>JAODLD010000088.1:6171783-6185141 GCA_026781065.1 Mormyrops boulengeri | reverse complement strand
CTCCCCCCTTGACGAGATGAGAGCTGTTAAAGTCAGTCCTATCCCCCTAATGAGGTCTCTGCTGGGATTCCGGCTGACCAAGGCGTTAACACACCGGGAATGGCTTGTTTGGAGTCACCCACAGTCGCCGCGCAACATCACATCCTTCCCCTGGTCGCCATGGTGATGGTAATCACTCCACAGGCTCAGCTGAGGGCAGGCAGAGAAGGTGTCATGGGGAAGTGATTTGGACCAACTTCGAGGCATATTCTCCGGCCGAATTCCCCTCCCACTGGAGTGACTCGGGATCAGTTTCTTCCCATATGGAAAATCTACTCCTAGGATTCCCGGAAACATCTACTATAGTGAACAGGTCTCGTTTTAACACTTTGATGTTTCACTTATGTTCTACAGCTCAGCTCTTGGCGTCAGGTCTCACTTCACTTTGACAACATTCTCAAAAAATGTTTAGTGCTGAGTTTATCTGACCTGCTATTTTCCATGAAAAGTGCAGATGCACCACTTATTAGTTGTAAAGTGACATCTTTCATCTCCTGATTCCTATAGATATACCTGCTTACGGGGAGCGCCCCCTGCCCAGGCTGAAAGCCTCCTGGATTACGTAATGCTCGCTCCATCACCTGCAGATGTAATTACCACTTTCACAAGCTTTATGATAACAGACTCACCACATCCTTGTCTCCGTGAACGAAACACGCACCACTGCGCTTTCAGTAAACACGGAGAAGCGTCTGATTTACTGAGTAATAAGGCAGAAGAAATGAAAGCTGGATAAACGGGATGATAAAAGGTGATACCAAAGTTAATCGTCAGATCCTCGGAGAACACGGTGCGGGAGCGTGTTAATAATCGACACTTCAAGGCTTTATCTGTCACCTGATACTAAGCTAAGGAGACAGAAACAGACGTACACAGAATGGTTCATAAAGACCTCACCGTACTTTCAACAAAGACAAGGGCACAAATGCTCTGGCTCAAACTCCCGTACAGAACGCCACTCTCCATCTTCACACCCAACAGACGCAGAACATCACCCAGCCAGCCCACAGCGCCCGGACGGCTGTTTAGAGAGTAGTGGATCACGACAACATCGAGTCTTTGAACGGACCCGGTGCTGGATGGTAGGGAGACCGAGGAGAGCGATTCGGGAGGTTTGCAGAATAATGACAAAGATTAGCTGAAGTGTGCCTGAGCTGAGCCCTTATCCAGTATTAGGTGGGGCTGACCCCCCAGGACTTGCTGGACTGGTGCCGTCCCAGACGCCGCCACCTTACCTATAGTAAAGCTGAAGCCGTCGATGCTGAACGTGGCGCTGCGGCATTTCTTGAATCCAAGCTTCCTGCAGTGAGACTCTGTCATGGTACGCGTGGCTCTTCCCGTTTCGTCTTCTCCCTCGACGAGTTTGTCTCTTCTTCATGGAGGGAGGTGGAGGAGTGACTGGCGGGCAGCAGCTTACGCGTGGTGGGGGTGGCGATGGAGAGGGGCGTGATTGTGGTGGCTGTCTGACCCCTACACCCACTCTCGCTCCCTCCTAGAGCTCCAGGTCTCTCCCTCGACATACACCCACCCTCTCCTCCCCGCTTCTGGCCCCCTAGCAGGACCGAGGCGTGTGGGGGCGCCTCTGCACGCAGGACAGAGCTCCCCCCGTGAAGCTGGACTCTGCCTGCAGCTCCAGCTCACTCCTCTCTGCGCCTCCAGCTCCCTCATACTCCCTCCAGTCCTTCACACACAGGCTCCGTGTCTCATTCGCACGCCGCGTCACCCTCTCCGTTTGTTTGCCTGTGTGTGCGTGCTCCTCTGCAAGCTTACACGAACATTCATGTCAAAGTGTCCCTGCTCCCATTCACGGGAGGGTGCCGTCGGGGAAATGAGAGAGCAGGAGGCCCGGGATAGCGAGGACGGCTCCCCGACTCACATGCCGCCTCTACTCGGTAAAAAGTCGCTGGTCTTTATTGCACGGAAATACTGATGGCTTATTCCCTGCACGCTTAGTTGGAGAAGCATACTGGCCATCTGTGGTGCGCCTCCAACTGATGCCTGATGGGAATTACAACGAGGCAATTTGCTAGCTGTTATACAGCTTGTCTTCTGGTGCACGTGTTATGCTAACTCAGGCTAAATCTGTTGCACAGGCTATCAGGGTTCCCCACTTAGGTCAGCTGGCTGGCGGGAGATTTTCAATTCGAGTTAAGTCTGCACATTTATATGTATGTAACAGTTTGTTTTTTTTTTGTCTTGTAAATAGTTTGTAGGTTGGCAAACTACCCCAACATATAGTTAACTTCAGGTTTGTAATGGAATAATATAGATTTGCTGTAAGATTTCTTGAGTGGGCATGAGAGTCTGAAAGTGTAAGTGTCACACCAGATGCTAACTCAAGTTAATGCTGCTGCACATGTCATGCTAATGTCATGCTAGTTCAGGCTAACTCTGACATGCACGGTATGCTAAATCATGCTATAGGTTATACTGAGCCACATAACTTCTGAGTGGTTATCACCGAGAAGAAATAAATGTTTGGTGAGCTTTAGTTCGTCTGTCTAAACCAATCATCTACACACTGTGGATATACTTGCTTCATATTTGAATGTTCCAGTGCTGACAGACTGAGGCAGTCACTGGTCACTCTCCTCTCGAGGCAGATGATTGGTCGACATTTTCTCAAAGATGTATAGATTAGTTGTGCTTGAGGTGTGACATCATGTCCTTCCCAGAGGCAAGTACACTTTCCAGGGGCTGTTCTGGTGGGGGGGCAATGGGAACCAGTGCCCTCGTGACTTCATGCATGCTCCCCCCCCCCGTGCCCCCCTAAATACGTTGGGTCTGAAATAAATGCATTATTACTACTATTATTATCATTCACATTTATATGTGGGCTACATTTCCGTGCACTGGGAACAGGCGAAACACAAACGGAAATACATTTTCTAGACGGACCCATAACGCGGGTGCCTCGAGTGGACCAGTCACTTCAGTTGGTGAAAAGCGAAGTTAAGAACAGAAAAAAATAATCAAGCTTGTGGAAGCATGAAAGCCTAAACAAGAAATCAGAGTGAGTGACATATCTATAAGAACTGTAAAATGTAACTGCAAAGCAAAATGTATGTTATCCTGCCACTTTCCCGACATGCATTTTGCACGCAACGTGAATTTAATTAGTTGACAAAATGAATTTTGGGAACGACTTTCTTTTCAGCAGATACATTCAGCCTTCTGATTTTGTTTCAGTTCTGTGCACAAAATGAAACATTCCCTTTGATTTCTGCGCACGAAAGTGAAGTCTTTATGCTTTCGTGGACAAAATGTAGAACTGGAGTTCGTCTTTCTGTGGACGAAATGCAAGATGGAGTTGAATTCGTCGTTAAATAATCCGTTTTGTGGCACAGAATGTATTTTGTGCACGAAAATGAGCGCTTGACACTTGCCCCCCCCCATAATTTCTGTGATCGCGTTTGGGACAGAGGCAGCGTCATGCCACGCTGAAATGCTTACCTTTCATCTCGACTGCAGAGAAAGAGACACCTGCCGCGACACTTTGATGGCCGCCGGTAAAGGCAGGCTCGATTTTTAACGGGATATTCTGAACGCTCCGTGAGCATGATAAATACCTAATCCTGTTCGGTCCGCGCAGTGCTGGAATGCCGCAAACCTGGGATCAAGCTGTTTCAGGTCGTATGGTTTAATAATAAAGAAAAGCAAAGGGTTTCATATAATGTTTTGAATTCGAAAGCAAGTGCGGCAACAATGTTTGAAGCTTAACTCCCACCCCCCTTACTGGGATGAGTAAAAAATTATGGTACTTGAAAATGACCGGGAAATCACTATTTATAAAGAGCCTCGCATAAGCATTAGACAAGGCTTGAATTAATTTAAACAATAACAGAGAATCCGTCAAATAAGTAGCGCCGTTCTACGGATGCAATCTGCCCAAGATGCTCTCTCCCCAGCCGCCAGCGCCGGCTGCCCGGGGCTCTTTCTGCCACAGGCACACAAACCGGTGGGCATGTAATCAAAAGCCGGGTTCAAAGGGACCCTGAGCCAGCCAAAGATGCGGAGAAGGATGATTCTGGCCCGGCTAGATACACAGCATGCTCAATGGCTACTGCCACGAAGCTGTAAACTCCGTCTGCTTGGCACGTGTTTGCGTATCTCTGCAAGAGCTCTGCGCAGATCTGATCAATATGGTGTGTACCATCTGTCAAGTAGTTATATATTTAAATATGTATATAGTAGTTATACACCCGAATAATCTGACCAAAAACCGACAAAATTTGAAACCTGCATAACTGTGAACTCAGTGAATTCGGACATAAAATCTCTCTTTTTTTGCATACTTTAATATGACTGCGCAAATTAATTCCTGTTCGGTGTTGTTCAAGCCGTCCGCGTGGTTACCGATGTTTTGGCTACAGATGAGCCTATATGAAAAAGTTATATTTAAACATTTACTTGTATCTAACGCCTGAATACTCCCCCCCGGTCTTTTGCCCCGGGAAAGTTATTCCGTTATTCTGAAACGCTTTATCATCCGTTAAACCATCCTGTGATCAATCAGACCACTTGAGTCTGCTGTATGAATAGCTGGTAGACAGGTTCCAGTACATCCATTCATTATCGCTAAAAAATAACTTTGTTGTACCCAGAGCGGTTAGAAAGGAGATGCCATTCTAACAGCCTCAAAAGGTAAGCCGCCCTTTAGTACAGCCCCCTTTCATGTCTCCATAGAAACTGGAGATATAGTTCAGGTATCGAGTAAAACTGCGTTTTTTGTGATTTACAACAAAGTCATGATGACTCACAGTGGTAACATAAATTGTTACTGCATCAATTGCGATCCATAGTAAAGCGTTCGTTTGACACCCGACTAGAGGCGCTGTTAATTTACCCTTGGTTAGATAAGACTTTATTGATCCTACACTGGGGAAATTTACTTGTTGCAACAATCAGTAAATAAAAAGCAATCGAAAAGAAACAGACCAAAAAAAAATACTGTAACAAATACAATAAATAAAAAATTAGTGCACACAATTAGGCTACACATAGCACAGTCCAAAATACACATACATACAGATTGCACCGAGTGATGTAAATATAGTTGTATGTCTATGCAGCGGACATTGCACAATAAACAGAATAGTGGCATAATTTATTAACTTTATGTGACTGAGGTGTTATAAAGTCTGATGGCAGATTTAATGAAGGACCAGCGGAAGCGTTCCTTCCTGCATGTTGGATGCAGTAGTCTGTAGCTGAAGGAGCTTCGTAATATCCTCACTGTGTCATGCAGGGGGTGAGAGGGACTGGCCATAATGGATGTAAATTTGTTATAAGTAATTTGGGTTTATGGAGCAATGTGATAAGGTACGTCTGCCTGATGACAGGACCTTTTTTTTTCTGATTCGCCAACCATTTCATTCGGAATAACGTTAGGAAGGAGAAGTCCTAGAACCGTCAAAGAATGGCGTCAAGTCTGCACAAAGTCTTTTTATTTACTTATTTTTGCTTTATTTTTGCCATTCTTGGTTATTCATTCAGCCACAGAACAAACACAATCGGGACGACGGAGATTTTCAAACAGCTTTAATTGGAATTATGACAAGTGCGCAAGAAAAAAATGCAACGTGTCTGTCAGCCGCTAAATAACAACCTTTTGCCGTGTCACACGTCTTAACTTGATATTTCCATCATGCTTTGTCTCGGAATGAAAGCGCCCACCCACCGCATCACATAAACCGCTGAATACCCCCCCCCCCCATCCTTCCTGTCCTCCCGGAGTGACAGGAGTGAGACACTGCCTGTACTGGCGTGTAAAGACACCCATTTCCCCTCTCAACTCCCAGTCTCAGATCTCCAACCGAAGCACTGCTGCCGCCCGACAGTCAATCGTCACTATTCATCAACTTTTCCTACCTTCGGCAATCTGTCCGCCTCTCTAAATTACTAATTTGCGCGTAAGCCAGTCAGACAGACATCGTTTTTATAATACCTTCAGAGCAGCACTGCCACAGATCATTACAGATCGTCTCACCACACTCTCCAGCAGGCAAGTTCAGAAGCTCGTTAATTATTACATAAAATAGGCGCATCAAGTTCAGTAGATTGGCTGCGCATCCACTAGATGGCGCTATTCATAAGATTGACGCGTTTAGACACTGGTTTTCGTTTTACTGAACACGCATGCTAAAAATAGTTTAAAATGTAAAGCTTTATTTAGACATGGGTGTTAATATTCCATCTAGACTAGTTTAAACATGACTAGACTATAGAGACCCAAGCCTGCCTCCGAAAATAAACTTGAAAATTAACTAATTAAGTCAAATTAAGTAATACATTTAAAGTCCTTTATGTTCGGTTGACATAAAGTCAACATAGCCTACGGTAATTACATTTGCGACTGCTTGGTATGTTTTTGTTATAAATGCAATGACGAGCCTGTCACATTTGTAGTTCTTTTGTCGCAATGAATCGACGGGTCTTTCCGACGTGAAGACATCTATATATTCTGACTACTCCGCAAGCGCTTTTTTATCAAACGAGACAAAATTTTGCATTTAACTCAGTTCATTTCTGGTGTATTTTACAGGGGGAAAAACGCGTTGCTCACGTGAAAGTATCCCAGTAAAATAATGTTTTCACCGTTGGTCCAGTTCTTATACACTTTGTACTGTTCAAAGTCATGTTCTTAGATTTCAAAGAAATTAAATTCATTCTTATTTCAAAAACGCGCTGTGCAGGTGCCGCGGAAGGGTGGACTGGGCATTTCAGACCAATATAACCGCCCTGCCCACCCAAAAACAAAGTAAGCAATTAGGTTAAACTGATTTTTTTATATATATTCTGCTCTACGTGTACCTCATGCTTTTCCCTCTGAACCAATCGCAAAAACACGTTTTCTTTTTTACCAACGTATTTCTCCATTATTTATAACAATGTAATTGTCCATAATTGGTTCCTTATTTTCTGGTTAGCTATAAAATACTGGCATTATATACTATATATACTGGGCAATAAGTAACTCTACAGTCTGTGGTCGCTGCAATGACTTTATGTAGTGCAGAGTAAACAAGAAGATTTAAGCAAAAGGTTTTAAGTAAAGTTAAAAGTCTGTTGTTATTGGTGCGAATCCCGTTTAAATTTACATTTCCTATTTTAGTTGCTCCCGCCAGCCTGTTTTATATTAGCAACTGATACATTAGCAACACATTCCCCCAAATCAAGGGCGGTAAAGTTGCCCAGTCGTGGTTGAAAGCTTTCCCGAAACCCAACGCATGCTTTCAATCGGACCGGGGGTCTTCCAGGCGGTCGCTTGAATATACAGTTAAACTGGATGCACACCCTTATTTGATAGTTATATAGCCATTGCAAAGTGAGGGTTTATAAAATAGTAAATCAGCATTACAGAATGATAACGGCTTCCAGAGACATGCATCAAGTCGGGGGTATTTACAAACCGCTTATGCGCGCTCAGAAGGGAGGTAGAGAAAAGCCGCTATATGTTAAAAACACATTTTCCTGTCTAAATGGCCTCCTTTTTGCGGAACCTTCAAAATGAAAACTTCCAGTCTATTCATCTAGATTAAATAATACTTTGAATATGTCGTAGTACCTTTTATTGTCGTCCAATTTCTGCAGCCTGAAGACAGGCTTTTATATGAAGTCTATTAAAACTGAGGCCCTCCTTCAGAAACGTTTGGTTACCGGTTTGTCGCCTTTTCACTTAAAGACGCCTACCTGGATTCATCTCACCTGTTGCCCATTCGTTTACCGGCGGGTGGTTTACTTGGCCTTTACGTTAATTGCTGGCACTATTATACAACCGCACACTGTCATGGGACTTAAGCTAAAAAAGCTTCTCGTTCTTTAACCACCTGCCGATGTCCCATGTGCTCCGTAATTACATTTCATAACTCCACATGCATTAATAAATGTTTTTGTTTTTTTTAATCTGATCGATGCGGTCCTATTTATATGACCGTACATGTGGTGATGATGGATTTTTACGGCTGATGCACATGGATGTAACAAACCTGCACCAAGCGAACAGTTTACCGCATGCATTCATTTACGGTTTGTTCCTCCTCTCTGTAATGAGCATCTACGTGTTGGTCCGGAGACAGACTAATTACATGCCGTCAGCTCGTTAAAGCTGATCGCACGGCGACGCAGAGCGATACGTGTAATCAGGCACATTTCATATGCGGTGGCCGCCCCGCTCCCGGGGACGTGGGGATAGCTCCCACGGGCGGAAATGACAGGGTGGCACGGCGTGGGTGTGTTGACACGCTTGTGGGGTTTTTTTTTTTGCCGAGGAGTCCTCAACAGGGGGCAGGCATGAGCTTAGTTCACCGGGGGGTGTAGGGTGATCCTCTCAAGAAAAATATATAACACAAAAAGAAATAAACGCCTGTTTCTGAGTTTTCATTCGTTGGCGTAAGCATGTCCCTATTTCCTGTCTTTGTCAATACGCTTTTACCTACAGTCCAGGAACACAAACGCTAGAGCAGGACTGATATTGATGTGTCTGCAGAGGAAATGTGTTGTTTCATCCAGAGTCTCTGGTGCTCCTGTCAGGCTATAAATATAGGTGTCTACTGGTTTCCTGCTGCTGACGAGTCTGCCTCTGAGGCGGGCAGCCCCGCAGCCGCTCCCCACTCTCCAGCCAGCTCGCCACCAAGGCAACTGCCTGCCCTGGGGGGGTCGTGCTGCCGAAAGTAGCCCCCATGGGGCGGCGGGGTGATATTTTAGGTACTGCCAAGTGGAGAGGTTATCCTATCGGGAAGTTGATGAGTCAGGTGGGGTCGGGCCGCGCAGCAGTTCGCGCTCACCACAGGGTGGGGGCGCTGTTCTTACACCCAGCTCGGTTTAAACCGTTTAAAGGACGACATAAGGTTATAAAGTGCGCTTTTTAGTGAACTGGACCTGACTCTGAACGACGGTAAAATCGCAAAAGTTGTAACTTTGTTTTTGAGCATGTTAAATAACTCTATAAAGGACTGAGTCTGTATTATGATATAACGAATCCAAACATGTTTTAATCTAAAACTTTGCTTTTGATTAAAGGGCTAATTTATTATTGCCCACCTTCCATGTATCCCCAGTCCTTTTATCACCCTCATTGGAGCATCCATTCTTGGCCCCGTAGAACTGGACCCCGTCTCCCGTTTTTGGTATACAGACACCTCCTTTCGTTAAATATTTACCCTGCCTATATAATTTGCGTTTTAGCATTATCTCGATAACTGAAAAGTGTGGAACCCAAAGCTTCTTAGCAGAAACACACACAAAGTAGACAGCCGAAAGTATTGGTGAAAAGCCAGGTTTTAGTGCAGGAGGAGGGAAAACTGTCTGTGGAAGTCAGCCGGAAAGCTATAGACCCCAAAACTCATGTCTCAGAATGCGGCGCTTTTCAGAATAGCAACAGCGCGCATGAATCATTATTATTTAACCTGAGGTAAAGAGAGTCTTTTATTGGCGCATCAAAGAGAAGGGTCCTGTCATCACGGACGCTGAGAAATAGGCAATGCATATATTTACTATTTTTCCACGGTCTGACCTTCAAAGGACTCTGCCCGTTCAATGAATGAACATCACAGCCCTGATTTCCGCCATGTCCCGATATAACCGAAAACATCGTAATTCGTTTATTGCTTGAAATACGTCTTCTTCTCTCAGTTAACATTTATTATGCTTACTTTGGCTATACAGGCATACGTAACAACACTAGTGCTATGAGTGATTACACACATACTGCATCGCTATGCAGTCTTCGCCGATTCTGAATCACAATATCTTAAAGCAGAGCGCATCCTAAGTTTATTTCCCGAATAATTTGTTTATTTTTTTGTTTGGTTTAAACTTGACACAAGTTATACACTATTTATAAACATAGCCCATAAAGACGCATATAATGACTAAAACCTTCAGGCAGAAGTTTGTCTTGCTTGGTAGTTAATATTCAGTCTTATCCGCATTATATTTTGTGATGCATTCAAATGCGTAGAGGGTTTTAAAGTAGACTATAATCTAACTTACACGTATCGGTCTATGAACTATCCCTAACAAAAAGAAGCAAGATTAAGTTAAGCGCACTTTACTCCTGCCTATACCTAGGCTTCTTCAACAAGTTGCTTAACGCGTCTCCTGACAAATGTCCGCATATCGTGAGTGACTTACGTGCAGCGATGCCAGCGGTGGGCGCCGAGACGGTATCCGGCGTGTTTCGTGCTCCGGCCGGCGGCTGACCGGGAAGCGCGGCGGCCCGAGCCGCACTCCTCTTCCCCCGCACCGAGCCGCTTCGCTCCCGGTCGTGCTGCAGCTCGGATGACACCTTGACAGTGGAGCTCTTGGCTTTCGTCAGCGCTGATGTGACGGAGCCCATCGCTGTGCACCCAGATTTGTTGATGAAGTTGGATTAAATGGAAAGATCTTCCATTGAAAGTTTGCTCTCTAAATTGCTGCCCACAGGATTTGTTTTGTGCGCTCATTAGCTGTCTATGTATTATAAAGTCTATAGCCTACAGCTTTAACAATTAAAGATAGATTTCCGTATTTTCTATAGGGTATATTTCCTTCTCAGCCAGTTTGAGCTCTGAGATCCGTTTCCTTCATTATTGAAATGACGTGCGGTCCTTTAACTAGCGCTACTCTCGGATTTCCCTCACTTGGCGATGTATTCCTAACTAGCAGCTCGGGAAAGCCGCTGTCCCTTCGGCAGCATCGGATGCAGTCGCATGGAAGTTGTGCTTTAGTTTCCACCCGGCTAAGGCAACTCCCGCCGGCCGGATGACTGACGCAAACAAGCGCTTGTAATTAGTCTGTCGAGTCTCATTGAAAGCGGACGGAGAGGGGGGGGGGGCCCGGCACTTTCCTGGTACCTCACCCCACCACAATTAGTCTCTCTGTTTCATATTATAAGACTTCTTGTAGAATATTTAGGCAATTTCATTTAAACAGTCTGTGTTTAATTAAAGTGCACAAAACACATAATAATTCGGCTATTAATTATTAAAAGTATAAATATGTAACATCTCTGTTTTGAATGTCCTAGAAAATACTGCGTTTTACATCTATTATTAACTAATCAGTTAGCCTGGTATACCCTAATATTAACCGTATATCAATTAATTATTAATAGTGGCAACGAAGACTATACATGGTAAGAACTAGTAGCGTACAAAAAGTACAGTGCGTGTCATTTTTTTAATGGTTTGTCCTTGAGCTCAGTCCCCCTGGTTATTATTAACATGCCAGTTTTGTTGCCGGAATAATAAGCAATTTATTAACAAAATGTAAGGCGAGAACAGCCCTTGGGATGCCACTTAAAAGTGACATATATGGTAACTGCGTCGCACGGCGAGTTGGGAACAATGTCAAAGCAACGGCAAAATTAGGAAGCGGGTGCGAACCAGGGCGCAGGCAGACGCGCTGAGCGATGCCCAAGGGTAGCCGGTCTAATCTCAGCGGTCGATACAAACAGATTACACAACACTAAAGAAAGAGCATGATGGCTCTTTGATCGGAGGCATGGAGATGGCCTGGGTACAGAGTACTGACTAGTACTGATATACTCCGACCGCATTTAAAACTTGCGGCTCCTTCACCATGCCTATGAGTGTAAATTAATGTCTCGCATTTCATGAGAAAAAGTTGTACCCTCCATTAAAACACTTGAGAACATGTTTTGTCAACAAAACCTGGAAATAATTTGCACTGACAACTCATTTTAGAGATCTCGTGTTGGCTTGGTCTTCAACTGACTGCATACGTCTCAAAAAGCAGTGATCAGCTTGGCCCGTTGTAATTCATATTGATTATAGGTGCAGCCACAACTATCTCAGACAAAAAGTATGAAACCACGAGCATTGTACGATCAGCACCATCTCAGCCTATGAAAGACCAGCACCATGGACAGCTGTCCAATCGGCACCCAGCCAACCAATAGGAAGTCGAGAGCCATGTGACGCTCTACAATCAGAGCCAGTCCAGCCAATAGGAAGTTCCTAACCTTAAGCAGCTGTCCTAACAGCACCACTTCAGGCAGTGGGGAGGTGTAGTACCATGGACGGCAGGCTTGTCAGCGTTATGATTGAAAAAAGAAACCATGGATCTCAGGAACCACTGAGTGGATGACAAATTAAACCTGAATTGAAAAAAAAAAAACACTTTCCCACAGGCCCGCTGAGCCTACCGATTTGCGAAAGCCATCAAAGTGACACAAAGGCCAGAGGCAAAAACCCCGGAGCTCCTTAATTAAGTTACCAGCTTTAGGGTTTATTATTGTATATTTATGTACTATAAGTGCATTTGCACGTGCATCCTAAAGATATACGGGAGGGTGCACCCCCGCCCATGATTTTAATTTGCCGAGAAGAGGGGGGCTCCCCGTAGTAAAGTTTGTCGAGCTCGGGATACGAAATGTACCCGAAAATCCGGTACGAATCGCTTAACGAGTTTAGCAAAACTATTTCTCAGGGGGAGTGAGACAAAAAATAGAGGAGTTTGGAACCGCCTAATGTGTCTAATCTTATGCATTGGAATATTGTCGTAGCATCATACAGTTCCAGGTGCTGCCAGTGGAGGGCGGCCTTATAAAATGAATGTAAGAGCTGCACAATTTTGGTTTATGGGCATGAATTAGGCTACTTGAAGTCGTACATGAGATGGAAAAGCTTCCATAGTGAACATAATATAAAAGAACATTTAGTTGTATGTCATTTTTATTTATTTCATTGTATTATTTATTTTCTAGTTGCCGATTTGGTTTTACTTTAATGTGGACTGAATTTTGGGATTACAGTTAACACTGTAAGCTTTCGACTGCAGGGTGAACATCATGCACTAAGTGGACTGACATGATGGGGCAGGGTGTCTCTGACTTATAGGGGTGTGGCCGTTCCACAGTTTCATACTTAAGACCAATGGCGGGGGGGTCTCGAAGCTGTTGTCCTATCAAAAGAATTGGGGCATGAAATGTCGGTTTTGAAATGCGCTTGAATCATCGTGTCTGTTTCAGGATTCTGTGGTTCAGCGTGAGTCACACATCTTGTGACAGTCATGCTGTCTTATGAGGGGCAGAGAAGGAAGGCTTTTTGGCCAAACGGTGCCGCTTAGCACCCTTGAGTGCCTGGGATTAACACATGGGACCGAGGAGTCAGGGCAGGACTTTACTATCAGGACTCTCTGTAAGCCTTATGATCTCGCATAAAACTACTGATAACGAGTGTAACAACTGTGACATTACTGTCCTAAGTAACCTACATAAGACATCCATAATGGAAGAAAACACACGGGGGGGGGGGGGGGGGGGGGGGGGGGGGGGGGGGGGGGGGGGGGGGGGGGGGGGGGGGGGGGGGGGGGGG
>JAODLD010000088.1:6153703-6166866 GCA_026781065.1 Mormyrops boulengeri | reverse complement strand
CGCCCCGCGGGGCCCCCCCCCCCCCCCCCCGGGCGGGCGGGCCCCCCCGGGCGGCCCCAGCTCAGCTCATCCCAGCCCCTCTGAGAGGGGGTCTACCACATTCTGCACCAGGACCAAGGGGGAACTCAGCTTAGCCAGTGCCAAACGCAGCTTGAGGAAAGTGGGGGCAGGAGTGGGCATAGTGGCACAGGGAGTAGGCGGAGCATTGTCAGGCTTGGGTGTGGTGGTGAAGGGAGTGGGCGGAGCATTGTCAGGCATGGGCGTGGTGTTGGAAGTGGGCAGAGCAAAGTCGATCATGGCCGTGGTAGTGGGAGTGGGAGGAGCATTGTCAAATGGGCGTGGTTAGTGGTAGGGGGTATGATATGTTTGGTGATAGGTGCAGTGAAGTGGGAGTAGATGTGGTGTATGAGCACACAGGGCATGGTTGGGAAGGGGTGTGGTTAGCCTGGAGGGGGCAGGTCAGAGCAGGGAGGGTGTATGGTGTGGTAGGGCCGGCAGGAAGGAGGTGTTTCAAGGGCTTACCTCTTCATGGAGCTTCTTCAGAAAGATTATTTCCTCCTGCAGGGACTCCACCTTGCGCTCCAGGTCCAGGCGGGCCAGGGAGGCATTGTCCACATCCTGCATGACAGAGACAAGGAACCACCAATGATCACTTACATCACACCCCTGACTATCACCTTCCTCCATTTTGCGACAAACTTCCGAGGTACCGGTCACTGAAAAAAAATAAAGACACCAGAAGCAGATAAAATCCAGTTAACTGGTTCACATAAACCCCGCCCTGTACTCCCCTGGCCACGCCCCCTGTTTTTTCTTGGCACTCATACCCCTGACCAGACACCAGTGTGCGGTTTTGAAAGACCCTGGGTTTCATAAGACCAGTGCCAGTTATACTGCGACTCTGGACGAGCTCACGGTTGTTCCCCATAAACAATCCGTCAGGATGACTCCTCTCCCCAGTACAACTGACTGCAACCACCCGGGAAATGTTTAAAAAACGGACTTATTCATTGCTTTACTCGGCTATTAAACTTTCAATTTTCTTGTAAGTCAGTAGTGTCTGTGTGGGTTCTCAGTCGCCCAAGACATGATAATCTTAAGGGATTGAATCGAAAGCAACTGTACTTATTTTTTTTATTTTTTTGAAAACGTTTCACCTCTCAATACGTAGGTAGTATATGGATTCTTTTCTGGTAAACAGCTAAATAAATATAACCACAGGAAACCAGAAAATACTCGCGCTAGACACAGTCTACGAGAATTGTCCTACCTAATGAAGTTAAAGTTGGAGAGAATTAGCGCCTCAGCTTAGCAGAATCAGATAACCGCTTCCACTTTGTGATACCGTCATACCTGTCTGAAGCTCTGCATAGTATTTTCAGCCTCCTCACGTTGAATCGCTTCCTCCTGCAGCCTAAAGCAAGATAAAAGGCAGTTACGATAGCAAGGCCGCTTTAAAAGTTAGTCAGGTATTCTAATACGTCCCGAGTGTTAATAACGTAATGTATAATGATTATGATAACAATAATTATTATTCCTAACATTCTTTAGCTTTCGTCATCTAAAAAACAGCCCCACAAATTAATATATCTAAATGAATTAATTGCAGGTATTAATTCAATAATTAGTATTTGTGCAGTCAGACGCGATAATTTATCATAAACCTGCATACTTCGTGCGCGTCAGTAAAACTGCAGCTGCAGAGCAAACACAAAAGTTTGGTCAAGAGAAAAGTCAGTACTTCTCCTTAATTCTTTCGATGTCCTCGATCAGGTTGTCCCGGTCCACCTCCACCCTGGCTTTTTCGGTGGTGAGCTGGTCCACCTGTCGCCGTAGCTCCCGCATCTCCTCCTCGTAGAGGTCCCCGATGCGGGACGTGCCCTTCCCCCGGAGCTGCTCCAGTTCGCCGTTCAGGATCTTGTTCTGCTGCTCCAGGAATCGCACCTTCTCGATGTAGCTGGCGAACCTGTCGTTCAGGTGCTGCATCTGCGCCTTCTCGTTGGTGCGGTTGGTTTTGAACTCGGTGTTGATGGCATCGGCTATGGTGAAGTCGATGCTTTCGGAGGCGAGCTTGGGCATCGGCGCGCTGCTGCGGAGCCTGGAGGAGCTGGAGGAGTAGATGGTCGTCGGGGGTGCGGATAAATTCCAGGACCCCCTGGAGCGCACCGGGCTGGAGTAACTGCGGCTAGAAATGCTGGACCGAACTGTGACGGGTTTATCTCCGCCGAACATCTTCTTGTAAGAAGATTGCGTTTTCCTGTAAGCCATTTTGTAATCCTTCGCTCTTCTGAAAAAGGTAGAAAAGTTTTCCGCCGTATGGTCCTCTACTCAAGCGCACCAGCGTTCCCCTTGGTTGCCCGAAGAAGGACGATCCGCGGGAGGAAGCCGCCTTTATAGTCATAACCGAGCGTGGTGTTTGAGTGGCATGAAGAGGAGCCTGTTATCTGGTCCTGGGCGACTTCGGAACTGGGAGTGCATAATCCCCACCTTCTAGCCCTGCAGACCCAACCCCCTGCACTCGTTATCTGCGAAATAAGTGCATATTCATTTATCTGGAGTAGGTGTAACTGGGACGTCAGTTGAAGCATAACTGATGGACGGGGTTTATTTGGTGCTCATCAGCTGCAGATATCCATTAGTCTCCGACATACAATCGGATTTAGTATTTCAACTTAATAGCCTAAGATATAAGAAATAATTTCGGTCTAATGAATTAAAAATGCAGCGTGCAGTTACGGTGCAATATTGAATATGAGTTGTTATTTTTCAAAGGATAATAAAGATATGCATTGTTTTCTGATGAACATTTGGGATCAATTAATTACTCCGTAAATGCATGATGCACGCGCTCCTCTCATGTAGAAAACTTGCTGATCACATTGCCTAACACTGTCGTAACTTGGTGCCATAGAGACGGGTGTAAACATTGCAGTCTTGGGTATTTTGAGGTTTCCTGCAACTAACAGAAGTTAAGTACCCGGCGACAAACCTAAACTTATTTATGATGTCACCTAGCAACTAGGTTATTTCCCCTCTGTTACTAGAATGCAGTGCCATCGCATCAGGCGTGAAAGAGGAAGGGCGCAACTATTTTCACTGGAGCCATCATGATGGAAGAGCAAGTCAGAGGGTACGCTGCAAAAAAAGACGAAAATAACAATGCAAAATCATTGTAGTTTATACGTGTTTGACACTTTTTCAATGGCAGCGGCAATTGATGGCAGAAACACTCCAAGCACCCATGTGAGACTCGTCGTAACGCGTTATGGTGGAGATAACGCATCTTGTACCGCTGATGCCGTGATATAGCATAAAATGGCCCGCTCGTCATTAATGCTTAGTTTTTGCTGTTCACGTTTGTGTGTTTTATGTCCTATGTTTGCTGGCCAAAGTGATATAATGGAAATTAAATAAAACCAGACCGTTTTTCAGCGGTGCAAAATCTCGTAAATACTGCACTGCAGAAGTAAATAGTATCTGTATTGCTGAAGAGGTCACTCCTGCAACCGGTTTAATAAAGCCCATTCATCCAAAACAGTTACACGCAGTCAGCTAAAATAAGCAACAATATGCTTAAATGAAACACCAATCACTGTATTATCAATAGCTGGTGAAAGATAGAAAAAGTCTTTCCCAGAAATTCACACAAAGTGTCCCCTCTGTAATCTGTATGGACTTATGTCAGAAAACTGTCCTGCTAAGCTGCTTTTATACAATGGTAATTCAAAACAGGCCTCAATGAAATCGCAGGCTCTGCATTTCACACTGCATCAGAGTATGGGAAGTCATTTACTCATTTAAAGTTAAATCACTATGACGTCTCAGCTGAAAATGCATGCAGATTTTTTATTTTTTAACAGGACTTTATTGTTTGAGGATTCAGATTAAACTGAACTGGAATCAGGCCACTGAAGACATTTCAGCCTGTGTTTTATGGTCTTTCGCCTGCCAGATTCGATTTCAGCGTTTCAAATGGTTTTTCACCTTCAAATAAATCCATGCCATGTTTTTTTTTTTTTTGCAGAAGGGAAACCACAGGGCCGCGAACTGCTCAGGCCCGTGAGGGAGAGCCAGTGTGTAGCGAGATGCAATGCCAGTCCAATCTCCACATGCACAAATTAATCCTTGCATTATGGTCCGGTTCAAATGCGGTCATGATAGTAAGATGGGGAGTCCAGAGGAAATGGACTTTGCCTCCAACTAGTAGATGTCTATCAAACCTCTGCAGTGTTTATTTATCCGTCTATGCCATGTGTCTAACCCCTTTTCACTCAGAAGCATTCTTCAGCTGCCCTGTGCCAGATGACCCTGGGAGACATCAGGGGTCTTGGCCTGGCACCGATCTTTGATTTGCCCCATCTCCCTCACGGCCTTAATCGCTTGGCGACTTCGCTGTCGTCGCTGGCACAGATCCTGCCTCGGGCCTGCTCCACTTCCTCCATGCAGTCCCCGAATGAAGTTTCACTTCGAACCACTGTAGAGGGCGTGGCACGGCTGGTGGTGTGAGGTCACTTCCTCTTTCAAATGTACCACCCCCAACCCCAGTGTGCCAGCCACAGAGCTCTTGCTAATTCCAAGAAACTCTTCAATAAAGTGAAAACGATGTGGCTTTCTTATTCATTTTTACACGGAATTACGCATCGCTAGATACCAAACAGAATATCAACACTGAAACTTGGTCTTAATAAATGCATTCCAGAATCCACGTGAATTAGCAGAATGAATTACGCAAAACTTATCCCCTTCACTGTTTGTGTCTTTGCTGGTACCTGAATGTCCATCCAACCATCTATTTTCCCTACCCGGGCACAAGGCAGGGAATAACCCAGGAATGTTTATATTGTATAATGGGGAGAAAGATGGTGGAGTAGCGGCCATCATCGTTAACAGCACATTGAGAGGATGCAGAAGGGGGCCCCTGCAAAATCTACTGTGGGGATCAACCCATCATTGAAATCTACTGTGGGGGACCTCCCTCAAAATGGTTTTCTGATTACTGGCTATCGGGCTGCCGAGGGCCCCTGAGAATGTAGATCTGGGCTTCACTCCGTGTGCAGTCAGGGGTGTACCTAGATATTCTGGGCTGACCTGCTCAATTTTATGTATCCAAGGGCCCCTGTTAAGTGGAGGCCCCCTGAATCTGCCAGGATATCCACACCCATCTGTGAGTAATGATAATTAAAGAAACCAGCCTGGGACCAGAGGCATATTGACTGGCCTTATCAAAGCTGCTCGGGGTGCCGGATTGAGGTCGAGACCACATGGTAAAAGCCATTGGCTACTGCCATGGTGTTCGTCCAATTACATGTGTCAGATGAGCCCTTCAGTGTAAGGTTCATGACAGATTGGCGTCCTATCAAATGTGCTGGAGCAGACTGGTGGACCGCTGGCTGGACTGCTGCAGGGGCATTTGGCTTGGGATGAGCATCCTAGCGAGGCAGGACCAGGCAGCCATGCAGAAAAGGCAGACTGACTGAGATGGAGGTCAGGGTGGGACTGAGCAGGAAGTGGCAGGGTCATGGTAGTTACCGGGCCGACAGCCAGTGATGATCTCTGCAGGCAGCAGTGGAGTGAGATCAACCAGTTTATTTACCATCTCCACCATCCTCTGCTCTGGTGTCCGTCGAGGTCGATCACACTCTGCTCACAGGTCAGACCGTAACCTAAAAGCCAATGTGGCTATTAGTCGACCATGTACCTTGAAAACTCTGAGTAGCTGCTAAGCTAAGATGCTTTCACAGACAGCTTGGTGGGTAAATTCATGCTGACTTTTGGCTGATACATGGATGAAAGACGCTAACAGAATAAATGTCAATCTGGACTCAGACACATTCAGGCCAATAGTTATCATGTGAGAATTTAATTTTGGACAAAAATTTGGTCACATTTTTTCAGCTTTATGGTAAATAGAATGGAACCAATTTTATTTCCCATAATAATACGTGCTGATTTCAATATTTAACAGTGATGAATCTGAATAAAATTGTGACCCTTTGCACATCCACTATTGAAGCACTAAAATCCCCCCCCCAGGCATCAGGGCTGGCCAGTGGTGATCTGAATGCTGCAATAAAAGGCCTCCGGCCTCAAGATTGTACAAAGAGGGCTATAAAGACTCAGCACATTTAGGGGCTGGGGGGGATGGGAAGCCACCTCCCTGACTCATCACCTCTGCCTGGGCAGAGTCATTTCAGCTGGCAGAGGTATCCCCCCCCTCCCCCAAGCCCAAAGGTGCAATTATTCCCTGTGATCAGCAGACCGCTAACTACCCGACGCCGCAAAAGTGAGAGGAAACAACGGCCATCTGGTCAAATCAGAGTCTTTATTTCCACACGACTGAGGCTGGTGGAAATGATTATTGGCACAACGCAACAACAGAAAACTAAGGATTGAGGCATAACACGGAGGAAGCATAAATACGAGACGCAAGATACACAGCAGAGAGGAGTAAATGCAAGGTGCATGATAAATAGTTTGTGCAGGTTCTAGATTTTGTGCAATGCAGAACGCTGACAAAGACATCATACATCTATACATATGCATGGGACAGATGACATACATAACATGCAATTATTACGTGCAAGTAGGTTGTCAGGGGTCTGTGCTGATGCGAATGTAAACTTTGAAATGGTGCAAATGTTGCAGTATTCTGAGATTGCAAGCAGATTGAGCCGTCAAGGAGTCTGATAGCGCTGGGGCAGAAGCTGTTCTCGAAGCGGGTTGCTTTTGTGGTGACTGATTTGTGTCGTCTACCTGAGGGAAGCTGCTGAAATGGACCGTAATCCGTTTGGCTCTTTTACCCATAATCCTTTTGGCAGATTTAGTGGTGCCGAACAAAATAGATAGAAATTTACAGAGTTCTGCAGACTCCTGGATACTCTGAACAGACCCTGAAAAATCTGTGCAACCAAAGAGAACTCGTGTTGTTTTCATTTCAGACATATGTTCCAAAATCCCTATATGTATTCACTTACCATCATTTATGAGTCTATTAGCAATACATAAAAAAATGCAATATATTTATTTTTAAGGGTCTTTGTAATCATAATAATCTATAATCATGAAGTGCTTTGAGAGGCTGGTGATGCAGCACCTGCACCAGACCATCAATGTGGCTGAGGACTCCCACCAGTACAGGCGGAACCGCTCCACAGCAGACCCCATCTCTGCTGAGATACACCAGGCCCTCTCTCACCTGGAGAATAAGGACTCCTACGTGAGGCTGTTGTTTCTGGATTTTAGCTCTGCATTCAATACCATCATTCCGCAGAAGCTCGTGACCAAGCTGGCAGCATTAGGTACTTCCTCATATCTGTGTAACTGGGTCCTGGATTTCCTGACCTGCAGGCCACAGAGAGTAAGGATCAATAACAACATGTCCTCCACTGTCCTCCTGAGCACTGGCTCAGCCCACTACTCTACACACTAATGACAAATGACTGCAGAGCTCTTACAAGAACAACCTTGTGGTGAAGTTTGCAGATGACACAGCAGTGACAGGACACATCACCTACGGGGATGAAGCGGTATACAGGCTGGAGGTGGAGGACCTGATACGGTGGTGCAGGGACAACAACCTCATCCTCAACATCCAGAAGACCAAGGAGATGGTCGTGGATTTCCGCAGAACTGGCACCTCGCCCCCCCCTTTACATACATGGAGCCGCAGTGGAGATGGTCACCTCCATCAAGTACCTTGGGCTACAACTCACCAACACCCTCGCCTGGCGCACCAACACCACAGCTGTCATTTAGAAGGCCCACCAGCGCCACTATTTCTTGAGGAAGCTGAAGAGAGCAGGACTGGAGGCTGATGTCCTCAGGTCCGTTTACAGCTGTGTGGTGGAGAGTGTCCTGACCCCCTGCTTAACTGTTTGGTATGGCAGCTGCACTGTGGCAGAGAAGGAGGTGCTACAGAGGGTGGTGAAATCTGCCCAGAGGACCATCGGGTGCGGCTTACCACCCATCGGGGACATTTACATCACTAGATGTTGGGGAAAAGCCTCCTGCATCCTTCATGACCCCACCCACCCTGCACATGAACTGTTCACCCCCCCGCCGTCAGGAAGGATGTTGCGCTGCATCCGAGCAAAAACATCCAGAGAGAGAAACAGCTTCTATCCAGCTGCAGTCAGACTGTTAAACAGCTTCTGTCCAGCTGCAGTCAGACTGTTAAACAGCTTCTATCCGGCTGCAGTCAGACTGTTAAACAGCTTCTATCCGGCTGCAGTCAGACTGTTAAACAGCTCCTATCCAGCTGCAGTCAGACTGTTAAACAGCTTCTATCCAGCTGCAGTCAGACTGTTAAACTGCTCCACCACCCAAATCACTCACCTTGATCACAAAAGCATCTATGACATGATTTAGCTTTTGGGTTGGTTGGCTTGTATATCAAATGACCGACCATGGTGGCTTTTGCTCATTATGGAAATATTACCACTTCTGCAAAAAAAATTTTCTTTTTCATAAAGGAAGGAGGACAAAGAGGACCAGCTGATGGCTGCACAGGCCTATCTGAAGCTGGGGGAAGTTGGAGTAGAATCTGGTAAAGATTGTGTTGGTGGACGGGTTAAATCTTGTATCTATGCTATATGGTAGATTTAGAGCATTATCTGATCGATCTGTACTCCATCACAGACTTGTGCTGCCTGTAACTGTGTGGACATATGACAGGTTGCGCCTGCTACTCTTAGGTAACTATTCCCAGGCCCTGCAGGACTTCCAGCAGTGCCTGGAGCTGCAGCTGAAGTACCTTCCTCTGCACAGCCGCCTGCTGGCTGAGACTCACTATCAGCTAGGTGTGACCTTTGGCTATGCCTGCCAGTACCTTCAGGCTGCGCAGCACTTCAGCAGTTCCATAAAGGTCATCGAGTGTCGCATGGGTGAGGAAGCTCACTGGGGGAGCAGGTGTTTCCCAGCTACCCTAATAAATCGGGGTGCTTTTTATCCGAGATGTGAACGATCTAAAGTTTGTTCTTCCGGCTTGTCATTGTGTTTGGGGTCTGCAGCTTTGCTACAGGAGGTCATTGACAAGGCTGAAGGGACTGATGTAGCCGATGAGAAGAAGGAAATGGAGGAGCTCATTCAGCTGCTTCCCGATATCAAGGAGAAGATTGAGGATGTACAAGAGAGCCAGAGGAGTGGGGGAGTAGCATCTGAAGTCCTTCACGACACCCTGGTGAGTCAGAGGTGCTCTGTGACGCCCCTTGTGTTCACGATTCATGTTGCCCTCAGCTTCTGAGTCACAGTGGAAACCAAATCTCCTATAGGCAGGGGCTTCTACATCAGCGATTTCCAGCAGTAGTGGAGCCTTGTCCTCTCTAGGGAGTAAGGTAACTAATCTGCTTTTTGGGATCCCCCTCCCCCCAAGTCTTGTACTCTGATAAAATGGTACAGTAATATAAATGGGCCCTTTTTATTCCCCCCCTCCCCCAGAAGCCTTCTGATGGGGCTAATGCCAAGGCTGTTTCAGACATCTCCCACCTGGTCAGGAAAAAGGTAAGTTCTGGCCCTGTGCGAGTCATTGATCTGGATTGATCCCTTTCAAGCACTAATGGTACGTTATGGCGCTTTGACTACTGATGCAAGTCTAAGCTGACTGGTAAACCTGGGTGGTTCTTGCTTTTTACTCATTTACAGTTTTGAGGTGCTGTAGTTGTCTGGTTTCAGTACTTTTGAATGAGGTTTAGTTAGAAACCCATCTGTCGTCCTGGTTTATGTTCCGCACAGAGAAAGTCAGGAGAATCCATAAAAGGCAGTGATGGCAAAAAGACAAACCGTAAACCAGTTAGTCCAGGGGAGGTGCAGCAGGATGACCATTGACGTGGTGGGCTGCTCATTCTCCTTAGGAATGGCTACCCAGCAGCTGGTGCTGAGGCGGCTGTCTGCTGTCCTCCTTGGTTCCTCACCACAGAGCGTGTGTGATTCCTTAGTGTGTGCAAGTGATGGCATATGTGGGGAGCCCAGCTGGTCAGCGGAGAGGGATGGTGTGGACTCCTCAGAGCCGTGGGCTCGGGACAGAGCTGTTTTGAAAGTGCAGGATCAAGGCACTGATTTTGTTCCTTTTTCTTTTTTTTCTTTCCAGCCAGAGAAACCGTCTGCCACTGTGGAAGCTTCAGTGTGCCACTGAGGACTTCACTGAGGACCTACATGGCATCTTCCCGATTTCAAGCACTTATTGTAAATAACATGCTTTATCAGTTTTTGATTTTGTACTTTTGAATAAAGGATGTTTGCAAAGCTTTCTTTCGCATAATCAGTATTGTACTGGGCCTCCTGCAGTCTTCAGGATTTACAGGGTGTTCCGGGGCATTAGTCTTAACATGTCTTAAGTTGAACCAATTAAGCCTTCAGTCATTCAAGCTTGTGTCCAAATAGCTTTTATTAAAAACAATGTACTTGGGAAGGGTGAGTACAGTACAAAAGGTGCCATTAGAGACCACATTCTCATAGGCCAAACATTAGTGGCTTGTTATAAATGTTCTGTGTTAAGTTTGAGTGGTGTAATTATAAATGAGCATGATTGTCCTTCTAAAATGGGTCATCAACATGGTCCCTGCGGGCACCCCCAAGGACCACATGAGTTGCCCGCGGACCTGTTCTAAAAATAGCATAGCTCACCAGTGAGTAGCGTCTAAAATTTATTTTTAAAATGTTCCTATTCTTTAATCACATTTGCATTTATATAGATTTGAAAATGACCTATCTAAAAACAAAAAAGCATTTAAAACATGTTTATGCACGATTTAAGTGTATCAAACTGGTAGCTCTTCATATGGCTCAGTACCTGTGAAGTAGCTCTGTCTCAAAAAGGTTGGTGACCCCTGTTCTAAAACATCATCACCTTTGTCATCTTCCTGGCCCACATACCGATGCTCTGAGATGGATAAAGGAATACTGAATGGGTTTTGAAGCATGCATGTTAATCTTGCTCTGTAGTACAGTATACTTATTGATTTTGATAACATTTTACAGATGCGTCATTTTGAGCAGAAGTTAATTTGTGCTAAGACGGGGTTCCCACTCAACCTGGAAAATAGTCAAAAAGTAAAATGTTCTGGAAGATCTTGTGCTGTCATTGCGAAAAAATATTTCCGCAAATGAATACTGCCATATGAAGCTTTGAATATGTGAACACACTCCGTATCTTTATTCTGCCTCCTAGTTGCTCAGACCCACCTTCTCTACAATCTGATGGGTTAACTCTGAACCAATCATTTTTCCTTATGCCCTTGGAATCTTTTTTGTATAATTCCCACAAGCATTAAGTTAGTCTGTCTTGGACCGGGTCTGTGGTATGTCTGGTTCTAGTCTTCCTTGTCACATAGTCCTCTGAAGGAGAGCCTAGGTACAGGGGCAGCTGGTACTGGGCTGTGTCATAGTAGCTATGTGTGAAAATTGGTACAGCTGCCCAACACTGCCTCCCTACACAGAATGTAAGGGCGTTGTCCTGATCTCCATCCAGATCAGCTACAGGTGGTCTGCATGGAGAGTGTGTAGTGGTGTAGAATGGCAATCATATGCTGGTGGAATACCTACCTAAGGAATAACAGTACCAGAGCTGTCTGGTGAGGAGGACTAGATCATCCAAGACTGGCAAAAACGAGGATGCGTGGCCGCTGTTTACCTTGAAACCATCTGAGCACCATGGCACTGACCAACTGCTTTTGAGGTCTAGTTGCTTTATGATGGTTTGCCAGTCGTAAGGCACCCTGAAATACCGTGGTAGAAGGCAGCTGGGGGGCTGAGGGACCACAGGCAGATTGTTAAGACTGACCAGGATAGGCTGAGTCCTTGGTCTAGACACCTGGCACAAAGAGGCTTCCATATGTAACAAAAGCTGGACAACGTGGAAATCAAAATTCAGATTGAAATGTTTCCAAAACTCACTTTTAGTCCTGCTAATGGGAGATACTCTGACACCAAATACAGATTCAAAGGCGCAGGGGCTGCAGTCCATCACGACTGATTTTCTGGCTTATCCAATCACTGATGCCAGTATCGGAAGTAAGCCCTGGCCCCGCCTTTCCAGCAAGCTGACCAGTGACATCACACACAAGCATGACAGACCTGAAAGCAGAAAGCGATCACTCAATTCATTGTATGAAACGCAGCAAGAGGGTGGCGCTTCAAAGTCCTTATACCACTTAAAATTGGCAACAGTATCATATTTCAAATGTGCCTGGTGCTACATCCACCATTAATACTACATTCAAGCACCAAACTCTCTGTCTTCACTTGCTATGATTTGCACTGTAAACATCCCTAACCGCTTCAGTATGAAGTGCAACATTAACTGTAGCTCTGCTCTCCCACATGTGTATCAGCCTCCCCAGCACTGAGCCAGGCAGCACTTGACATGGAGCCTCCATCTGAGTACTCAAGCCTAAGCTGGAACAGCCCCAGTCTCTTCCAGTGCTCCTGGAGCACCTGCATCTGGCTCAGGGTCTGCCCGTCTTTATCCCTGGGTGCTACCACCAGTTCGTGTCGAAAACTATGTGTACTACTTTCACAGACACCTACACACCAAGCCACACGCTGCCTCCCCCTCCCCTTCAGTATAAATGTGGTGGACCTCCGCCCTCTTGCGAAAGAAGGGGTTGAGGATGGTACTGTTTACATTGATCCCAGTAGAAAAATCTGGGCCCATTATAAGAGCACAATAAAGTGAGCAGTAATTTACCACCAAATGAGTCACAGTGTCCAAAAATCACATGACATGAGGGGGTAAGTCTGTCGCACTTACCCAGAACCACAGGACGAGTGAGCCTGACCACTTCCCAGAAACATCACATTCTGCCAGTTCTACAGAAATCCATGCAGTTTCTGCCTGCTTGACACAGACCTCTGAAGCACCAGTGCCCCCTTCATACACATCTGAGGCAGGACACGAGTAAAGTGAACCTGAGGGAAAAAGGAAGGCACTTTCAGTGTCTCTCGTGTCACAAGACCACATAATCCTCATGCCATTTGCACTTCCTAGTGGCTATTTAAAAATTACAGTATAGCAGTGCCGGGGTGCAGCATATCATATTCGGTCCCCCACTCCAGAGCAATCCGCTTATAATCCAAATTTTTAGGACCTGTGAATGGACTCATCCTGGCCGGGGGGGGGGGGGGGGGGGGGGGGGGGGGGGGGGGGGGGGGGGGGGGGGGGGGGGGGG
>JAODLD010000088.1:6142969-6153603 GCA_026781065.1 Mormyrops boulengeri | reverse complement strand
CTGATTCTGATTCTGATTCAATTTTTATATTGGGATATTCACCAAACCTGTGACGGTCAGCCAGGAGACAGCCTTTTGCTAGCGTAACTGGACACAGGAAAGACAATCTTTACCAATCCCCATGAGTCGTTTCTGTTGGTTTGCGTGAAAATGACAGCAGATGACATTAACAAATGGAAAATGACGGACTACCGCCTCGACCAAAAGTGGGGGCAGGGGGATGGTCCTGGAAATGAGGATTTAAAATGTCCGTTGAGGACAAACGTCAGGCTAAAGCCACCGGCAGGATCTTTTTGGTGGTCACATCGATGGACGGTCATGGGAAACATATCGCTTGCAGCAATGTGGCCGTTTCCACATCAGGAAATTAATTTCTCTTGCTTTCTCCTTAATGGAGGACGCCATCTGTGAAATCCATATATGATGCGGGTCTTTATCCACATATGAATTTTGAATCCGAATTTTGAAGTTTGAATCCGATTCACTTAAAATGCATCGAAGTGTAAGAATGTCGGTTTGTGTGTGTGTGAGGCTACGTGTGGCCGTGTGCCCGTCCCAGGAGGTTACCTAGGTGACGTCACACGTTGACATAATTCGTCTGGCTCACACTCCTAGTTTACATACAGGAGTAAATTCAAACAGGCCTGAGGGTAATTGGGCAGAGCCGGTCACCCCTGCAGTGGTTCTGTTCCTGTGCTTGTTGGTAGTTTGACCCACATTACTGAACACGGGGATGGCACTTGTATAATTATCCTGTATTTTGCACAGTATACAGGACCTCTTTCAGGGGGTACCTAGAAATTCTGGATCCCTGACAAAATGTTACCTTGAGCAACCCCCCCCCCCCCCACACACATAATTTTACATAGACCAGGGCCCCTTTAAATGCTGGGCCCCCCTCCAACACCGCCTGCCTTGTTTACACCTTTTGCACATGTACACACCCAATTTAGTTACATTCCTGATCTTTTTATCCTTTTTTATATTTGTATTATACATGTATTGTGTTCCGCTTGTATCATACTTGTATTCTTTATTTTATTTTGTATTATATTGTATTTATTGTTTTATGTTTTATACTTTATTTTTGGTATTTTTAAGCTCAGTCCCGCACAGTCAGAGTTATGTCTTGGTTCAGCAATTTCCTCTGAGATGAATGAAGTTTTATTTTATCTTACCTTTCTTCATGCTGTGTTCTGGCCCGAAAAGATGGGTAACACGTAAATTCACTTCCCGCACTCGTCCGTCTGTCCGCTGTCTGGTTTCTCGGTCAGGCCAACCTTAATGGACCTGTATTTGAATCTGTAACTGTCTGTCCTATCAGAGTCCATGATTCATTTATAATTAACCAATCAAATTAGCTTATTAATTAGCGAATGGGAATATATGGGTTTGCATTTTTATCTGGTGCAGGGAATTTGTTATGCATTAAATATTTTGTTCATCATACGACTTTCTTCTCCATGATGTAATGAACAGATGTAAAGAATAAATGTTTGCTGGAGGCCTCATTCTATATAGACTTTAAAGGCCAGCGCTTTTAATGAGTCATATTTTCCATATTTGGAATAGGCTGTGCTCTGCTCTCCTGCCTGTTAATTAATACAGCATGATCCATAACCTGGAAAGTGAACAATAAAAGGTAATATACCGTTTAACCAGAAGGCATCGTTAATGTCGTTGCCCTGGAAACCAGGCTATTCGCACCGTGTGCGTTTCCCCTACCCTGCCAGTGCCCATGGCTGAGCCTTATGTCCTGCTTGACTCCGCCCCCCGGTCCTCATTTGTCCCCTCCCCCAACCCCCCCCACGCAGCACTCAGCGTTCAGCACTCACAGTACTGTCCAGAAGTCTTAGGCCGCCAAAGAAAATCAATTTTAATGCTATTTATCTGGGCAGAAAGTACATGTTTGCTAGGAAAAGACATTGATTAACTTTAAATTACAAATAAACAGTAGTATAATAAAACGTAATGTGAATTTCTTCAAAAAGTTCCTGATGACTTTGTTGGCTGGCTGGAATAACACTGCTTTGGATGCCAAACCTCTGCTCAGGGGCACCATGTGTTTGCTAAATTTCAGCACCACTTAATTAATTACCTTAATTAGTTCATTTGCTTCATGAGGTACTGATTAGCTAAACAGGGCGTGCTAGTGGTCCTGTTCCACCAAACAGACGGCTCTATTAATCAGCAAATTCTGGGGTGACTTAAGGAGAGACTGAGAAATGGTTAAACCGTCATACATGGACAGACAGAAAACTGTAGTTTTACACCATCTTAAATGCAATTTGAACAGCATTTTCTCTGATGCCCTAAGATTTTTGCACGGCATTCTGTGTTTTTGTAACATCGCTGCCGTTGTCCATACACTAGTGAGGGCTTTTCAGAGCAAATCGGAGGGTGACTCATTCCGGGGAGCCACTGGACAGTTTAATTAGCCTCCTGGGAAACAAAAAAGGGCCGTATAGAGAATTGGGGAGGGACGGTTCTTTTTAGTGTTCTTAAAAGTCATGCTGGAGACAAAAAGCCACCAGTGACACCAGCAATCTCCAGACAAACTGTCCATTCATCCCTGATGCCCACGGGTCACTGTTCTGGAGTTGGGGGTAATTAGCCACAGCACAGAGCTGAAGCAGTAGATGGATGTGAAAACCGCAAGCATGAAGTAAAGGGGGAGGAGACTGGGCCGTGTTTAGGGTGACTTAACAAATGTGAAGGATCTCCAAGCGAAAAATGTATGGCCTCGCCACTCAGGATCTGGTATGTCGCCTGGCTGACTCTGAGTCTGTATAACTAATTCCCTTTTTCTTTATTTTGTTCCCAGGACAATAGTGGTATAGATATTTTTTTTTTTAGTCTGACAAGTCCTTGTCGAAAGGTACATAAATACTGATGCATGTTTTACTACTTGCTTTTGTCCTTGAGCGTTTTACAAAACATGTTTGTTTCAAACCCGCCTTAGTGGAATATACAACAATCTGTTGAATTGGCATGAAGGGGGAAAAAAAAAGCGTTCTTGAAGACTCACAGGACAGATTTCGGGAGAAGGTCAGCGAGATCACATACCAGGGGGACCACGCAGCACTGAGCGTGTGCGAGCAGAAGGCATGAAGATTTGTGACGGGAAGGAAGGTTCTAGAAGCATGTGTAGTGGGTAGAAAAGGCTTGTGAGCAGATGCTGGGCATCAGTGGGTAGACGCAGCAGAAAGTACATTTTGGGAAGAAGATCACAAGATGTGTCAACCACAAGGCGGAGATGATCAGGCGATCAGCATAGAGGCGACATAACAAACTATGAGGTCCGGTTCGGGGAGCTGCTCTTATTCACGGTGACGTGCCTCTCCCTCACCAGTTCTGCTTGATGTCAGGAGGGTGAATGCCTCATGCACTTTACTCTGAGTGGAAACTCTGCAGAAGAAAGCTTGCGTTGTTCCTGTTCTCTTACAGCATCAGAAGGACTCCAGCTGGAAAATCGAATCTTGCTGACTCATGGGTGTCTGCGGTCATTCTTGACTAATATAAAACAGAGGCCTGTTCTGAACCTGGACTGGGGGGTGGGTCTCCTGGGGGAGATCAGCCTTCAGGCTCCTGTGGAGCTCTTCGCTATGGGCCTTGCGGCCATCTTTCACTGTCTCTGTTTAACAGGTCACTTGGGGTTCTACTCTCTGGGACCAGTGTTGCTCTGGTTGGTTAAGCGTGAAAATGAAATGTTCAGGCTCCCTTCAGCGTTGGGTCCACCTGAGATAAGCGGACCTCCCCCCATGGTATATTATGAATGCTGTAGCCTTTCTGTTCTAGCCTCCAATGCCAGGGACAAGAAACGGTAAAGGCGGTCCATTTCAGCAGATATAGATACACAAAATCAAACCAGATCTTGGGTCACGGACGGGCTGCAGCTGGGACCATCAGGGTCTGGGTGCATGTAGGAATTATTTTTCATGATGCCAGTCTGTTAGGGGACAGGCGATCTGTGGGCTCATCAGCTGATTAAACCCCACCCCTGGATGTCCCTCCCCCTGCTCACATAACAGGACAGCTTTCCGATTTATGTCAAATTTACATATTTAGTAGACACTTCTGTTCAAAGTGATGCACAAGTGAGGCAAATAGCACATTACAAAGATACATGCTGCCAAGGAGTGGACTAGACATAAGTGCAGCTAGGCTGAGCTTCCAGTGAATGTCCTGGTAGAAGTGGAAGGAGAATCAGAGCAGGAGCTACTCAACAACTTCTAACAAAGCAAGAACCTAATAAGACTATTCAAGGACCAGAAGTGTAACATGATGACATTCAGGGAAGGTAAGGAGGCACCTTTACCAGCCATTGTAGCACAAAATATCTGAAGTACCTTCTGGACTGGACACCTGTCCCCTGCAGACGTACCTGCTCAGGCCCCACCCACTCTTCCAACTCCCGGGAGGAGACAGAGATGTTTGCTGGTCATCTGTAGATACACATGTAGGAGGTTAGCATCTCTGATTTCTTAAGACAATCACCAAACAGTGAACATCTTATCAAAGGAGTTTTGAAGCTTTAGCTGCAGTCCGCATGTTGGAGGTCAGGATCACAGTTACCCACAATCCTTAGCATTTTTTGCCATGAAAAATTGTTCCTGATCTTCACTTCACGCCCATAAGGTTTGTACAGTGACCCTGGCCTCAGCACACACACAAATGTTCTAACATGTATCATAAAAGGTTATTGTGCTGAAAAAAGTTTTATAACCCTGCAGAAAATTTTTCACAACTAGTTTATGATTTGCTTTCATACATTTTGCCAAGGTCAGGCTGGATATTGTTTTTTTCTCCAAGGTTTGGAGAGTATGAGAATATTTTTAATTAAGAGTCATCATTAACTCTGACGATTACCAGATGTATGCTGCAGGGCATAGAAATCGGGATTCTTATTATGGGATACATTTTGACTTTCGGTGTTACAGACAGAAGGTGTTTCTTTTGTCATTTTGAGGAAGGTGACAGGTGAGCTCTGATATTTGTGTCCTTTTTTTGAGTATTCTCTCTTCGGGGGGGGAGGGGGGTATTAAACTCGGTTTCCATGACAGCGAGGTCTGGGCCCCTCCTCTCCAGTCAGATGAGACAGAGATGCTCTGAGCTATCCCGCCAGGTCTCGTGATAAGCGGTCGTGTTCGAGAACAGCTGCGCAGCGGCCTTTTTGCGGAACTCTTTCTCCGCGCTGCCCGTGATCATGAATCAGCCCTCTGGTCTTCACTGGTCTCCGTGGAAACTAAACTGAAACACTTCTCTGTGTAATCCTGGAGTCAGGACCTTTCATCAGCCATCGCTGTGTCTGTTGTTAATGGGAAACAATTAACTGTTTACCTCACCTCACCTCCGGTGGGTCTAAACATCCGTGACTCCTTAGCAGAGTGGCCCCCTTTTTTTCTGGAACTTCGTAGTATTTTTTTTTGGTTTTATAACACAAACTATGCTCCATAACAGACCATGTGATCCTCTTCATGGCCTAATTCATGTCCTTTCTGCTTTTGAGAGACATGTATGATGACAGAAAGCAGCCAAGGCACTCGCTCCTCTAGGGAAACTACTGTTGAACCCTTGAATATGGTACCAGATTCTTTCAGCACAAATATAAAAGTGTGAGCTTGTTAATTCGCTATTAAGCAAATGTTCTTCACTGAGTCTAAGTGCAGAAAACAGTGTTCAGGCTTCTCACCTAAGGGATATGGTCACCTTAAACACACACACAACCTTAAACACAATATGCCCTGAAAATGACTGTTTTTATCCCAAGAATTCACTATATACAAAACACACAGACACACACACACATACACATACACACACACACGCAAACATATGAAAAATATTACATGACTGGGGAACATTATACCTCCGCTCTGCCAATTTTATTTGACATTTTAATTGACATTTTGCCAGGGGCCCAGAATTTCAAGCTCTCCCCCTGTAAACCCTTACAGTCAACAGCGCCAACCCGCTTCATAATAAGCTAGCTAATGGGTAGCAAGAAGCGTCCGATACACTCACCCTGATGCCGCATTTGCTGGGAAGATGGCGATTCGGATTCAAAAATGATATAACAAAAGCGAATCACATGATAAATGTGCACTAATCGCACTACAACGCATCCATTATTTGTTTATTGCCATCTATTTGTCAATCTTATTTATATAAAGCAGCCCCTCCCTGCCTCTACCCCCCACCTGTGTCCTCCTCCCCTCTCTTGCTTTGTGTCCTTACGAAACGCCCTGCATGTTCTCTGTACACGGTACCAAACAGGTCCATAAAAACCCCCATACATGTTCTTAAAGACGACCCCCATCGTAATTCCCAAATCCGGCGACGTTCCTGGGACCGGCTCATTATCCGGAATCTGCATTTTGAGGATCCAATAAAAGTTATTGACGAGCTAGCTGGCTTGCCATCTGAGGGGACGTGGCGTGCCATTCTGGGAGCGGAGCCCGGCGCCTTCCGTACGTCCGGCCATTTTGGGCCCAGTGTAACAAGCAATTCACAGCCAGAACACTTCCAAACAAGGCCATTAAGTGTCATTGAGATGTTTTTTTGTGATTAAAAGCAGGCAGGTTAATAATCAGGTCCAGCAGTCAGACTTATGAGCTCAACATGGTCCCTGGGGGGCGCCGCCGTACCACCGAGCGCCTTAATGCCATTCGTCCACCGTGTCGGGCAAACAACTCATTAGCGAACAAACCAGAGTTTTCCGGATACAGAGATCATTGTGGCGTTCACACTTAGATCATTTTTCCATAATATTTTTTAAATGGATCAAAAGTGTTTTGGTGCTGTGCAGCACAACCCCCCGCCCCCCCCCCAGTGGTGTTTGGCATGCCCTGTGGTGGGCTGACCAGGTACATAATGGCCCTGCCTTTTTAAATGCCCCCTGCCCCCCATCTTTGAGGAATCAGAAGCACTCTCCAGCATACACAAAGCCACACTGTGCCCTGTGAGTGTGGCTGAGTGGGGGCCAAGACCCAGGTGTGGAGTGGAGGGGGGGGGGGGCATGGCTGGGACCAGTGTGCTAAGTCATGTGATACCCCAAGAAAACACAGATGTCAGCCACACAGCACTACAGGTGACTTACACATAAAATCGCTTGAGCTCGCTGATCAGGAAGGAGTCTGATCAGCTGGTAAGATGGCAGTATACATGAGATTCATTAGCTCCCCCAATGCTGCTGGATTGTGGCTGGGTTTATGTGATCTGGGCTCTGGGGCGCCCCCTATGTTGTCATTCCATGTGGAGATGAGTAGGGAATTTACTGCTAACCGCTAAATGCGAGCATCCTCTGGGAGTGCACTGTCGCTGCCCTTTGTGTGAGGCATGCTTGGCAGACCCCTGAAACCTTTGCATCTCCCTGGTGACCGGTTTTTAGGGGTGGCAGTGCCAGGAGGAGTGTGGGCCGGCCGCCCGGGCTGCCCCCATGTGGGTCTTTGTTCGCGCTGACAATCACTGCAGGCACCAGGGACAGGCTGAGGCCCACTCCAATAGAGTCTGTCCTGCGTTATTACTGTACTTTATCACACTGATCGAGGGCCCAGTTCCGGCCTTGAATTTGCAGGCATGCTGCACTCCAGACCTTTGTGTGAGTCACCTTAAACCATAGAGTCACAGTGGGTCACAGTAATTAACAGAAAGTCAAAGTCAGTCACTGTGGGTCACGGTAAGTCACAGTCAGTTACTGTGTGTCATAGTGAGTCACTGTAAGTCTTAGTCACAATGGGTCACAGTAAGTCACAGTGAGCTATGGTGAGTCCCAATTAGTTACAGAAACTCAGAGTGAGTCAGGGTGTCATAGTAAGTGTCACAGTAACGATGAGTCAGAGTGAGTTACAGTCACAGAGAGTCCTGTGATTTGGCCCTTCCTTCTTCTCTGGCACCTGCAGCAGCAGTTGTGGCCATATGATGCACCAGAGGTCATGAGACAGCACATCAGAGTTCGCTTCTATCTGTGTCTAGGGCCATCTCATTCATCTATCTGTCCTGACGAAATAAAATGAATCTCCAGCAATGCATTGTGGGTTAGCGTGAGGAGCACAGCTTAAGCTCAGGGAGTCTGATCTGGGAAGTCAGTTCTCAGCCTGTTCCTGCTGGCCACCGGGACCTGATGCCCTGGGAAATCGGTGTGGATTACCCTGGGGGGTAAACACCTTCACTTTGTAATACAGTGCGTGTGGGGGGGCCCTCTCGCTGTGCGGTTAGATACCCGTTAGTCATGTGATGCTGGCTTGGGCTCAGGCTGGTGGGCCATCCTGATCGGAAGAGGCGGGACGTGAAAATCAGCATCCACCTGCAGAGTGCTGCCTCTCTCAGAAAGTCCACAAACCCACTCATCCTGGGGTGGGTTCCTGTTAGGATTTAGGTTTGCTTGGGCAAGAACATTGAGATTTTGGGGAGAGCGAGATAAGAGGCATGTGGACTGGCCCCCGACCACTCGGCCTCTGGAATGCCATGCTTAAAAAATCTGGAGTGGAGCCACTCAGAATCTGCCTTTGCGAGGCCCCGATTCAGCGGAAGACAGAGGGCCCGGCCCCTCATATCCGGTACTCGGATGCCCGGCCGCGTTCCCCTTTCAATCGGGGGCCTCTGCATTGCCGGGATGAACAGTGCTCCCCCCAACCCCGCGGTGCCGGCTGTCATGTGCTAATCACCAGGTCTGGTTCATGCTGTCAGGCGAGGCTTCAGCTCACCATGGCAACCGCACCATTTCCCTTTCAGGTCTAAACATACGCCTGCGGACATTTACTCACCATCACATACAAGCGAGATTCCACCCGTACACAATCGTCGGCATTCACACAGGCACACAAACACATCTCACTCAGAGCAGACCCCGTTCCCCTTGGCATCAGGCCTGACATCCAAACACAGGACGGCCAGAATATGATTGGGATTTCCCCGATGATTCAGTACACGTTTCGCTGCCTTCCGCCCTGCTCAACGACGACGGAAACCATAGCAACCCACAGCCAGATCTGATTCAGCGCTTAAGGGGAAGTCAGGGAGAGATGTTTCAGTGTTCTCTGTGGGTCGGAGAGAGACGCAGTGCAAACGCCTTGCTCTGTCAGCATGGAGATGTGTGGGAGCCCCGCCCCCGAAGGGAAACGCCCACCCATGTGTGCCCAGGCCACTCTCGCAGGGAACATGCAGCCAAATCGTGATGGCCGCTTCCTGCCGGTTTCGCAGATTCTCCTTGCAGCCAGACGTCGGGCCTGTCTGTCATATTTATTTGATCGTGTGTTTTCAGGCTGCATTTATTTTTAAAGTGTGTAAATCATTTATAGTTTCCTCCATTTGTGCAGCCAAAACAAAACCTCCATGTAAAGTTCTGCGGTCTGGGTTTTATGATCTATTCAAGGTTTTTAAAGCCCCGACCTGGTTCCCCTTCAATGCGGACCCGCGCTGAGCTGGATCCGATTGGGCTGCATTTGGTGCCGACCCTCCAGCGTGTCCTACCAAACGGGTGGGCCCGGTTCTGTCAGCTCTGTTGTCGCGTCTCAGAGAGAGTACAGCCATCTCCTCCCACGTGGTCCGTTTGGCACATTCCTGTCCGGTATCGTTAAATTTATCTCCACAGCGGGCTCTTGTTCTGTCCTGGGGGGGGGGGGCGCCGCAACCCAACACAAGACAGTTATTGTGGCGGCGGATTCCTGCGGACCTAATCGGGGCAGCTAGCTGTATCTGCAGGCCACCATCAGGCTGAGCGGGGCTTGTAATGACAAATAACAGCTCCTTAGCTTATTATGGGATGCGGCTCCTCTCAGAAACAGCTGACGGGTTTCCCATCGGGCGGGGGGGCTGTCACATGGTCACTACTCCGCCGCCCCAGCCCTCACAAGGGCTCCTGTTCCGATAGGAAGCTACACCCTGCAGCATTGCTAAATGCCTTTTGGTTAACATGGGTGTGTCTGTTGCCTAACTCTCCTCAGTACATTTTCAGCCTTGGACTTGGCACAGAGCAAACCTGCAGACTCACTTTTTCTGGTCTCGTTCCTTCATTTATCGTACTTTTATTGTTTTCCACCTTACAATGTGCCAATTAAAAAGCTGTAAACTGTCACACTTAATCCAGTAATCTTATTATGTAATTCTGGATCGAGAATGATCCATTTTATATAGCTTTTTCTACACCCACTTTAAATGGCTTTTCCCTGCCATTTGTTGAAGTTGTTTCTATTGACGTCTATTAGTGACCAAAGAATGTCCTGTCCATCAGCAAATGCAGATCCTTCCACCATCACAGGATCCAGGGAAACTGGAGAAATGAAGCAGCTGGAAATAAGTGTGCTGTTTGGAGAGACCCCACCGACCGGCTGAGCATTCCCTGAGGACTCAGCCTGGTCAGGGAGGTGGGCGTGGCCTCTCAGGAAGATTCAGCCTGGTTGGGGAGGTGGGCGTGGCCTCTCAGAAAGATTTGGTCTGGTCGGGGAGGTGGGCGTGGCCTCTCAGGAGGACTAGGCCTGGTTGGGGAGGTGGGCGTGGCCCCTCAGGAGGATTTGGCCTGGTCGGGGAGGTGGGCGTGGCCTCTCAGGAGGATTCGGCTTGGTCGGGGAGGTGGGCGTGGCCTCTCAGGAGAACTCGACCTGGTCGGGGAGGTGGGCGGATTTTGCTTCGCACCA
>JAODLD010000088.1:6081861-6101044 GCA_026781065.1 Mormyrops boulengeri | reverse complement strand
TTTTTTTTGTGTTTTTGGTGGTTTTTTTTGGTGTTTTTTTTTTTTTTTTGTGGTTTGTTTGTTTTGTGTTTTTTTTGGTGTTTTTTTTGTTTTGTGTTTTGCTTTGTTTTTTTGTTTTTGCCCCCCCCCCCCCCCCCCCATCTTGGCTTATTGGAGTTTCCATCACAGTAAGGCATTCTGGGTAGCTGTGGGGCGAGACGAGGAGTTATGATATGTAGGTCACCTCAGGATGTGCTGAGCGGAGCAGGTTTGTAGGTGTGGAGGTGATGGAGGGCGACACATATTCAGCAAGGTGAGTTTCTACACCTCATATATCTGCCTCACGTTGTCGCACGGTAACGCATGGGATTCTGGGTAAGCGTTCTCTGGATGACACGCACGTGCTCACAAATTAGGCCCCTCACTGTCTCCCTGAGACCTGTTCCACACAGACCTGCACCATTTTAAAACAGAGTGAGAATTAGGTGGTCAGGGGTCAGGGGGGAAGGTTTGATTTATGGGGTCATGTTGGGACTGAATGCACCGTGAGTGAGAGTTACTTGGCGCCAGGCTGCTCCCTTGGCGTCAGTGACCACTTTCTGATTGTGATTGATTATAGTGAGCAGGCTATTTGTCTGCGTCGCGGGAAGGCCTATCACATCGCATCGCTACCATGGGAACAGGTGGCAGGAAGCTGTGTGGGGTGGGGGTGATCTTAGCCGAGATGGGGTAGGTCAGGTTTCTGTTTCTGTTTGAGGTTACGTGTTTAACAATCCACACACAGGTTTGTTTTCCTCGCCTTGTCCTCCTCATGTCTTCCCATTCTTCAGCTCACTCTGGCTATCTTCTCCTCTGTTCTAATTAAAATTTTCCCCGGGAGGCGGTGGTTTAGTCCCGCCTCAGAATCCGAGCTGCCAGTCAGAGTGCAGCTTCCGGCTGATGCCTCTCTCTGATAGGGCGTCATTTATTTTCTCTGCCACACCGCAACTCAGACTGTTTAAAGCACGTCAGTGTGTGTGTGTTTCTCTGTGCTTTTATGTGTGTAACAGCCTGCATAAAGATCCCTGTGTGTCTCTCTCTCAGTGCCTTTGCCCGCATGCATGTGTGTGTGGTCATACATGGGGCAGACGGCCAGCAGCCCACCGCGGTGCCAGTCTTGGCGGGGTAACGAGGGCAGTTTGTGTCCTTTTACTAACTGGAGATGACCTCTGAGATGGGGTGCTACATTATTACTGTGCACTTTACTGCGCAGTGTTTTTACCTCACTGTGCAGTGCTCTTTCTTCACTGTGCAGTTGTCATACTTCACTGTGCAGTCCTCACACTTCATTCTGCAGTGTTGCTATTTCACTGTGCAGTGCTCACACTTCATTGTGCACTGCTCCTACTTTACTGTGCAGTGCTTCTACATCTCTTTTAATGTGGTGTCTGTCCCCCTCGCCCCCGTGCTCATTGCAGGGCCTGCAGAAGCCTAGCTTGGAGGAGATCATTTATGCCCGCGTCGCCATCTTCAGCCCCTCCATGTTCGGCAGCACACTGGCGGACGTCATGGCTCTACAAAGGGAGCTCTACCCCGACCGGCAGCTGCCCTGGGTGCAGACACGCCTCTCTGAGGAGGTTCTGGTGCTCAACGGGGACCAAACCGAGGGCATCTTCAGGTGACCGTCTGGGCTGGTTTCTGCTAGGGATGTCAAGGGTAGAAGCCATCCTGGTGGGACAGGCATTAGGGAAAGGGCAGGGGGATGGAAGTTGGGTTGAAAAAAGGGAGAAAGAAAGGATGGAGAATAAAGGACTGGGGAAGACTGTAAAGAATGAGGGAAAACGAAGGATGAAGATGGACAGAAACAGAGGGAGGGCAAGGGGAAGAGGGATCCACACGTGTTCTTCGGAGGCTAACGGGCTGCTTGGCCGTCCCGTGTTGCTTCACAGAGTTCCTGGTGACATAGATGAGGTCAACGCTCTGAAACTTCAGGTGGACCAGTGGAGGGTCCCCACGGGACTCGAGGACCCCCATGTTCCAGGTATTGCTGCCCATCCCTGCCATATGGGCCCTTGAAGCAGGCTCACTGTCCCATCATTTTGGTTTTCCACCTATTCGTCACCATCTTCTCGACATCTTCTTCCTACATAAGCTGGGTTTGTTTGATGAGACTGCTGCTGGAGTCTGCTGGCTGCCATCCCGTTTCTGACCAAGGTGGAGCCACACTCATGCTCAGGCGTGCCGCTGGGATTTTCTGTCCTGATCAGATCAGTTTAAACCGATCAGTTTGCAGAGTCCCTACACTACGATGGTGTCAGTTACACGTCTACCCTCCGATTCAGCCTCCCTGCTGAAACTGTGGTACCGTGAACTGGAGGAGCCCCTGATCCCCCACGAGTTCTACGATGGGTGCATCTCGAACTACGACGATGCAGAGGCTGCTGTCAACCTGGTGTTGAACCTGCCCCACATCAACAAGATGGTGCTGTGCTACTTGATCCGCTTCCTGCAGGTCCGCTCCAATTCCTATCCGTCTCTCTCTCTGCCTGCCTTTGAATTTCATGTTGCACTACCTTATTTACTTTTTGTTACACTTCTGGTTGTTAACTCCATATTGCTTTACCTTATTTGCTTCCTGTTTCCCTTCTTGTCTAGTAACTCCATATTGCATTACCTTATTTACTTCCGGTTCCACTTCCTGTCCAGTGACTCCATATTGCTTTACCTTATTTACTTCCGGTTCCACTTCCTGTCTGGTAACTCCATATTGCATTACCTTATTTACTTCCTGTTCCCCTTCCTGTCTAGTAACTCCATATTTTGTTCCCTTATTTACTTCTGGTTCCACTTCCTGTTTAGTAACCCCATATTTTGTTACCTTATTTACTTCTGGTTCCACTTCCTATCCAGTAACTCCATATTTTGTTACCTTATTTACTTCCGGTTCCACTTCCTGTCCAGTGACTCCATATTGCGTTACTGTATTTGCTTCCTGTTTCGCTTCCTGTCTATCAGACTGAGTCAAACTGATCCCGCAGCTGCTTCTGTATTCTTTTTTTTTTCAGATTTGTTTGTTTCTGTGGGGCCTTTTCTTGTCTGTCTCTTCTTCATCAGTCTTTCTCTCTTTGTAAAGCACACACATCCCTCCTTTTCCTCCGTTACTTCCGCTGACCCTGTCACTGCCCTCTCCCCTCACTCTGCCCAGGTGTTCGCTCAGCCCGCCAATGTGGCCATCACCAAGATGGACATCAGCAACCTGGCTATGGTCATGGCTCCCAACTGCCTGCGGTGCCAGTCGGACGACCCGCGGGTAATCTTTGAGAACACACGCAAGGAGATGTCCTTCATCCGCGTGCTGATCCAAAGGCTGGACACTAGCTTCATGGATGGGGTGCTATAGTCACCAGTGGACCCTAGGTGGCACCGTACACCCGCCCTCCTGAGAGCTGTCCTGCAGGGTCAAGGCGCTGCAGGGTAACATCAGGCAAACACACACATTCACACAGATGCACGCATACCTCGAATACTCCGGCAAAAGGGAATTCACGTACACATGTCCACACACATCATCACCTACAAACACACAGAAATGGACACACAGAAATGGAGAATGCCCCAAGAACACACAAACTCACAGTACAGCCAAGACATAACCCAGGTAACAGTTTTCAATTTTACAAACATTGCGCACACACACACAAACACACACGGACAAAACGTATTCACTCATACATCATACATTTAAGACAGGTTTTGTCCAGTTATTCCTTCATAATATACATAGTTTACATAAATTGGCCAGAGTTCATCTCAGACTCAAACTGAGAGAAAGTCTCAGATTTTCTTTTACTAAACTGAAGCAGAAAATTGTAGTGAGGAATACAGGGATGTATAGAACAGCCATTCTTCAATTTGAATAACAAGGGAGAGTGGTCTGTGTCGCTAGTCAGGAAGTCACCTGCAATAACGCATGCCAGCCTACACAAACACACCTGCACTAAACATACTTTATCAGCGGCAGACACGTACAGACGGATGTTTACACTGTTAAGGATACATGGCCACTGTGCGTGAATCAAATACACGCATACGGCACCACGCTCATAAAGACATACACAACGGGGAGTCAGAAAGAGTGCTGCATTTCGATGGGCAAACGTACAGGCACATTTCTAGATGCCTCAGAACGGGGGCCTTCCTTCCAAAACTCTGGGCTTCCTTTCTCCCCAGTACCATAGACATATTCATAGAAATTGCCAAATGAAAACAAAGTCTGCCCAGCTGGCCCTGTACTGCGCAAACCTGCAGTCACGTGGGTTACCGTAACCAGACCATCACTGACCACTCACATACGTGGTTTGTTCTCTTGATACTCTTTGCCTCTATTTCTCCTTGAATCAGGATGTCTGGTTTTTGCAGTCTGCCACCTAGATTTCTTTTCCTTTCCCATCCTTATCACATCAGTGAGCCTACATCGTTTCTCTACTACATTCCATCCATCTCCATGCGAAGTAGCCAAAACTGCCACGCCCTCCGAGATCTTCAGCCACTGGATTTTTAACATTCCCGTGGTTTTGCTGCAGTCGCCGTAAAACCCAGGAAAAATATCCAGCAAGGACACTGTGCCAATCACTGCAACACAATCACAAACATCGGACGTAACCTCCTGGCCTGATTGGCCGAGTGGTTGCCCAGGGTTACCGGACCACGGAAGCTTCAGATGTACAGTAGTATTGAAGATGAGGTGCGGACCGGCCTGACATAGCTGCTGTCCTCTCAAGCTCGTCCTGCTAGTGATTCTCCATCCACAGGACTGTATCCTTACCCCACTGCCTGCCATCTCCAGCACAGTCAGGGATAAACCACACTGACTCCGTCTCCCTGGTGAGGAAGACCCTGTGACCGCCAGTGGAACTCTGGTGTCCTCTGTGAGAAACCCCCCCCAGCCATGTGAAATCAGTCCAGGTGACACACTGACGTGTGTATCAGCCACACTACTGTCCTGCTCATTCGTATGTGAGCGTGTGATAGAATTTATCTGCTTGTTATCTGTTACGCTAACAGAATTTATGTCTTTAACCTGTTGTTTTACATAATTTATTTTGTATTTATTTAAATTGGATTTTTAAATGTTTTTTTTTTTAATGTGTAAGGAGTGACAGTGTGTGAGAATGAATATGCTTATACATTAACAGCTCTTTGCGAGAGCGGAGGGTGAATTTATGTTGCGTATCGTGATTCTGAACGTCTTCAGGGCATGAGTTCAGAGATTATAGTGAAGGGTGGGGTACCGCCAGGGGCATGGGGCCTTCGAGGGCAGGTCTCCGGTTATTGCTGGCAAGTGGCTGACCCCCAAGCGTGAGGGAAATGTCCGTTCTGTTCCGAGGCTCTTTCAAGGGTCGTGCCTTCAAATATCAGCCATGAAGGTGGACTGACCCCATACAGGTGTACTGGCAGGGTTGTAAACTCTCATAAGCGGGTCATCTGTACCCTCCTTAGTATTTTTGGTGACAGCCAATCAGATGAACATGATAAAACATAATTAAAGAATAGGATTACAGTTAGTTATGCAACAACCTTGGTGCATTTGGGTGAGAAAATGGGCATCAAGGCGGCTCCTGTCACCCAGAGCTCTCCTCTGGGATGGAGAGAGAGCCCAACGTCAGGAGGCTACTGTCTTGCTGCTGTCCATGTCTAACATGTCAATCCTCTGAGATTAACCAGCCATAGGTGCTGGAATGGGTGATGGAGCTCAGTAACACTAACACTCAAAAGTATGCACGCACACACACAAAGGATTATTATGGGATATGACACCCTTAATGTGGGGAAATTTGAACCCTGGGTCAGATTCTGAATAGTCACATCACTGATCATTGGTCGGTTTGAGTCATACTTGAGCCAATCAGGACTGAGTAAGCTGAATGGTCATTAGAGGGAGCGTTATCAAATTTGACAGTGCTGTTATATGAGCGTCTGTTCAGAGATATGTACGCAGACTAACATAATTCTAACATGCATTGGCTGGATTTAGCCTTCTGCTTTGCTCCAATGACGGATATTTGGCAAGGTAAATTTAGTTCTTTTACTACATGTGAGCTATGAACTGGATAAAAAATAAAAAGGATTAAAAAGCTGTTGCTGTTAATTAATTTTACATTTTGAACGGTTTTTCAGATGTATGTTTCATATTTCTTCTTATTATTACTGTTCTTTTAAAACTGTTACACAGTACACAGTTGCTGCTGATATTCCGCAGAGGATTCATTTTCATACTGGCTAAATATCAGTCAAACTAATAGTCATGGTACTGCCCACGTCATTTCAAGTGTCACGCGCTCTTAGAGGTAATAACTTGGGTGAGGAAACAGGACATTGTTTAATAAACTATAGAAATGCATTGCTTTGTCTGTGGTGGTTAATATATTGGACGCTCCGAAGTGAACGGTGGGTATATTATCCCGATAATGACCCCTAGTGTACAATTTTATATTGCATCGTACCTGCCACATAAAATTTCATAGCCGTTTAATAGACTGCATTCTTACCACATAATAATCATGTCACATGATATATGTAGTATGTCCTCTCATGAAATGTGTTCGTGCACCTTCTAAGGAATATTTAACGCGTGTATTTTATAACGTTACAGAACATTATCAATATTGCACCCGCACAATTAATTTGGACACATTCGGTAGATGGTATAAGTATGTAAAAAGAGTAAGAAAATTGATTATAGGGAAGCAGTCGTTAAAAATTAATTGCATAATGAGATTAAGTGTATGAAGCAACTGGCATGTGTTCCTCTCACATTTATTTCGCATTCATTATTAAATTTACACTGACCTTAACGTATAGAAATACTACACCGGTTTGGAGGTGGCAGGGCTGAGCCATTCGGCACCAGGATTATAAGGCCAAGAAGCTCCGCCCCCTGTCAAGTTCACATGATCATGCCCTGACGTCATACTCAGAATGTTCCATTTTTTTATAGGTGGAAGATAATGTAACGATAAAAATATCCAAAAAAATCTAGCCATCCCGTAGTATACGTACCATCCAATAGGTGTCTAAATACCCTCCGATCTGTCAGCCACATTAAAAAGGCCGCCAATCGGCCGCGTTTCTGAGGGATTTCCGCGGCCGCCCCCCCCCCTCCGCTTAGCACTGGATATACTGACGCGGTTCTCTATTCGCTGCCCTTTTCCGCTCTTGTCGTCGGGAGAGTGTCGCACGCGGATCGTCCTGCTCGCCGAAATAAAGCGTTAAAATTTCCACAGTGAGTAAATGAGCGCTGGTTCTGGCGCCCCGCACACGGCTGCTTTCGGGCGTCCGTCGGTCCCGCCGTGACCCTTTGACGCTGACGGGGCGGCGGGAGGGGCGGGCTGGGGCTGGGGCTGGGGCTCCCCGTGTCATGATGGGGCCAGGTGTAGGCGAGCGCAGGGTCGGACGATAGCGGTAGGGAGCTGAGGGTCGCACGGCTGTCTGGATAATGCTAATAATCGCTGTGCGGATATGGGAGGCCGCCGTTAAAATGTCCGCCCGCTTTGCTGCATCGAAGCGGTACCCCGCCACCCTAAAGGTGAGCCGGTGACAGGCTGAGGCTGCCGCGGCGCACGGCATCAAGGCCGATCAAGGGCCGAGGTTTATTCTGGTGGTCGGGATATGCTGTCTTTGTGCGGTATCTTGTTTATATATAACACGGATATTGTGTTGCATATAAAATCTACATATATCAATATAAAATGTGTATATAATGTGTTTGTGACCGTATTGTGTGTGTGTGTGTGTGTGTGTGTGTGTATACATGTGTGCAATATGTATGTGCATTTGTTACACAATAGCATGAAATTTCTACTTAATACGTGACTGTAGTTTACCGTTTAAACATTGAAATTGTTACTTTCTGTTTATTTGATATAAAATGAACCTGATGTGTTACTCACCGTTCCTTTATAATGACCAGTTTCTCTGTTTTCTTAATGCTGCCAAGGACTTACAAAGTGAGTATTTGATTGTCCGAACTTACTTCTCTATCTAATACCTCCGAAAGCGCTTGAATATGACACACAAAGATACAAGAGATCCTTAAGGAAACTATGTAAATGCGCGATTAAAATGCGCCGCCTCGTCCCGAGTTGCGCCGGTTTTAATGGGCTCCGGCTTTATGAGTGCATGGTGTTCAGGCTCGCGTCACCCCAACCTAACTGTGCCCATCCATCCATGCTTCGCGGATGAAAGGACCCAACCAAGCGTTTCGGTTACTTGATCCCACTGCCGGGCACCTCCAACGGTGAGTAGCGGCAAGTGTTCCGCTGCATGCCGTGCGGTGTACGTTGTGTGTGTCGGCAGTCGCAGCCCATCCTGTCACCCCCGCTGGTTCCTCTCCTTCACATAGTTTTTTTTTTTTTTAATGCACGTATTTAGTTTGGTTTGATTCTGCGTCCGTCTGCGGCTGTTTCCTAAAACAGCCCAGCTGATGTTCATCTGTGACTTGATTTTTCGCTTGCCCTTAATGTTCCCTCAATACTGATCGTGCACTTTTCAGAGGCCAAAAGCTTATGGCTCACATGTCAAAGCCCCGATAAACCTGTACACAGAGACCTCAAGGTTTCCCATTAGGGGCATCGTAAACTGCTCCTGCCAATCTTGTCCTAGGCTATTTTTATAGGTGCATGAAATGTTTTTAGCCCAGTTTGTGGGTACAACTGAGTGTTTTTCAACAGCGACTAGAGAATGAGGTCACAATGAGTTTCATTTCACATTGATTTTTGTAGTTTTGTTTTGGCCTGTGTTTGTTTCCATTCTCAGCTGCATGCCTCTGTTTTCAGTGGGGCAGTGATCCAAGATCTTGATTTTAAAGGCTCTTAGCGAATGTGTGGTTTGAATTAGGCTCAGATCATGCATCAAAGTTAAGTGGTACTGTGTCTGAACGCAGAGTCACGGAGGCGGGGTAGCAGGCTTAAGGGTGTTGGGTGTAGGTGGATTCGTAAGCCTCCCAAGTTAAAGTACTTTATGCTGGGAAGTGTCGAAGGTCTCTGGATCAGCCCCATTTTGTTGTTTTAAGTCCAGTATGAAATTAAGTCTTTAGCCTGTCCCTGTTACCTGTTCCTCTCTTCGTTCCCTGTGCTGCATTTTGGATTCAAGAAGTGAAAATCCTCCCCCTCCCCCCCTAAAATCAAGAAATGGATCAGGCCAAGCTGGATCAGACTCGCGTGGAGAGCACCACCTGTGCACCTGCGGAGGGGTGGCCTGGAGTGGTCCCCCAGGAGGGAAACGGCACTTCGTCCTCACCGGAGAGCAGCAGCGTGAACGGTGATGTGCGGCGTGTAGGGAAGCGGCAGCGGCGCCGCAAACGTTCCTCTCGCTCGGAGACCAAGGCTGCTGGCGTGGAAGGGCGTCTTGGTGGGCGAGGGGATGGGCAACATGTCTCCCCCAGCGAAAGCCGCTCCCCCGGGCCCAGCGCAATGCTGCTCGGCCTCCAGGCGGACACAGTGTGGTTTGGCCGCAGCGCCTATGAGCAGGCCGAGAGTTCCTACCAACGGTGGCTGGTCAGCCAGGCTTCCGCGCCGGATGGGTCCACTTCACCGACACCATCGTGCCGGGAGACCTCGCGCATTCCTCCACCTGTTGCCCCAGCCATGTCCAAACAGTCTGCCGACTGTCGCCATGCTGACCAGGTGGCCTGCCAACACTTGGTGCAAGCGCCATGGGTGAACGAGCCATCCTTTGTATCAGCCGAGCGCTGTTACATGGAGCAGGCCAACCCCCGTGCTGCTCCCGGGTCCCTGTCCCTCCCCCCCGGGCGTAGCCTGGCTGCTCAGCCTACCCCTGACGAGGGCTATCTCACCCAGGCCCCCACCCCAGCTACCCCCTCCCCTATGGTCCAGCAGGAGTCTGTGAACGGGCTGCCCCGTTTTCCCGCCGAACTAGTCGGGGGCGTGTGGGTGGAAAAGCCTCGCTACGACCAGGCGGAGTCCGCCTACTACCAGCGGCTGTATGGCCAGCCTCCGGCGGTGGCTCAGGGTCGGGGCAAGCCCGCAGGAGCCAAGGACTCCGGCAGGCCAGCCAAGGTGACAAAAGACCAAAATGGGCCAGGACCTGAGGAAAACATCGCCCCCCGGAGGGACAAGTATGGCCCGTCTTCACAAGGAGGACGGTCGGCTGACATCACAGGCCTATTCGTTTTTTTTTTATTTATTTATTAGATTTGTGTGCATACTTTTTTGTTGTGTGTATGTGTGTTTGTCCTGCAGCATGTTACTTTAAACAAAACCGTCTTCCACATGAGGCAGCTCTCTGAGGCTATGTCGTGGTTTTATACATCCAGTTTTATAGTCTGTCTTGAAGCGTTTGTTCTTAAGGCTTTTTTGTTGCTGCGGGGACCGTGTGATTTAGAGGTCAGGCCTCCATTTGCAGACCAGCAGACATTTCACCCGGTAGCTGGGTTGTTTGCAGAGCAGATGACAGGCTCCCCTTCCGGATCCCTGCCCCTGGCGTGGTCTAGCCAACAGTTTGTGTCTATGATGTATCTCCCATGGCCTTGCGAAGGCTTTGGAATCCCGCCGATTTCTTGAGGCTAGACAGGGAGCCTGACCCACATCCCGCCAGGGCTTGTAGCTGTAGCTGTTAAGCTGTCGTTCAGTCAGCAGCCTGCCTGCCCCCGCCCCCACCCCATCTGGCGCCCTGTAACCAATGAGAGTGCCCCACTGCCCTCATATGACTCCATTCTTCTTCCTGTCTCCCCTCAGCACAATGACCGCCGTGCAGTACCTGTCCCAGGAGAAGATCTGGTTCGAGAAGACCCAGTATGATGAAGCAGAGCGGCGTTTCTACGAGGGGGTCAATGGCCCTGCACTCCAAACACAGGTACCCACTTCGAGTGGCCCATCCCCAGTACGATGAGACTGATTGCCCTAACAGGGTGGGGACTGTAGGACCCTGGGGCCTCCTGTATGTGCTATCTGACTGCCTGGGATTTTCCCGCTCTGGAAATGTAACAGCCTGTCTTTACAGCTCATTAATCCTCCTGTATAAAACCCAGCTGATTTTGCTACTCACCACTGAAATATAAAGGCAGCTTGAATGGAATATAAGAGACTTCTTGGTCTGATTTTTGGGTGACTGCCGGCCCCCGTGTTTTAAAATGGAATCTAAGGGTAAACGGTGTAGGTTTTCCTTTTGTGTATGACTCAACAGTTTTGGATTTTAAGCATCATCATAACCTGGGAAGCAGCTTGACCCTTTACAAAGAAATCAGCCTGGTCAGGAGGTTACTCAGCATGTAGTTAAACACAGAAATGTTTTGGGTTTCTTATTCTGCACTTTCTTTCGTCACGAAGATGGTTGCCTCGTGTCTGCTTCCCGGGTGCCCCCGGCGTCTGTCGATCGCCTGGGTTCATGTTCCGTCAGGAAGGGTTACCGGCTGCACACTGTGGCCGTCATGGCCGGTCACGTCCCAGCATTTGGGAGACCGGTGGGGCTGCATTTTCCGTCAGTCTCGACGAGAGCACCTCTCACGTTTCAGGTTATATTTAGTCTGTCTGAGAAGCCCCGTGGTGGAGACGGCGCCCCCTGCAGCCTGTTATCGACTTTGTCACGATATTTAGCGAGTTTTCAGACTCCTCTAGCGACTCATTTTCAAAAGCGACTAGTGACAAATATAACGACTTTTTCTGTTGTCTTTTGGAGAGACTGACATGAAAGCACGTATCGTTCTTGCTCTCCTCACCGAGCGCTGCCATGGGCTCCTCTCACGTCCCAAAGAACTCCAGTCGTCGCGCAGCAGCCCCGCCCAGCTGCAGTCACAGCGGAGCACAGCAGGAGATGGTCACCCCTCCGCGTCCAGACTGCAAATAAACCGCGCATGCGCGAAGCCGCCGCCGGCTGATCCTGCCCTGGCTTAGTCAGGGCGGGATATAAATTTAAAATGTCCTAAAACAAATGACTACACTAAAATAAATTACCCGCACTCGCACAGCCTCAGTCACTTACTCACCTCGTCCACTGTGTGTGCACCTCTCTGTGATGTACGCTTAAACATTCATCATGTCTCAGTCTAAACTTTACTCTCAGAAACACAGAAAGGAGTGGGAATCAAACGCTGAGTTCAAAGGCTGGTTGAAGCCGTTTATTTGAGATACTGCACGGGCATATTGCCTGTATTGGAAGGCTGATTTCGGTGCCAAACTTAGTGATGTAAAAAAACACGACAACTGAAAAACATACTCAAAAGGCAAAACCTTATAACAGTTCCACACAAACCACACTGCCATCTTTGGTTAAAAAAATTGATTCTGCAAAAAAGGCAGAGGCCATCATGGCATTGGCTGTGGCTGAATGCTGTTCTCTGCTGGCATGTGATCACGTTGGGGAAGGCAGGGGCCACCATGGCATTAGGTATGGCTGAACGCTGTTCTCTGCTGGCATGTGATCACGTTGGAGAAGTACGTAGAGCTGCTTCCTCAGACTGCACTGCCGCTACCCACTTCAAAATGCACAGGACAAAGTGTGCGGAAATGATTAATGGTGTTCTAGCGCCATACTTTCTAAAAAAAAGTTGGTGGCAGATGTGGGTGAGCATCGTTTCAGCCTCCTCGATGAGTTCACAGATGTAAGTGTTTCTAAGTACCTGGGGATTGTGATAAGGTACTTTAGTGACACCAAGCAGTCAATTGTGTCAACATTTCTGGAGCTTGTTGAGTTGCAGGGAGGAGATGCAGGATCTATAGCCAGTGCTGTTGCGTACACCTTTTTGCCACATCAGCTGCTTATTCTTAAGTCAGCTCCCTCCGTTGCTGAACCTAACATAGAGAACCTTGACCAAAATGATGATGACCCTCTCTTTCTGTGAGCCAGCACGGCCTGTGTGTATGTACTCCGCCGGAGTGTCTCTCTGGGGTCATTTTTGCTGGTCCCAAGCCTGGATAAAGGAGCAGGGCTGGAATTGTGATATATAAAAAAAAAAGAATCAACAGAATACAGTTCATTTAGAGTTCTAAACGTATTTAGGTGTTTTAACCACTTTTTGTCTCTCCCACGACATTATTCCTCTCTCCTACAGCGTCCATTACAATTACATGCATATTGAACACAGCGATGGTGTCGTTTAGTGACTTTTGGGACAGCCAATACCTATTGTCCTTGCTAAGGAGTTGGCAACACTGGGGGGGGGGGACGTTAAAAGGGCATGTGCAGCCCTTGAGCGATCAACGCGCTGACAGACCAAACACCAGGCTCTCACTGTACCTTAAGCTTCACTGTGGCTGCCACCCTGAGCCGGACCCTGACGCTCAGTGTAACACGACCTGCCGTTATTTAAAAGGTCCGCTTTCATGTTTAAGCATTTTAAGTGTTATTCCCAGGAGTGTATAAGGTATCCTGTCATTTCTCTCCCCCGAGATTTGGCTTGAGACGGATGCTAATGCACATGTTGGAGGCAGGCATAGATGATTTTTTGTTTACGCCGTTATTTGATATGCAGCTGAATCAACTTGGAGCTCCTTAGACCCCCCCACCCCCTGACTCAAATTAAATACTTTTGTATGATATCCGATCGCCCGGGGTGTTTTTTCTTTTTTGAGACATGCTGGTTGTTTTTAGGACTGAACCGTACTCATTTCAGCTAAAGTCTTTAAGCACCTCTCACCTGAATCTGGAGAAGGACACAAGGGCTTTTCTGAGTAAAGGAAGTTTCAGTGTCGTTTTAATGTTAAATCTCCCAGGAGGGAAGCCGTGCCGTGTTCTGCCTGTTGCTATCCCCAATCAACGTGCAGCACCTCTCAGCCTTTGTGTCGGGGCGGCTAAGCTGTGCTTAGCCCCCATTCCGGCCTTTTCCTTGCGCCCCGCTTGTGGCGCCTGTGTTGACCTGCCTGTCTCTGCCCTCCTGTGCCCCTACAGGATACTGGAGCTAACACCATCCTACAGGACATTGCCCGGGCGCGTGAGAATATCCAGAAATCCCTCGCCGGAGTGAGTACTGTGCTCTCCAGTACCCCACCCCCCCCCCTACAGGTTTCTGGTGGGGGGTGTCTTTATGTAGGACTGCCCTCCTCCCTTCCATCCTTGCCTCTTCGTTCATCCGGAGGGAGGGCTGGTGGTTTTGTGTGTGCTCCACATCCGGATCATTCCCTGCTCCCTGTTCATCTTCTCTTGTCCCATAATTCTGTAGCCTGGGCTTTCTTATCTGAGATGAATAATCCAAGAATCAATCGAGGTTTGCCTTTCCCGCTTTTCCCAACCAAATCGAGCTTTTTGTGTTCATACAAATCGTTTTGGCTCTCATTTTAGAATGATTTCCTTGCATTTATTGATTTTAAAATTATTTTTTTTCCAGAGCCTTTTTGCTTCTTGGCTGAATTTAAAGGCTGTGTTTTTTTTGTTCGCTGACTTACGTGTCCTTCGTTTATGAGCTACATTCTGTTGGCCCTTGGCCCTCTCCAGCCCTGTTCCAGTACATCACTGGTATCCTGATCTTATTCATTCTAAGAGCTTCCTAACGGGCCCCCATGTCTTTGAGGCCACATCCCACACTGACCCGTCGCAGAGACACCTTGGCTGTCCGGGACACTTGGGGATCCGTCAGGATGCCGAAGTCGGTTACAAAATTATGGGACGTCTCCCCCCCTCTTCCACGTCCTTCTCACCAATGGCCCTCACTGTTAACACTCACTGTGTCGATACCTTCTGACTGCATGCGTACACATTCTAACGCCCCGCCCACCCATCTGCAGCAGCCAATCATGTGTTGCCTGTTACTCCCCACCCATGAGATTCCTCAGCCTATCACATGTTCTCCCTGGTGATGCACGTGAAGCTTATAGGGCCTGCTTTCTAAAGGGAGTGAGGCTTGTTGGTCTCTGCTTGATTTGGATTTATTTGGGACATGATAGAAGATGAAGTGCATGGCCCTGCTCAATGGACCCCTTCTGCACTTTGTATTCCCTTGTTCTTCAGAGGATCGCCAGATCATGAGGCTCACATTCACAGTCGTCATTCATCGCTGTTTCACTTTCTGAACTTTGACCTCAAGGCTCTCGACTTTGAACCAGATGTTCACACCTGGGCGCTGTGTAGCCCAGTCGGTTAGGGAATTGTACCCATGTCTGGAAGGTTGAGAGTTTGTATCCCATGACTGGTCAAGGAATCATATTTTCTTTGGGCCTTGCAAGACCTTAGCCCCAACTGCTCCAGGCATGCTGGGTGCTGGCTGTCCTTGCTTTCAGATACCACACTATACTCACCCGCCACTAAAGCATCTGTTGAATTAAAAAAGTCAACTTCAGCAGTTCCATTCATTGCTATCATAATTGGTCATTCTAAGGTCCTGAAAGGCCAAAAGAATGAAACTGATGCTCTAGGCAAAACCCTCTGAAATCAAGGAATAAAGATGCTCGGATCTACATGTTGAAGAAACCTTGAATAAACTCCTGTTCGTGCACCAACGCTTTTTATTTTTTATATATATATATAAAAAAATGACCTTCACTCAAGGTGTTGCATGCAAATGTAGTTTAAGTACTTGAATAACCAAGGCTGATCTGTGTCCTTTGAGAAGGGCTTCTGCCTAACATGACTGAGCTGTGCATATTGTTTAGACGGTACTGCTGGGAGTCGTGCGTCGAGTCACTGTGTCTTGTCCTGGTGGTGAAGCTTCTTTTGTGGTGTTACTGTGCTTCGGTTTTGGAGAACTCTGTACGGCCCGGGCAGGTCGCTTTGCGGCCCCTGGCTGGGTGTCCATGAGCATCGTGGTGATGCGTTTCCTGTCAGGGCCGTCGGGTTGTGATCCTGTAATCGGAGAGCTGCATGGTTTTGTTGCTTTAAACCGCGGTGGTTATTTTGGTGCTGCTGTGCTGTGGTTGGTGTTGGGATGCTGAATGATATCCTCCTCCACTGTGTGCACGTGGTTCTGCATGACCTTGCACAACCTTGCATGACCTTGCATGCTGAATCCGCGTGTCGTTGCATGGCATCATGTCATCCCCTCCCGGTTGGTCTGCGTGACGGTATCTCCCGTTTTTTGGTCATGTTAGTCCACATCTTCCTCTATCTTCTCTGCACCGTTTGGCTTCACGCGACTTCCTTTCTCTCATCTTCCCCACCCGCCCTTCGCAAACGCCAGCTGAAGACAACACTGCATTCTGGGAAAGGCTCATCCTGCCCCCCTAAGCATCGCCAAGCAAAGCCTTTAAGTTAACCCCCCCCCCCCCCCCGACCCCACCCTCTTCACTCCCTCAGGCCTGATCTCTCTCCGTGCAGCCTAAAGCTCACTCCTTCCTGCCTGCTTGCTTTACCCACAATCCCTTTGTTTTGTGCTTTTTAGTCTTTTGAGCCTAATCATACAAGAGATTTGCTCATTGGTCTATGCCTGCAGTTGGCTGATTCTCTTCAATTTTGGTGATGTCCATCAGCTTAGCCTTTGACTAAGTTGAGGTTTGACTCGACTACAAGCCCAGCTGGCTTTTGGTAGCCGTTCCCTGTGCAGCTGGGCTTAGGAAACCTTGGTGCCTTTTCAAGCAGCAACGTCTGTCATGCTAACTTGGTTGCTAAGATTTACCTCAGTTCCCTTGCAGCTTTTGTCTGTTCAGATAGCTTGCCATAGTGACGGCCAACTTCTGTGTTTTCCGTAATAAGCGAGGAGAGCAAGGATATCTTGGATGCTAGTTTAGCCCAGTTCCTGCCAGGTACATTTAGAAGGTATTCTAATATTTAGGGTGTCATTCCTTGGACTTTAAGGGGAGTTATATTCCAGCCTTAACTAAAGTGATCTTGTGGCCTCCTGACCTGGAGTTAATAGGCTGGTTTCTGTTTTGAAGAATAACAACTATGTCAGTGTTCCACTGGTTGGTGTTTTTGAAGGAGCCAGTCCAGCCAGGTTATCCCAGACTTCTGTCCCCTGACCCTTGACCTTTGAACCTGTCTCCAGAGCACAGCACCTGGTACCGGGGACAATGGAGAGCTCATCTCACGTATGACGAACTTGGAACTGGAGAACCAGAGTCTGCACAAAGGTGTGTATTTGGGTGGGTTGAAAGGATGATATTTTTTTGGGTTGTCCTGGGGCGTGTTGTGCTTGTGATGGTCCTGACCTTCTCCTGATTCCCTCCCAGTGGTTGAGGACTTGCGCTCAGCTCTATCCAAGCTGGAGGCCAGGGTGGCTGTCCTGGAGAAGGTTCCTGCTTCTGCAGCTACAGTGGCTCCTTGTGCTAAGGTGTGACCCTTCCCTCCTTGGTACATGTTAAAATAGCACCTGATTTATACCTGGTAGGTTCCAGTCAGTACTTTGCAGGATGTTTTTCTAAGGTTAAACCAGAGGTTGTTTTGTATGTGTGTGTGTGTTGTTTTTTTTTTTGGTAAAGGCCCTTATTTAGAGTTGTATACTTGGCAATAATGAGACTACTTACAATCTTCTTTTACCGTTTCAGCTTTTTATTTATTTTTAATAATTACAAACTAATAAGTAATGTAGGTTTTGCCATAAATATAGCCCTGTCTGCTTGCATGGCGTGAACTCAACTAATTAGACCTGGTAGGTAGTGTCTGTTCTTTGTTAATTCAGTAAGGCAACAGAGAGCAGTATCATGTCTTGTTAAATTAAACCCTTTGATCCCATTTAATCAATTTGACATCTGATGCTGACGGGACTGGCACACGCAAGGCCAGGTCCATTGAGCAGCAAACAGATGGGCTCTTTGATCAAACTCTTGTATTGAGAGAATGGCCAGGAAAGAAATGAGGATTCAATTGACTTCAAATGATTTGAGTGGGAAAGTTTCACTTTACTGCTTTTGATTGGTTTAAGTAAGTGATTGACAGGTCAGAAAACCCACTTACATCTTCTGCTCACAAAGACATGTATCCGTCCCTATTCTTTGTCCTGAACCTCAGGCTGCCCCTGTCCAGCACCCCAAAGAACGGGCCCCAGTGGAGGACGAGGACGACGATGACCTCGACCTGTTTGGCAGCGATGAGGAGGAAGACACAGAGGCGGAGCGCATCCGGGAGCAGCGAGTCAAGGAGTACACCGAGCGGAAGGCCAAGAAGCCCACCATCATCGCCAAATCCTCCATTTTGCTGGACGTCAAGCCCGTGAGTAACGCCCCCCCCAGGTGTCTTTGCACCAGACCTTTTTGTTACATTAAACCCCTTTTAGCAGATGCATTTGTTTTGAGACTGAATTGTACGTGAAGTGAGGTGGCATCCCGGCTCTGTCGCCCCCTAGTGGGACGACGAGACAGACATGGCCAAGTTGGAGGAGTGCGTGCGTTCGGTGCAGGCCGACGGCCTTCTGTGGGGGACCTCCAAGCTGGTGCCTGTGGGCTACGGCATCAGGAAGCTGCAGATCCAGTGCGTGGTGGAGGACGACAAGGTCGGCACCGACATGCTGGAGGAGGAGATCACCAAATTCGAGGACTACGTGAGTGCACCGTGCCGCCTTTTACCGCCGGCAGGATGGCAGACTTCTGGGCTTCCTATGCTTACTGTTCAGGGAGTCTACACTAAAAGTGCTTCTCATCCTGCTCATGCCACATTGCTGAAATAAGTATTCCACAGTCCTCTGAGATACTGTTCATAGCACTGAGGATTCATGGGAAATGAAGTACAAGCTTTGATGTAACAAAATGAACCTTTTCATTCAGTCATTAGCAGACATCTCTGCAGCCTCATCTAAAGGTGACCCTCTAAACCAGACTCATTACCTTGTCTTTGGTACTGCAGAGGTATCTAAACACACTGACTTCAGAAATGACCTTGGTTATCTGTAGTCATTAATCCTGCCGAATGGTGTTGTCATGACAACCAGGCCCATCGCTGACCTGATGTTTTCTGCTTTCAGGTCCAGAGTGTGGATGTTGCTGCTTTCAACAAGATCTAACTGAATCCCCCTGTCCCCATCTGCCCCCACCCACCCGACCATCACTGTATCTACTGCTGTGAGTCACGGTTACCAATAAATCAGCCTCAAATCAGCGGCAAATTCTTGTTTTTTCCTCATTCATACCCAGCGCCCACAGTCGGGTCCAGATATGTCACTCTTGGTGAGAGCAGTGACTTGCCTTTATGTCACCTCTATTGGAGGCATTTAGACTGAAGGTAACTAGCCTGAGCTGGTGCGCGAGGTTGGGAGGTTCAGACTAGATATAGTCGGGCTCACCTCGACGCACAGCGTGGGCTCCGGAACCAGTCTCCTTGAGGGGGGTTGGACCCTCTTCCACTCTGGAGT
>JAODLD010000088.1:6067854-6081761 GCA_026781065.1 Mormyrops boulengeri | reverse complement strand
GAACAGTGGACCAGCTCTATACTCTCAGCAGGGTCTTGGAGGGTTCATGGGAGTTTGCCCAACCGGTCTACATGTGTCTTGTGGATCTGGAAAAGGCATTCGACCGTGTCCCTCGGAGTGCTCCGGGAGTATGGGGTGACCTCGGATAAGCGGAGGGTGGATGGATGGATGGATGGATGGTAACTAACCTCTGTCCCATCTCATTAAAAATGCACCCGGTGCGCAGATCACACCCATCCGTATGTCATGGAAAATCATGTTCTTGACCATATTGTGTTCGCATCAAATATTCACGGTGTCATGAATTCACAATGAACACTTAGAAGCTGGACAGTGGTCACAAGTTTAAAAGCTCTTAAAGCTTTTAGTATTTTTGTAGGCATTGGTCTCTGGTCATGATTTATCTTCTTAACCATTTAATTAAAAACCGACCACTCATGGGCTGAGGCTCGCTGTACGTATCTTTGTGATACCGAGTTGAATTGGTGATAAACCAACAATGGACTCCATTAAAATGCTTTAAATAACACAAAGAATCCATTTGATGGTCGTCAGATGTGCGCTCAAATTAAAACGCATGCATTGAACAGACCCTCCGCATTCAAAGAATCAGAACTTGCAGGGTTATTGACAGTATATAAAACAAAGAATGTTCCCTTTACCCAAGCCAGTCTCCTTAATTAAATATCCATTTTAATTAGAATAATATTCAGATGCAGTGTAGTGCATTTTCTGGGTTCGGTGTCTACAAAACTGTGGGATCCAGTCCTCCCCCAGCCAGTGTTCCCTCAACCATTCAGTACAGTACCACTGTGAACAGAGAGGTGACAAAGTGCTTTGTGGGTAATTCTTCGGCATCACAGTTAAACAGGCCAACTTTGGCATCTTAAAATAAAAGTGTAGCTACAGCTAAACACCAAGCGGGGTCACAAATGTGCCGCACTATACGGACAGATATGCGTTTGATCTAACGGATGTCGGTGGCTCTTCAGTACTTGGGTTCATCTTATTAGAAAAATCAATTAACCCCCACCTGAACATACAGTATTACACAGAGCTGATTTCTTGGGGGGGGTCATCATGCAGGGCACTAATGAGCTGTTGTGCCATTTTCTCACACAGCTGTTGGGTTTTTTAATATATATTTTTTTTTCTCCAGCTATGGTTGCATGACTCAATGTCTCAAACTTCCAGACAGGTAATAACAGATTTTGGTCACATGGGTGTGTTTAGCTACAGTAAATATTAGGCAGACGCGTCCCCCAGCCTGTCCCCCCTCATTTGCTTTTCTCCTGGTCATTCTCCGCCCTCAGGACCTCGCTGCTGGATTTGATGTAGTTGATCCAATGCTGCAGGTCTTCTGGAAGCTCTGGACACTCCACCTGCACAGACAGGTACACGCAGGAGTCAGCGAGATGCAGGTTTGAACCCGGGGCCTGGTGGCCCTCCGGAGCCTCTCACCTTCCTCTTGCACAGGAACTGCAGGACCTTGTCTGGGCTGCTGCGCAGGACGTTCTGCCTACAGAACATGACTGCGGCGACGAAGCCGTCTGCGCAGGAGACGAACCGCTGCTCCACAAAAAAGGCCTTATCGTCCCAGCTCACGATGCGGCTGCGCAGCTCGAAGGCCTCGCCCAGCCGCAGGGAGCGCCGGTGGCGTATGGTAGAGGCCCCCACCACCATGTTGGCCCCCAGAGCCCGCGTTCCCTTCATAAGGCCATTCCGCGTGTAGTGTGCGAACCGGGCAAAGTCACACTCCCGCAGGTACCTGCCGTTGTTCATGTGGCCCATGAAGTCGACGTCCTGGAGGAGCACCCGGCCGCTAACGCTCTGCTCAGCCAGGATGTCCCAGACGGGACCTTGGAGCCAGGCGCGCAGCACTGTTACAGCCCCCCGGAGGAAGTACCAGACGTCCAGGCTGCAGAACAGCAGCAGGAGTCCGGACAGCACCCACAGCAGCATTGGTCTGAAAGGGAGATGGGTGGGCATTAACGCGGTGTCCCTGCACGATACCACGTGCCAACAGCAGTGCGCGGTAACAGTTAACGTACGCTTTAACGCATAGCAATAACTGGACTCTCACGCGCAAGCACATGCATATAGCATGAAGATCAAAGGGAAATGTCAGATCATGCGTAGTAATGCCTGACACACCGAAGGGCGCAGGGGTGGAACGCAACTTAATATAAAGGTAAAGGTTTATTTGTAGGTGAGACGAATGAAGCTAAATTAAATATCCGGGGTACACATCCTCTCTGTCGGTTACTACGCCCCTGGACACAGTGGCTCAATGCCTTTTGTGCCGTTTTAGACCAGATTTCCCCCCCCCCCAAAATCGTCTCTTTTAATCGCTGGGGGGGAAACGAGCGAGTTAGGTTTCCCGTGTTGCCGAGATCCGGCCCGGTGAACCCTTTGCTTCTAGGCGGATGACGCACCGGTACCGCATGCGTCCCAGGACCCTACCGTAGCGCTTACTAATAGTAATATCGATCGAATCACGCTACCGTATTAGAACATGCTACCAGTTCAATACGTAGCCTAACAGATAGGATATTTTAATAGCACGAATTACCTATAAAAACATATGCCGTGTATCTTAAGAAATAGAAAATAACTGGTCTCTGTATAACGGCTTAAAAAGTTAAATTCACTATAACCATAAAAACCATGGCAGTTCAAGCACAATGTGGCCTTTATTACTAAAGGTATGAATATAGTAAAAGGCAGAGTTTAACAGTAAATTATTCAACAGTAATATGGCTTTATACAATGCAGTGGGGAAAAAATGAATTAACCATAAAAGCTTCAGGGAAATATACGATGCTTACAATTTCTGCAAGGTTTAGAAACGAAAATCAAGTAGTTAGCATGTGCACATGCGCAATAGCAATCGGAGGGACGTTTTGGTGGGTATGATTGAATGACAAAACACGCCGAAATTGTCAGAACACATGTCGAAAAGCCTGGCATGTACGGATCGCAGCACTGGCAACCCGACAGACACACTGCAGCTCGCCGGATTACGCATCCGAGCGTTTACCGATATCAGAAAATTAAGAAAATTCTGAGATTCGCGTAGAGAACGCGGACCGTGATTCAGCACCTGAGCTAAGAAATGGTCGAGGTGACAAAAATGATATAACACGATAATATAATGATGATGGTATAATTATAGTAATATAATAATCATCCGTGGGGAGCTGTTTAGAGATGTACACACACGCTTCCCCAAAGCTACTCACACGCTCCTTTGATTCCGTCTGCCGGTCCGGCTGCCGCAAGCCTCCTTCTTCGGCACCTCATCCTAGTGTCCCGACACCGGTGAGTCTCTGCAGCACCACCTTCTGACGCGGAGTGTATATTGGCCGCTACGCGGTGTCCTTTCAACGTGAAAATAAAGTTTTATTATCCATCCGTTCATTTTCTATACTTTTGCAGAATCGGGGTGGGGTCCGGTGCCTATCCCGAAAGTTATGTGAGCAAGGCAGGGAATAGCCCGCGATGTGGTGCCCATCTCAGGGGACACACGGACACGGACACCGGTCCCATGCACGAATGTCTTTTAGGTTAAAACGATTTAATATGTTATATATTTAATATGAGCGTATACTGTTTTTTAATGTGGTCACATGGGTGTATTTAGCTACAGTAAATATTAGGCAGACGCGTCCCCAAGCCTGTCCCCCTCTGTCCGAGTCTTTTGTGTCTTCTCCCCGTTCGGCCAGCAGGTGTCGCTGGCCATCCTGTCCTCGTTGTCAATGTCCTTAGTGTGTTTCCCCTGCTTCCCAGGCTGCCACAGGGCTCAGTGAGCTGAGTGTGCAGTTATTAAACCCTTCTGTCATGTGTTCAAATTCCACCTCCTCTGTTTTTGTGTTTTTGTCGATTGTGTTCTTTAGTGTTTCATTTGTATCAGTTTTCTAGTTCCTGTGTTTTGTAACTTGTATTCGGTTTTGTTTTTTTGCTTTGTGCCCGTGGTTGTGTTTTACCTGTCTTTGTTGTTCCGCTAGTGTTAGATTCTGTTTCTTAGTTTCTCTGTTAAGTTTGCGTTCCTTGATTTAATTAGTTGTTTCACCTGTTGCCTGTTTTCTTGCGCCAGCCCTTGTGTGTTCTGCCCTGATTGGTTAATTGTTTAATTTCTCACTCCTGCTGCATCATTACCCAGTTCAGTTTCCTTATGTATGTTCCCACTTTAGTTCAGTTCCCTTTAGTGGGTCATTCTTGTATTCCATGTGCATTTCAATAGGTATGTTTAAGAATGTTAGAAGTTCCCCTGTGTTGTTTAATTTTTGTATTGTGTTCCCTGCCTGCTCCCTGTTGCCCTGACCTTTTATAGTTAGTCCTGTTTCCTATTTTGCTTTTTGACCGCTCTTGGTCCGTTTGTTTTATAGTGTTCCCAGTGTTTTCGGTTCTGTTAATAAACCCCTGTGTTCCTATGGATCCGCCAGTGGATCACCACCTCCTTTCCCTGCCTGCAGGATGTCCCGCCCTTGTCCCAGAACTATCCTAGTTCATAACACAGACATCCATATTCCTTATTTAGCTTACTTACTCTTTACATGACACTAGATGGCGCCACCTCTCTTTTTCTAGTAAAGCGCCAGAAGTAAAATGCCAGCCAGACGTAGAAAGGCAATAGTCTTATTTTTATTCAGTTGAGGGAAAAGCTGGGCTTCTTTAAATCCTACCCCGTGGCCAGTAAGGTAGTTATCAGATAATCAAATAATTGGTGTGCATATGGTTTCAGGATCAGGGGTGTGTGTGTGTGTGTGTGTGAGTGTGTGTGAGAGAGAGAGAGAGAGAGATCCCCCTAATGTCTCTATGCATCTGCTGCATGCCTTAGGGTCTTGCTCCTGGCTATGATCTCGTTGATGCATCGCTGGAGATCTTTTGAGGATTCTTAACATGCCATCTGCACACAAACATCAGATTCACCTTTAAAATTTGATGGAATATTCAATTTGGAAACATGCCACATCTATAATCTGCCTTCGATCCATCCTCTTACTTCCATGTGAAATCCAGGGGCTTTCAACAGCTCTTAGATGTTGAGTTTTTTTCCACCTTCCTGTAATTTGAATAATTTGTATTCTATTCCAGGTCTTTGGTGTCGGGTGATATAAAGCAGCTATGGGAAAATACATGCTATAACTGGATGAGGGTTTTCATTTAAACAGAAAATCTTTCAGATATGAATACACAAGTTTTCCCTGGTCCTGTTTTGTTTCACCTGTCACCTTGAAGTATGCTGATTGCACTCTAGATGGCTGTGGCTTTAGAAGCTTGTAGCTCCCTAAGTCACCCATTCATTCGCAGTCCATCTATACATCTATGCACATCAGATCTCAGGCAATCAGGAGCAAAAGACTCATTCATTCAATCTAATTGTGGCGTGTAGCTGCGAAATGCATCAAGGACAAGCTGAATCCAAACAAGCAGGTCACTGTCCTTGCCCGAAGGCTGTATGTAAGACGTGAGGCCATATTTCGCACCAGTGGGATCTCTGTGATCTTATTGTAAATAGGAAGGCATTTTACATCCTCTGGGAAAGGCTTCTGAAAGAGATGGACCCAGCAGTAGGACAAAATTCAAGGTGTGTCTCTGTAGTATCACAATGTTTAGGGGTCCTTTGGTAAAAACGTACTGCCTCCGCAGTGAATGGGGGTGTGTGATCAGGGCTGAGTTTGTTTTCTTCTTTTGGTCTCACTCAAAAAGTCATTTTGGGACCCTCAGCCCCCACTCATATGTTTCAAAACTAGAGTCAGAAGGCTTTATTTAATATTTAGTATTGTGACTGTTTGTGGCCAACAGGGGGTGACATGGAGGCACAGGGCAGCTGTGGGCAGGACTGGCCTGGCACAGCTCAGATCCAGGGCTTGTGTGGCACATTCTCAGACTGACTCCACTCTCTCATCAGGCCCAGAGATTAACCTGAGTGGTTTATGTACCAACAGCCGCAAAAATGCAGGTACCAGATGAGGTGGGAATCTGCCAGAGGCCCCCTGGTGGCTGTTGACAATAATGACATTAATAACATCAACATGCTCATTTTACAGGGGCTCATTTACATATTCAATGTAGCTGCACTATGTTTAATGCTGTATGTGTGTTTGCGTGTGTCTGAGTCTGTATTCTCCTGTTTATGTATCCCCTTTGGTGTGTGTGTGTGTCTGTGCGCGTGCGTGCGTGTGCGTGTGCGTGCGTGTGCAAGATACGGTGTGACTTTGAGGGGGTGACAGTGCAGTAGGAAAGGGGAGAAGAGCCACTATTGTCTCTGATAAGAAGCCGTTTTTTGCAGACTTCTGCTCCTTCACTGTATTTCACCGGAGCAAAGATTAGTTTACTCAAAGGTCCAACAGCACTTCCTTTAATAGTAGCAACAAAAAAAAAAAAAAAACAGTGTTAGAGCCTAGTTGGTCGAGACCTTCCGGAAAGCTTGCCCTTTATAGACAAGTCCTCTTCTTCTCCATACTCTTATCCCATAACAGCTGATCCTCTGTATGTAGCTGTATCTGCATGTTCTGTGTGTCTCTAAAATTGTGTGGGTGTGTATGCCATATCGGTCGAAGCCTGTGTGGTACCCCATGTCTAAAACAAGTGAAATTGGCATGCTATGTCAGTGCCCCCCAGAAGATGGCGCCTAATGGGTTGACCGGCACTGGGTGTGCACACGCAGGCATGGAGTCCAATGCTCCACACAGGCCTCCTGTTTGCTGAGGGCTCCCCGGCATGCCCCCACATCCTGCCTGACCTAAATTACACTAATCAGAGTCGGCATGAACTCCTGAAGAGCCTTCATTGCATACAGTAAGAGTGTGATGTGGCTCACGTTCCCATTAAAAGACCCGTCAAAGCGAGAGGAACCATGGATATGATGAGAGCAAATAAGAAGTCAGATCACCCATCAGAAGAATACAAATGAAAAGGCTCCTATTGCCATGGTGACATGAAGTATAGGGTCCATGTTAATTCATACTGCCTGACACCATGACATCATTTCATTAAGATGGACACCTTAGAAAGGCAGAATTTTTCCCCAGGCTTGGAAAATGATCTCCATCACACGACTTAAGAGTTCTTGATTTCAGAAGGTATTTTACTTGACATGAAATCTTTCATAACTCACCATTAATGCAATTATCAAATGAAACAGTTTAAGTGATGGTACAGTCAGAAAAAGCGCACACTATGTATCTCGAGGACTCAATATGGCCTCAACTAGATTCAAACTGAAGGTCACCTGGGTCCCACCCTGGAGTCATGATGCCACTTCTGTCACCCTGGTGCCCACAGCAGTAGACCGGGGAGCCTGAGGAGCACTGTGGGATTATGGGATATGATCTTCCAAGAGCAGATCCACTTCCTCTAATCTCCTCATGTTCTGCATTAAAGTCCAATTAACATTCACACCAGCTCCCAAGGGTCACTCAAGTGTCATGTGCTCTTTGAGGAAGGCAGATAACTAGACAGAGTCCCTTCATGCACTCCTTATGCATTCTGCTCAGTTCAGTCAATGTCAGTTTTTATGACACGATGTTTATTTCTTGCCATCAAATTTGATTCCCAGGGAAACAGTAATAAAATACAACTTCACAGCTGAGGCAAATGGAATCTAGAGGCCGATTATACACTTAATATCATCTTAATGCTGTTCTGATGTCTTTGTTTAGCCCAGCCTCACACATCCAGGGTTGGAGGTTCGAATCCCATCTCCATCCGTGTTGTCCGCGTGTCGTACCTGTGTAGTGCAGGTTTCTTCCTGCTACTCCAGTTCCCTCCCGCGGTGATCTGAGTTTCTGAATTTACTCTTATCCTGCCCTGGGCTTCCTGGAATAGGTTAGATGAGTATTTGGAAAAGGGATGGACGGATGGTTGGATATTTAGCTCAAGCTATAGCTCCTGAATACAGTACAGGCTTGACTCTTTAATTACGAAATTAAAGGTATGTGTCACCTGAAGCATAGCTACAGGACCGGCAAGGCAGGCAATCGCCTGGGGCCCCGAGCCAATCAAACCAATCAGATCGAACCAATCAAATCGCATAGTAAGTTGCAATGACAAATCTGCTTCATTTGTGTATTCTGCTATGTGGGGGGAGGGTAAGTTGCAGGGACCCATGCAGTTATTTCGCCAAGGGCCCCCAGAGTCCCTAGCGTCACCTCTATGTGTCGCTGCTCCTGAATGGTCCTATGGATTTACTGTCCCCATTAAACTAGACAGAGGCAGGCCTTGAGCATCTGTTTAAACACTCCTTACCAAAGCAACAGTTCTAGGAACACTGATGATCCACAAACCCATAACTGAAAAATCCTTGGCAATAAAAACTCGTGTGTTTGTTTTGTTGATTGGAATTTCAGGGGAAAACGGTTTTGTCCTTGACTGAAATTATTTGAGAACAATTCCAGGAAGGCGGGTAAACAGTAAGTTGCCAGAATCACGAGAGAGTTCCAATTTATATATAAAAACAAAACTAATGTGTCCTTGATTTGTCGGTTTTTTTCTGGTTATCCCGTTTTTCATTTCAGCATTTTATTTACAAATATGAAGTAACGATTAAGGGCTAAAAACCTACAATCGTGCTTAAAATTAATTGTAAGGGGCAGACCCACATGACAGCGGGTGGCAGCCACACGAAGTGGGACAAAATGAAAATGTCTGTGTAATAATTACACAAAAATAAAATGTGCCAACTAGTTGTACAATTCATAAATCGGATTAGAAAACAGCCGTTAAAAATACGTTAAATAGGTCGTACGCCGATGTGTGTTGAAGGCTGGTGATTGGAGACGGCGTTTAACAGGATTTAGGAGGGGAGAGGAGAGACCGGGGTGGGCGAAGGAGGAGAGTGGGACGGCACATGATGAGGGAGGTCTGCGGGAAGGAGATGAGGCGAATAAAGCGCCGCCTGCCCCACGATCTGCTGACAGTCCGCTGCCTGGAGTCAGTTTAGCGCCGCGATTTTGCGTTATTTCGTGTCATTCGTCGGGATTACGATCCGTTAAACCGGATGGAAAATACAACCGGAGGAGGTCTGTTTCTGCGCCTCTTCCCAGCCCAGCATGCATGGATCTGAGCGATCGGGCCCCTTTTATCCCCTTTACCAGGATTAAAAAGAGGATCGGCCGTCTGCTTCACTGACAGGTGGGTAACGTGTCGCCGCTTTAATATCACGAATATGACATTAAGCTGAGCGCATTTTCACTTTATAGCGCCGTTCGCCCCCCTCCACACACAAGTACAGTACTGCATGTAGGAAACCGAAATGATTGACTTATTAATGGAAGAAAGATGGATTATGGATGCCCGTGTTGTGCATTTGCTGACATCAATCATCGTGTCGCGGTGTTTTTCCAAATACATTTATTTGTTATTAAAGTGTAATTTACCTCGTAATCTGTGAAGGGAAAGTCTTTCGTGAATATGTGACGTGTAATAATTTTAAACTTTTTGCAACTTTAAGTCTACAAACAGCTAGGCGCTTGTTAAGGTAAGTCTTGACGTGCAAGGAGCACATCTGCTATACTTGATGAATGTGTAACAGACATGATCAGACATGTGTATGTGAGCACCGAGTACAGTTTCCCGGTTGTTGCCTTCTTTATATTCGCTCATATGAACAACCCCTGGCCCAGAATCCCGAAACAACGGTTGCAATCTGAATTATTTAAGCAGTTCTTAGTTTGTTGATCTTATAAAATACAATGAAATAAAAATAAAGATGCACGATATGCTTATTTCTCCTAAAGCTTCCACAGTCTTGTACAGGTTCCTTTGTTAATAAAGCAATGATTATCTGTGTTATTAAGGTACTAAGCAGCAGAAAGACACTCATCCATCCATCCATCCATCCATCCATCCATACATACATACATACATTATTCGTGTCCTGGACAGGTTTGCAGGGTGCCTGGTACCTCTCCCAGGCAGCACAGACCAAGGCTGGGGTACACCTTAAACAAAATGCAGTCCATTGCAGGACACATACAAGCATAAACAGGTGCTTGGTAAGGTAAGTCTATAAACAGGCATTTCTCATTACAGAGAAACAGATGAAGATGTGTGTGTCGCACAGGTGGCAGACTGCCAGGATGGCCACATGATTCAGCCCATTGACCTTTGACCTCGCCCTGAGGCTCTAAATAGTCTTGCAGCTTCCTGGTAGCAGACAGCCAGGATAACAGCCCGTTATTCAGTCGGGTCCGTTCTGAATCTGTGTTTAAACGGTTGGGCTTCCTAACCACACACAGAACTTCACTTGAGATTTGTGTCAAGGGATATTTCTGATGGAGCTTACAGAACTGGTCATACAGGATCTGGGACAGAGTGGTCTCGCCCCCTATAGGTGAGGAGAAGCAATGACTCTAATGGCAGTTTCGAAGGGCTGGCTAGCTGAATGACATTAAGTCAGGGTCGCTTACATAACAGCACTTTGCACACACACCGTTCCTGTCTGTGTTAAACCACTCGTCCTTCTCCTGCAGCACACCTTCTCTCCTTTATCATACCAGATGTGTTCTAACACTTATGCATCTTATAAGTCCACCATAAATGTACATTTTATGTGTTTCTGGTCCCCCAGAAAAAAAATGATTCAAGGGGTCTGTGCAATTTTATTTTTACAAGAACAGATGGGAGATGGCTGCTAGCATTAATTTAAGTCTTAAGTTTAATAGCCCATAACATGGTGGTTAGGTGAACTGGTCACTCTGTGTTACAGTGTGTGTGAGCGCCTGCCCTGAGATGGATTGATGGATGGATGTAAGCCATTCAGAAATGCGTTATCCCAACACAGCAATCTGTGTGGAATCTGTACTTGGTATCTTAACAGGCTTGATTTCAAAAAGGGTTAAACAGACATACTTCCAGGGCAAGGTTAATGCCACCAATGCATTGGGAGCCTTTATTTATGGGTGCAGAATTATTTAGGCAAATATTTTTCCTTTAGCGGAGTTATAAAAGTGAATTCAGAAGTTTTCTTTTGCTTCAAGTAAATTTATTTTGAGATAAAATGTTACATTAATCTGGCATAAACAAGAATAAAAGGAAAATACTTGTCAGTGTGCACAATTATTGGCCAATCAAAAACTAAGTGGACCTTTCTCTCTTCACCATCAGCAGAGATAATAATAAAAAACATTTTTTAATCTAAATTAGGAATAACACAGTATTGGCTTTTCTGTACAATCCACTTGACCAAGTTTAATATCCTGTATAGCCACTTTCTTCTCAGTGACCATCTTGACCCTGTTGTCCATTGAACGAGTCAAGTTTTTGATTTGATCATGTCCTATATTAGCTGAGGCAGGTAGGACAGCCACCCCGATGCTGCTCTGAGAAGTGCACTGCCTGCTACATTGGTTAATCTCACACCTTAATAAGGCCCAGTAGTTCTCAGCGGGGATTCAGTCAGGCGATGAAGGGGGGTGGGTCATAATTCATTCACTTTACAAGCCTTTCTTGGCCAATCTATGGAATACGTTGACACATGGGAAGGGGCACCGTCCTGCATGAATATCATAACCTTTTTGAAAGCTGCTGACTTTGAAGAAGGTGTCTTCTAGAAACTGGCAGTAGATCTTGTGGTTCATTTTTATACCATCTGCAAGTTGGAAAGGTCTAAGAAGTTCATCATTGATAATTGCAGCCCACACCATCACTCCTCCAGCACCTCGTTGGTGCTTGAAGAAGGGGTTCATCCACTGGCCCATCCGTCTGGTTCTCCATTCTCTGTTTCTCCATTGGGTTGAGGTCATGTTTCAGCCTTTGTGACCTTCGTATACCACACAGCACACTGCACCTAGGTTGGAGGTGGGCAGTCTTATCCGCAAAGGGCCAGTGTGTATACCGGTTTTTGGGAAAACCTTTAGGTCAGCTACTCAAACCCAGGTGCGAGGACTCTAATTAGTAATCTAATTAGGGATTTGCAATGGAAACCCACATAACCAACAGCTGGATAAGACTGGCCACCCCTGACATAGTATTTACAGAAATTCCATTCAGATTTCAGTTTTGAAAAATTTCCCCTGTAATTTGGCACATATCTTTGGCAGTTAATTTGTGTCTTCTTCGCTACACACACGTCTTCCAACTTTGGCTGTTAGCCACAAAACACTCAATAGTACAGTGATCACGTTTTAAAAGTTTGGCAGTTCAGCAGTTTTGATTATTTTGCTTCCCTCTGACTGGCATTCTGCTAATTAGTTTTTTTCCCCCGTTCTCAGTAAGGTCCTTTATTGGCCCATTTTAATAGTAATAATAATTTGCTTAATAATTCTGCACAAGGAAGTATCTGCATTTACCTGTTTTCCTCCAACAGTAAGTATTTACATTGAGCACGCTCCATTTTTTAGCAGTCCATTCTTAATTGGAGATTAATTTTGACTGAAACTATTGGTCGGAAGACAAGATACAAGGAAAAAAATAATTCTGCACACAGTATACAGGGCCTTATATGGGTGACACGTTTCAGGGTGATTTAAGGGGTTACCGTTCATTTCTCACAGGATTATACGCCACCAGGAGCTCTGGGGTGTAGAGTCAGTGTTGAGCAGAGCACTCTGACATGAAATGATGCTGTATTTGCCAATTGTACAAGAACAGGATACATTGATATGTATTTTTTTTTTGCAAATCCCATCAAGCTCCCTTAAAGACACAGACACACACATATTGATGTGACAGTAAAGCTTGGGGTCTGAGCTCAGGGCCAGGCCATTCATCCCCCGCTTCCCTGGAGCAGAGAGCCTGGGATTCAAACTGACGACCTTCTGAACACAGGCACATTGGCCTGAGCCACCCATCGCTCCCCCTAGATCAGCTTAGACTCCCTTTTCAGTCACATGGGAAAGTTTGTGTGTGTTTTCCTCTGTGTCTGAGGGCGTTTAAAAGTCACAAAGCTCAGTGCTGTGTGTCCTTTACTTCACCAACAGTGAAAACAAAGATAATCACGCTATCAGACGCCTGGGAATCTTCAGTCAGATGTTTACTGAATTAGAGGAGCCTTGTGCCTCCAAGCTGTAAGCACCCAGAACCTTAACACACCCATCACTCTCTGATTCGAAAGCACCTTATCAGATATAGATGTTTTCGTTTTTGGTGACCTTGGTCCGTCTTGGCCTCACTGTCCTGTGAACCTGGTTAGTGACGGTCCTCCCGACCAGACAGAGACGCTTCTGTTGTGTGGAGCAGATTCTGTGCCCACGGCGTTTGTATGTTGCGATTCTGTCAGCTGTTATGGTGCAATATTAAACGGTCTACAGACCCTGGAGCAGTGTAGGGTGTCCTGTTGGCCCAGAGTGGGGGGCAGATTGCTCCATCTGCTCTGTGTCCCACGAAGACTCTTCTTCTATTTCTGCCCTCGGGTCTGTAGGGGGCGATGCTTTGCCAACAGGCATGAGCAGGCCAGCTACATGGTGAGTGTCAAATCCCTCACGTCAATGGCTCTTGGGCCAGTCCACATTTTTACTCCATTCCTCCCCCTACCCTACACAGGTGAGCCAGGTAACTGTCCTGCTCTTAATTAACAGCCTTGAGTACACAGGTAATGGCTTCTTGCATTTTTAAAGTGTGTGTCTGATATATACCTTGCATGGAGTGCATTCAATGAAATATTAATTACACTTTTTCATAAGATCTAGTCTGTGACCTTAATTTGCCAATTTCCTCCACCACATCTCTCTGTTTCCTGTTTCCCCACCATGCCTCTCTGTTTCCTGTTTCCTCGCCATGTCTCTCTGTTTCCTGCTTCCCCGCCATGCCTCTCTGTTTCCTGTTTCCCCGCCATGCCTCTCTGTTTTCTGTTTCCCCGCCATGCCTCTCTGTTTCCTGCTTCCCCGCCATGCCTCTCTGTTTCCTGCTTCCCCGCCATGCCTCTCTGTTTCCTGTTTCCCCGCCATGCCTCTCTGTTTTCT
>JAODLD010000088.1:6038357-6050340 GCA_026781065.1 Mormyrops boulengeri | reverse complement strand
CCCGCCCCCCCCCGCCCCCCCCCCCCCCCCCCCCCGGGGGGCGGGGCGCCGTCGCAGTTCTGGACACATGTCCATGCACGCAAACAAGACCTGTAATGGTTAAATCTTACAGATGTGCCCTGTATCTTTGTAACATGTCCTTGAGGTATGAGATATGACCTTTATAGCCTTATCAGACAAAAGGGGAATTTACAAACACTCTGAGCGAGACGGATTAAAGGTAAAACATACATGTCATTTTGTTTCCAGCATTTCATAATGCCAAGTAACATGCTTAGATAACTTAAACGATTAAGCGATTAAATCAACAGCCTCCTGATCCTTCATGTGAAGGGCCCATTGGCCCTCGATGCCCCCACCCCCCCGATTTTGTGGGCCCCAGTCAGGCTGCACCTGCTTATACCTCTACCAGTGCAATCCATGTTTGTTTCTGGGTTTCAATACTGCTAGAGTTTTAGGGACATGTGCAGACTGTAAAATCAACCCTAAGCTTTACCTGCATATTCAAAGAATCGTAACTCTGCGTTACAAAAGCGTCATCCTATGTGATGAGCAGTGACATCAGGTTGACCCCAAACCATCCGAGATCTGCTTGAAGTCGAATGACCAGCTCCCGTGGTCAGTTCCGGCCCTCTGCGGGCTTTTCATGCGCTTCGATTCCCATTAGCTGCCTACAGCCAATCACAGCAGAGGGTCTCGGCATGTGACACTCCCGATATGCTGGTCTCTTACATATAGTATACTGCCAGCGCTGGGGGGCTAAGCGTGAGTCAGAATGAGGTGATGCCATGCAGGGTTGTAAACTCTGCGAGGCGGCTTGCAGGTGACTGATTGTCTCCCTCTCAAAGGTAACCATGGGATACGGTTGCCGGGGGCCGCCTGGAATCAGGTTGGCATCGCACGGAGCGAAACGAATCACGGCAGCGCAATCCGTGGCCAAGCAGTCGGATACAGTGGAAGTTGACATCCACGTGTCACAGGCGCTATTCAAAGATGTCCCCCCCCCCGCACCCATGATGGAACACGTGTGCTGGCTGTTTGATGACGTATATCAGGTTTGAGTCACCGACGTTAAGACACGGTGCACCATGCCCTCGAGCTGGTGCAATTCCATTTTCATTAACGTCACGTACAGTGATGTGCTTTCAAATCAGAGTGCGGGTGTGCTATACAGCTACGGAGCATCAGGCGACAGCAGGGGGCGTGAGACCTTGAAGGTCATCGCTTTAGCCAAACAAGTTTGATGTCATGCTGTTCTGCGTTAACTTTCAAAACGGAACCTTAAAAATAGGCAGTGAAAACACAGCACATCTGTTCATCTGTCTGCACACAGGCCAGCAAATTAATAAGGCTAGAACGCTATCCATCCATCCATCCATCCATTTTAGGGTTTCCAGAGGAGGCTGAAGCTTATCAAGGTGGGGTGATCACCCTGGACAGGATGCTAGTCCATAACAAAGTACATACAATATACTCGCACTTGACTGGCAATTAAGAGATGCCAGTTAGCCTAAGCACATGTCTGTGGACTGTGAAAGGAAACTGCCCAAAATGTAAGCTGCACGCAAACACAAAGCAGAGACGGGATTCAAAACCTCAAGCCGAGAGGATGCGAGGTGATGATGGTGCCCACTGAGCCATCCCAGTATAGTATGAGATCTCTGTTCTGTGTTTTCAATAAAAGAACAAATGTTTTGATTCTCCTGCAAAATCTTAACTAGTAGACAAGGCAAAACCTGGAGAAGTTCCGTGTTTGAAATATCATCTGTCAATATTATTTATGTGGAATAAAAAACAAGCACAGACATTTATTCACCGGCTTCACTTTCAGAAGAATGTAACAAAGACCACAGAATTTATTCTAATGCAAAGTAACATCAAAGCCCAACTAGAGGACCAGTATTGGTTCAAATAGAAATATTACATTAGTTACAACAATGTATGTAATATTTTTAAAGCTTCATATTATATTCCATGGACATGAATAGTTCTATGATACTTTTTGCAGGAAAGTTTTTCTTTTTTTTTTTTTACATTGAAATATTCTTTTTTACACTGCAGATAAACCACTCTGAACACGAAGGGTTAATCATCCCCAGGGGCAACCGCTAAAGATTCCGGGCCCCATAAAAGCATTTCATACTGGGCCCCCAACTCAAACCAATACAATTATCTTCTGAATTTTTTAGGGCCCCTGTTACTCGGGGAATCGTCCTAATTTCCCCCCTTCACGGCACCCCTGACGATCCTTAAGCACCTTACACGACAGCTTATCTGATGCATGGTCGCAGCAAGAGGTAAGGGTAAACAATGAATGGGATTTCAGGCCAATAAAGGGTCATTTGGAAACATCTGAACCACCTATCTTTGGACAGTGGAAGAAAGAACGAAATAGCCAGGATAAAGCGATTGAAACATGGGGCGAGCATGCGAAATCCATGCAAGTAGAGTGGGGTGAAAGTCAAAGCCATGGCCCTGGAGCCCCCTCTACATGGGCAACCAATAAACTAACCAATAAGCACACAGAGAACCAAGAGTCAGCAACTTCAGAAGGAGGTACAAAAGCAACCCCAGCAGGGGTCGAATCTGACAGGATGTTTCCTTAACATTCATTCACCACACTTGCGTCTTCTCCAAACTTCAGCTACACACATGCTCTTCAGACACAAATGACCTGAAAGACCAGTACATCATGCTTAAAAAACAATGAACAAAGAGCCTGGTTGAGAGGCCTTCAGACAAACTGAGCTTTTTGTCTCATGGTGAAAGATTTGAGTGAAATGGAGTGATGGAACAGCAATCTGCAATAACCTGCCACAAGCAATCTCGTACATCTGCAGACAATCCATTGAATATTTTGACAGTTACTTCAACAGATTTATTTTTCCAAATGAGAGGTATTAGTATGTACAATTTTATGTTGCTTCCAGTTTATTGTGCATTTGTGTTCCACGTTGTTCCTGTCACACATTTGATTGTGAAACAGAATTGCACAATGATGGGTGAAAACTGGGTTTTGTGTCATATCTTGATCGCTGTCTTGGTCGCAGCACCAAAAATCTCTTGTCCAACTGATCCAGAGGATGCGATGTGTGGCTTGCAATGTGAGTTTCCCACAATTCATTAACTCAGAGATGCGGATGGCTGCACCGCGAAGAGTCCGGCGTCGACAATGTGCACTAGGTGTGATGAGTCAAGATTTTCTACCACGCATATAAAGTGACTGAGTTGCATAATTATCAGAATACATCGTTACAATTCAGCACAGACGGAGTACGAATTTGGAATGCATCTTGGTACACAATTTTCTCCTTTTTCTTTGATAAAAATTTGAGGAAAGAACAAAGACAAAACTGGAAAAAGGCAACATGTGCGAAATCCCCTCTTTTTTCATCACCTTAAGTTCATTAAAAATGAGAGGGTTTGGTATCGTGTTTAGAAAAAGTACATTGAGAACTCAATACAGAGGAGTCTCTTCCTTTTCAGTGTCATGCATTTTTCTCCGACACTGTGTCATCAAAGTCCCATGGGCACACGTCGGCCACCTTGGTGCCATCTGCTGCCACCGGTTTAGAGTGCAGAGTATTTTGTTTCCCAGTGGTCGGGCTGCTGTCCTCTTCTGTATTATGGAATGTGTCCTCGAAGTCCCATGGGCAAAAGTCACTCTTGCTCTTAGCAGAAGTCTGCCCATTTGTGGAGCTCCTCCGCCTCTCGGACACTGGTGAGTCACGGGTGCATTCCACGTCCGAGACACAGCCTCCCCCCACTTTTGACTGGCTGATGCGACGTTTCTCTGTAGATCTGCCGGAGGAACCTTTATCCTTGCTCTTGGACCTGCGTTTCTCATCATCCTTGTCTTTTGATTTCTCCTTGTCCCTCTCTGAAGTTTTGGAGGAAGGTGTCCCTTTTCTTTTCGAATGCGAGTCCTTCCCCTTTGTGACGTGAGGTGGACTGGGAGCCTTTTCAGAATCAGGGGATGGAGGACCGTCAAAATCCCAGGGGCAGATGTCTGCTCTCATAGTGGATGACTGCAAAAGGCTTCCAGTGGATTTGGAGTGATCTGAATGGAGGGTCTTTCCTTTTCCTTCTGTTGGCGTGACACTTTTCTTGCGCCTGATTATATCTGGAGATCTTGCGGTCTCAGCTTTAGCCCGTGGTTCTTCAAGGTCCCAGGAACACACATCTGCACTTTGCGGGGCACTCCCAGTGAGGCTAAGCAGAGCGGGAGGCTTCATCCCCTTCCTCAGCCCACGGCTCTCAATAACCTCCTCCCTGGAGGTCGCCGCTGACTTCTCTGGCATCTTCTGGCTGGAACGTTTGCTATTTGAGGGGGACTGATCCATGACTTTCAACTTTTGATGCAGTTTCCCCTTGGTTCCACTCCCATGGATGGTAGTTGTCTCTTCTGGAGCAATGGATACATGTTTCTGGACTTTGTTTTCAGAGGGAGTTGGAAGGTCCTCCACTTCCCAAGGGCAGACTTCAGAAAGGTCATATAGCTCCTTAGACCTTCCCGACTCAGAGCAAATGGACGGCTGGCTCCCACTTACCGGGTGCTTCATGATACCGATCTTATTGGCGGTCTGACGGTACTCCACTGACTGGCTGATGATCATTTTGGGGTAGCACTCCGCTGATTCATTTATCTCCGACAACACCTTGTTGTCTTTGTTCTTGCTTATACCTTTCTTCCCGCCATCCTCTGTGGTCTGTGTTTTTCCTGTGAGCCCGAGAGTTTTTTCCTTGGCACTTGTGATGACGCTCAGGGATTTCTGTAGCATGGACGTCCTGAGATGCACAGGCTTCTTGTCCAGGGTCAGGTTATGCGCACTGGCAGATTTACATACCAGGGGTACTGATTCTGTAGACTCACCCTCAGCCTTCTCTGGGGACTTCTTCCCTAGCTTCTTACCCATCAGTGTATCCAACAATGAGTTCTCCATAGTGGAAACCTCCATTTGGTCACTGGCAGTGCTGTTTGGCTCTTCGTTCTGGTCCCGGACGTGGTCGTAACTATGTGACTTCTTAAGGGAGAAGACTTTGTTTCTCAGCGAGTCTTCCTTGGACTTGCTGGAGTGGGAGGGGTCAAAGGGGTTTCGCCTGAGCGTACAGAGGCTGTTCCTTTTACTCCCATGATCCCCTGGGTCTTTCTCGTCCCGACTGCACTGCCGGCTCACAGTCTCCGGGATCTCCGTGATGCGCCTCATGAGGGAGCGACCCAGTCCCTTCTTGGAGCTCCTCTTCTTCTGCAGATGTGGGTTGTTGGCCAGCATCTTCTTCCTCTTGTAGATCTCAAGCTGAGCGTATAGCTTCTTCAGCTCCTCCTAATTCAGAGCAACACGTATCAAACAAAGAATTAAAGCCGCCACTTAGTGACACGCCGGTTTAGAGAGGTTGGACATCTCAAGTTCAACGGTGAAATAAGCACGCCGTACACATACCCGGATGTCCTCGGGATCCAGGCTGTGCTCGCTCCACGCCGATGTGATGCTGCTGTTGAGGTAGGACCCGGACCGGCCCATGTCCAGCTCGTCTTCATAGGCCTCCGTGGCGATGTCGTCCCTCGTGTGGGCGCCTGCGAACAGGAACTGGAAGGGCAGATCGAAGGGTTTTAATCGACTGCCATTATTTTAAGACAACGTTTACCCCCATTAAGTCGATGGCAAGTGTGTCCGCCCAGGGCACCCAGAGTAATTACATTTCTCCGGGTGATTAATTGTGATGTGGTGGCACTGGACAGAACACCATAAATGAGAGAGTGGGTATAAAACGATGCCTCACATGCTACCGCTTCTGTACACATCTTGGTCAGGCCGTAAATCCTGAGAGGTGTTTTTTAAACCCACCCCAGCCCACTAACCATGCTGGTTTTCAGTCCAGCGGAGCTCTTAATTAATTAGGCTCAATCGAGCCGTTGATTGAGCGACCCGCGCGATTAAACTCCTGTAACACCCAGATTAAAGACTCTCCTTAATTTCCCAATCATGCCAAATTAAATTACTGTTAGCAACAACGTTGGTTTGGGCCCAAATTGGGAGGGTTGCCGTTGGAAAGCTCTACCGCTGAGTACTGAATCTGTCGTGTAAAACTTTTATTTTGGAGTTACCTTGGGTACAAGTAGCAGTCCCAGGGTCACAGTCACAGTCAGCTGCGTGTGAGTGAAGAAAAGCATCAACATCCAGTCTGGGTGCAGTGCCGGCGCCAACATAAACCTGCAGATAGAGATAGGTTCATCTGAGGTCGGACTTCGATGGGCTGGGAGTGCCGGCTCGGAATCACAGTGTCAGCTCGGCGCTTCGGTTTAATGAAGTTACGCCCTATTTTACGATGCCCGCGGTGAGCATACTACCGTGTGGCGCCAGTCCGACGGACCATATCAGGTTCACATGTGAACTGTTTAGCTATAATGAGCCCCGAACTGAGTAAGGGGATGAGAAAATGCAAATTAGTTCAAAATAACAAGTCTGAGAATATGAAGTTCAGGATGTTCCCTGTATAGAGCTGCACTGCTGTAAAATCACAAGCATTTAAAGTTGTAGCATTAGCTTAATAGGACAAGGACCACAGCAGTATTCATAATTACATTTTTTTGGGTTTCCTGGTGAAGCATGAAAGGTTTTTCTACAAGCAATTAAGCTCGGCGTTTCCCTGAATAAGGCCAGCAGGAAGACAGCCCCTTCAGAAAGTGCTTATGCAAGGTATATGAGGGCACAGAGGAGTGAGTTAACGCTTTCCTCCATTATAGCTCTTATCAGCTGCTATGGTTTGTTAGGGTGCAATTAGAGGCAAAGTAAGGCACCGTTAATATCAAAGCAACCTGCTGTTCTAGTAACAAACTGTGCCCAAGTGCAGGAGAGCAAAGCATGAAGGTACGTAATTAAACCACATGGCACCACTAACAGGACAAAGGTACTCCACTCAGTGACCCAGCATCTGTGTTTGTCACTACTGAAACCATGCATTTGCATGGGGCCCCTGAGGTCTGGGGGCCCCCTGGTGGTCACAAACAATCATTACGCTGGGGCCCCAAAGTGACTTTCTCAATGAGGTCCCAGAAACAACAAACTGCCCCTGATGGCACCATAACAACTGCACGTGGAAATGAGATCCAGAGATCAAAAACTGTTGGTACGACATGGCTGGATTCTTGTCCTGCTCTGGGTTCGACCAGCAGTTGCCTACGGGACTGAGGTCGTGGCACTGTCCTCAGGTGTGCCAGACTGAGAAGGCCTGTGCAGAGAGATGGGCAGATAGCAGAGAATACGTTGGAAGAGAAGTGTGCCAGCGTTTATCATTGGCATGGTGCGTGGAGTAGGAGATGCGGGATGGGATTGGACAGTCCAGAAGAAACGCTGCCGTTTTGCTTTGAAGTTCACAGATGGCAACTTTTAGAACTTCCGAAGCAGCTCTGAGAAACTTGCTCTCCATTGAATTTGAAAGATTCAGTCAGAGGGTGAAAGTGTCTTGGATCTCTTCTAGTATAAATTGTGGCAGAGCCTCATTGCAAAGCTGTTTGATGTAGCAGGGAAACCAATTATGCTGTTATGATGTTATGAGTCGACGAGGCGTTTTACACTGTGAATTTTACAATGTAGCAATACCATTACAGTTACTTTTGGGCTGAAGGATGAAGAAACTCACTTCAGGATGTACAGTTCAAAGGTGAGACACGAGTCAGAGGTCAGAGGTTGCCGGCACAATGAAGCTTGTATCCATATCTCAGAAAAGAGAGTTGTGCCTTCAAATTTTGTTTTATTTTTTAACCAAAGCTTAGAATTAAATCAAATTATCTCTCTCTCCCTCCACCCCCCTGCCCTCAAGAAAAATGGGGTCAGTCTCTGTGGCTACTGATAGTGTTGAGTCTTCCATTCCTAATAATGGTAACTTTTATTTAATGCCTGTTTCTCTCTACGGGCCGACAAGCTACCATCTTTACTGTTACTCTTGTTTACTGTTACTGTTACCATAGAAAACAGAGTAACCAGCACACATATTTAAAAATTTAAAAGGGTCTGTATTCTTTTATGTTTTTCTTTCATTCTTTAGTGAGGCCTAAAGAACTTAATGCAATTCTCATGCGGCTTACCGGATGACATGGAATATTCCGGAGACGGTGAGCTCGTTGTAGATGGCTACGGCCATGTAGCGCGGCTCGTGGAAGGCGGAGGGAACGGTCCGAACGGCATAGCAGAGATAGACACCCCACAGCAGGAAGACCAGCTCAGCTGTTCAGGGGAAAGCAGACAGAGGACAGCAGCCAGCTAGCAAGCGTTCCTTTGTGAAACAATACTGTGTTTCATTTCAACTGGGAAGTCAGAATTTCTGAGTCCCTAGTCAGAATTTTCTACTGGAATACGCCCTGAAGTCAGAGTTATGACTCGTAAAGTCGAGGGAACCTCTGCAATCCCGACCTCAGAATTCAAGATGGCTGCTCCCTTTATCAACAGAAGTGACAGCTCTAGTTATATACTGTTTATTAGCACTTGTGTTTCATTAAATCAGTTGTACACCCAGTACTGTCCATCTTCTATCTGTGGACGTGTTGCTACTGTGTCTGTATGTGCAAAATACAGTGTAATCCATCGTTATCAACTGGTATTGCTAACAATGGTTAACAATGAACCTTGCTAGAACTGGTATTGCTAAATGGCTTTCCAACTTGTTGTCCTGGAACAGGGTTAACTCAGGTGTGACATCATTCCCAGCTCCGACTTACGAAGTAAATGAATACACCATATGGTCACTTTCATATTGTGCTCATACATTCCTACAAGCTGGTATTTTATCGACTTCCTGGAGCATTTCAGTACCTGGCTGAACGCGCAAATGCAGATCCATTCGACACTCACTGTAAACTATTTCAGCCTTCTGTAATAACTGCTATAGTTTGGCTCACAGCAACCGAGAAGCTGTCCCAGGGGGTGTGTGTGTGGGGGGGTAGATCCTTTTTGCACACACATTCACAAACAGCTCAGGCCGAGCTGCATGTGGGTCTTCCCACGGACTCCCATTGTACTTGTGCTGATTTTACATTTTCTGTTTGTTATTGTCTTGAGGTTTCCATAACATCCACTTTGAGGGTTAAACATCAGGCACCGAGCCTCCACTGACGGCCCCTCTGGAAACCCCCCCCCCCCCAGGAGCCCCTTCTTTAGCCCCCTCTGAAGCACTCTCTGAAACCCCTTCTGGAACCCTCTCAGAAGCCTTCATCTGAAGCCCCCTCCGAAGCCCCTCCGAAGCCCCCTCTGGAGCCCCTCCGTCTCTGCCTGGCTTAGACACTATCATTTACCGTTTGCTCTAAGACAGAGCTGCCTGCTCTGTTTAGACACCACACTGTCACCACACTGTCACCACCCCGGCTCAGGAGAAATCCCCTTGCTCACTGGTGCTGCGTCTTTCGAGTCACTGGACGCTTTTCTAACTGCCTCTGGTGCAGTCAGTATGTTGGGTTACACCACTGCAAATCAAGCATTTTTCTTTTTGACAGTCGGGCTCTGTGGATGGCTTGTTCCTGTGAACACCGAAAATTAAATAGAGACTCTGACGTCCAACAAGATCGATGAGACTTTTCCGGAACGTTCTATCGCTACCGGCAGGGAGATAGCAATGACCCACCGACGGCCATCATGTAGTCCCAGCGGTCCAGCAGGCAAAGGCTGAACTGCTGGCCATCAGGCGTCAGGCCCACGTCGATCAAGGACTGGCCCCGGTCCATGTTTTGGAAGGCGGCCAGGGTCCAGGCCACCAGGAACCAGCACACGACGAGCAGGATGATCCCCAGCAAGCGAAGGACCCTCCAGCTGGTCATGTAGGGGATCCTCTGGGCGGTCCGAGACAGGAACACCTTCAGAACCCTGCGGCACCCCGAACATAAGAACGTTAGACTAGAGCCACGGCCAGAACATTTAGGTCACGAGACAAGTTCTTTAAATATAAATCTCAGCTGTGCCCAGAATATTTAGGTTAAAACAGCCATGGTGCTCGATTATGCATTCCAGTTGACGTTTATTCTCCTTAGTAATATTGCACCTCACGATTTTTTTAAGACGCCCTCTCTCATTTCCAAAGGATGATAGTCAGCTATTGTTATAAATGTTCAGTACGCGTGACCCTTTTTTATATATCACATAAACAACCCGATCTGTAATAGGATCCACCATTCTGGGCTTGATAGAAAGGTTTTATTCCGCTTCGAGAATTATTATTCAATAATTAAAGCAGAAGCTTTTGTAATCATTCTCTGAGCTCACGCTTAATTGGGTCTCCTGGGGCTTATCTCTGCCTCCGATGTACGATATTTATGATGAAAATTATCGCTAGCCGACTCCCCTCCAACCTGCCGACAGATGCATGGAGACGTACCGGTACAATTTGAGAATCACGGTCCCGTAAACGGTAGCGAATCCCAGAAGTCGAGCCCATCTCATGAGAATGCAGAGGAAAATGTTCGGCTGGAAGTACAATATCATCACCTAAAAATAAAAGAATAACATTACGTTAAAGTAAGACCTTTTGCATACTTAGAATCAGGATCTGCTCCCTAATCCAATCAAAATACCAAAAAATATTACACAAACGTCCCTAACCATGATGTCATTCTTTAAGATGTCAGCTACCGATTGAGGAAATAATGATAGGGTAAAAAAAACAGTGAATTGTGACTTGCTTCCTGGAAAAATTTGGGATCAAAAAGTTGACTTTCTTTTGTTACGCCCACGGAGGCGCCGGTGTTTTCCAGTAATGATCTTCTGCAGCGGAATCCAGAATATGCTATCTGCAAAGCGTTCGGTGTTCGATATCAGGTAACACCACTAGTGACAATAACATGCTGCTAAAGTTTGTCTTGAAGACACACACATAAACAGATGGAACAGATCCAGGTGGTGACTAGTCGTTCGGATGGCTGAGCTTGGCGAAAAGTTCCGGGAATGAAGGAGGAAGTGGATGTCGTTCCTGGGGGAGCGACTCCCAGATGCTGGCCAGCGTGACCGATCCTTCCCTCGATCGATAAGCAGCTGGGCCCGGGTCCAAGAGAAGATGCAGGCTGTCACTTAGACGGAGGGGTGTTACGGAAGACAGACAGCGTGTTAAATATGCCTTTAATTAATCCTGGGGAAAGAGACACACGTAATGACCATTTTTCCCCCTCTTCCTTCTGACTGGAGACCATTAAGGAAAATTCCAGAGCAGCAAAGTTTTCTGTGAGTTCTAATAAATCATTAGGAGCACATAAACAACTGGTGATGTTCATGGAAGTGAGGCCCGCGGGAAAATTTATTTACCAATCCGCTTTCCTAGAAACAAATCCAATGTAGGTTCGGGCCGAGTCTGGAGCCATGGATAGCCTGGATGGGATGCCTGGCCATCACGAGGAACCCAAAGTGAAAGGTGTTTAGGGATAACAGTCCGCTTGATCCCCACAATTACAGTGAGAGCATGCAAACTCCACACACACACATATACACCCACACACACTCAGACCCAGGGCAGGAATTCAAAGCTACGTGGGTGTGTGATGTCACAATGCTGCCCTGTTTACCTCATGTCAGCATTAATCCAAGGTGATGCCAGAAGAAACCAACTATACTCACAGGCACCTCCCACCAAAGGAATAAATGTAGTTTAAATAATGTCAAGTTCCAAATAATTATCCGGATGTGGACAGAAGCGCGAGATAACTTGGACCAATAATACACCCAATGAATCAATGGATAACGTAAAAAATCACCAACTGTCTTTACGTTAAGTTCCCCTTTTTGTGACATTTTGATGTCTGTGTCAAAACTTATTCTTAACTCATAACAGTTCATGAAATGCTGTCTTGTTATTGAAAATTGATCCAGAACTCTGACTTTGAACAAAAATCTGATAAATCCTCTTACCAAAAAATGTGAGAACCCCTGGCATATGGGCAGGTACCTGAACAGTGCCCAGGTCACACATCTATGTCTAGCTGTGTTACACAATGAGCTCCCTGGCTGGG
>JAODLD010000088.1:6018741-6031022 GCA_026781065.1 Mormyrops boulengeri | reverse complement strand
GCTCTGTGTGCTTACCACACGCTGTGCTGTCATCTGCTCTCCGCCAAAAAAAAAGGGGGGGGGAGTGTCTCCGCGACAACCAGTTAAAAGACGGCCCATCCCACCTTGCATCCTTGCCAGTGCTTTAATCCGAGCGATGGTACCGTTTTGCCCGTTTGAGCACCTAGGTGTTATAAACCCGTGACCCTTGCCAGACCTGCAGTCCAGTTCACCAGCCGTGTCAAAATTGTCTGTTTTTCCATATCTGATTGAATCTGAAGGTATTTTTACGTGCCTAGCTAGTTTACAATACGTTCCATAATGCATGCCTGTTGTTTGTAGCTCAGTGGGTTAAGGTTCTGCATCTGTGCTCAGAACTTCACCGTTTCAAAGCCAGCCTCAGCATGTCCATGGGTCCTTGAGCGAGGCCCTTAACCCCCAGCTCCCTGGGTGCCGCTATGGGAGGCTGCCCTTCGCAGCCAACCTGCTCTCACCTACAGAGAGCAAGCTGGGGGAGGTGTAAAGAGAAGTTCCCCATGGAAATCAATAAAAGTATCTATTATTATTATTATATTACATACCTTACATGTTGTCCCACATGTAAATATATGTATGTTCTATACGCAATATCTCTATGCCATATTGATTTCTTTAATTGCACAGTGCAGTCTGGAATTTCACTGTTGGCCCTGTACTGTATACATATAAATAGCAACAAATAAAACTCTTGACTTGACTTGAATGCCGAATACATGATCACGAGACAAGATCAATTTGACAGCATCTAATACTAAGTCTTCCATAAATGACATCCCTCCAAGTGCAAATACAGTATTGCGATTTCCGGTGGAAGACTTCAAACTCACGCTCAAATTTACACGCACAAACTTGCCCGAAAAAGAACGCGATGAGGCAGGGTGGGGGATTTAAACCATGATCTCCCTTCAGAAGTACATCTGCGAAGGTCGAGCCCTCGTTGCCAGTGACGTGGCTGACGGGCTAAGCTGCCAGTCCCTTTGAAGGCCTGCCTTTTATGCTTCTCTTGCTCTTGGTGGGTTGAAGTTGAATTCACTTTGAATAATATTAATAACAATGAAAATTAAAGATGAAACTTACTTTCATCACCGTTGGCAGGCAGCCTACTAGGATGGTAGAATCCTTTCCTGCAGTGACATCGGTATTTGTCCAAGACGAATCCATGGCCCAGGAGCGGCTGGCACTGCAGAAAAGAGAGGCATTACTTACAAGCAAAAAATGATGCGCATAAGGGCCGCAACCTATTTTCTCATTAGAAGGGCAATCACTGGAGATTTTTCTCATTAGAAGGGCAATCACTGGAGATTTTTCTCATTAGAAGGGCAATCACTGGAAATTTTTTATGCTCAGACATAAATGTTGTTGTGTGTTTTGCTTTGTCGTTTCATTTTTGTTTGGATCCTTATCCATGTGTCACGTAGTTTCAGGCTGTTTAGAGCATGAACGTCGGGCCCTTTTGGCAATGCTGTCTCATAAACAGATGTGTGCGGCACTGCTGTCGCCATGAGGGGTGGCAGGTGCCCTCACGCTCACCCCCCTCTCCCCCCACCCCCCCGCCAGGACAGGGCAGCCGCGGGTTCCGATCCCAAACCTCAGTTGCTTTGAACAAAAATCTCCTGCAATGCAGATGAACATTGAGAGAAAACGCAGCACGTCCTGATTTTGCCGTGTTTGACGTGTCCTTGGGTCAACAAGGGAGGGGTTTGCCTTGCGCTTCTTTAACCTTCATTGTATGACATCACCACCTAATTAAAACCAGTGTTTTCTGTTAAGCAGCAAGGTGCACATATTTGTAAAGTTTTATTGTGTGAGCCGTTTCTTAAGGGACATGTCATAAATACAAAATATAAGAACATGTTTACCTGCAAAGGCTGTATGGAGCAATGTAAGGGCATGTCTTTGTTTATTATTATTATTATTATAATAATATAATAATACAAACCAGGCTTGAACTGGTAACCTTCTAATCACAGAGGCTTAGCCTGCTGAGACACACACACACCCCAGCTCCATGGTTGGAAACCTTGAATTTGAAAATGAGTAAAATACAGACCAATGTGGTGATGTCATACAATGAACATTGTGGTGATGTCATACAATGAACAATGTGGTGATGTCATACAATGAACACTGTGATTGGTTGAAAAAAGTGAAACACAAGGCTCTCCCTCGTCGACCCAAAGACTCATTGAACTCAAAATCTAGATGTCCAGAAAACAGGAGTTTCAACATGAAAGTCTCAAACCCGTGAAGAACGGATTAAACTGCCCGGTCTTTTCGTGATGAGTCGGTGGGTCCTGTGTCGTAACATTCAGCCAGAGATGGAGAGGGTGAAACGAGAGGGTTTCTCTCGCGCTCAGAGTCGGCGCTCCGTTAAAGACAGTCAGAGGCGTGCTGTAATGAGGCAGCCGCTCGCCGGATCGCCGTGCAGAAAACAGCCCGCAGGTCTGCAGGAGACATTAACCCTTCCAGCTCCATTATCACGCGGCAACGGACCTGCGGAGCGTTCACAGGCTGGGGCGTCGTGTGTGTCTCTTCCCGATTACCCACTTCTCACAGGCACGAATGCTGGGCTGGGTTGGCTGCTTCCAGGCCCACTGAAAAAGTCACTTCCACCCCCGCACTCCCCACAATGTTTCAAAAGCTAAACAAATAGCTCCAGTTTAGGAGAACAAGCCGATTCAGAATCTTCTAAATAAGAATGTGTTTAATATTTTGTGTAGTGACTGCTTGTGGCCAACAGGGGCCCCCCAAACATCAGGGACCCCACACAAATGTGGGTTGCCCCTGAATGTATGTTCAGATGTAACTGCCCTCATCTGACTGAATCCATCCATCCATCCATCCATCCATCCATCCATCACCGTAACCGCTTAATCCCAACTGGGGTTGCAGAGGGGATGGGACCCTATCCCGGGAACAAGGGGTGCAGGCTGGAACCAACCCTGGGCAGTCGCCAACACACCACAGGGCGCAAACACACAGCCACACTCACACAATTACATGGCCAATTTAGACTCGACAATCAACCGGCCCTGCACGCTTTTGGACCGTGGGAGGAAACCGGAGCCCCCAGCGGAAACCCACGCGGACACGGGGAGAGCGTGCAAACTCCATCTGACTGAATAACAAATGCAAATTAATCCCACCGTCCTGGCCAGCAAGCGACATAGTCGTTAACCTGCACACTCTTATGAAAGTAGTGATGTTTCGCAAGTATAAACAGATGTTGCATTTTATTTAAGTTAAAGTCTTTTCATTAATCATCACCTGAAAAGGGTTCAGCTCAACACCGTTGACAGTGAAAGACTGGAGAAAAGGAGCCGGGGATCAGGGGAGCTGGAGACGGGCCAGGTGCACATGCAAAGTGTGAAAGTCAGTGTTGAAACCAAACGAGAGTCGTCTACAGGGGGCTGTGGGGGTTGCTGCTCCAGTCACCAACCATAAACGGAAACGAGAGCATTCAATCTCATGCACACGGGCTTTGAGGGACAGCGAGAACTTCACAATGCACGGTGCCCCCCCACCACAAGCCTCTCTGAGGTTATTTACTTGATGCCGGCCCAACGCTTTGCGAGACGTGTCGAAGTCTTTGCGGCGTAAAGCCGCCCCGTTTCTTCACTTTTCATGTCTTACTCGAGTATCTACATCAAAAAGGCTGCTGTCGGGCCAAGTTTGAGGTCACATGGGGGTCAGACATCACAGTGCTTTTAATGCGGGGGCCCCAAATGCCCCGGGGGAGGTGGCTCGGTGGCGAGGGAGCCGGAACCAAAGGGCTGCTGAAACCAAAGGAAGGAACAAGCAGAAAACTGTACATCTCATGTACAGCCGATGGTTATAAACAGGAAATCTGTACAGTGCCAGGGTGAGTCTAGCTACAATGCTAATCAGACAGGTGCTACTGCATCACATTTATTACTTATTTACTGTTCACTCGTTGTTATATTGCACTTTCACAGTCATGTACTGTCATTTTCTCTTTTACTGCACTGCTGTCTGTCCTATTTTTCACTGCTGTCTGTCCTGTATTGCACTGCTGTCTGTCCTATTTTTCACTGCTGACTGTCCTGTATTGTACTGCTGTCTTGTCCTGTATTTCACAGCTGCCTGTCCTATTTTTCACTGCTGTCTGTCCTATTTTTCACTGCTGTCTGTCCTGTATTGCACTGCTGTCTGTCCTATTTTTCACTGCTGTCTGTCCTGTATTGCACTGCTGTCTGTCCTATTTTTCACTGCTGACTGTCCTGTCCTGTATTGCACTGCTGTCTTGTCCTGTATTTCACAGCTGCCTGTCCTATTTTTCACTGCTGTCTGTCCTATTTTTCACTGCTGTTTGTCCTGTATTTCCCTACTTTTGATCCTATGTCCCCCCATGTCCCCTGTCCTGCAACTGTGACACAGGAATTTCACTGTTCCTCCGTACACACGACAATCAAACTTGAAACTTAATTATGAGTTACCGCTAGTAATACTATTATTGTTACTACTATTACCACTACTAGGCTGTGAACCCCCATGACCCTGCAGAGAACAAGTATGGATGGATGGATGGATGGATGGATGGATGGATGGATAATGTGTGAAAGTTGACCTAGCTCTTCTAGGTTCCTCAATGACATGGAGAGCAGCTTGTTTCTTAGCATCAGCACCAGTCTCGATAACAGCTGAGAGACAAATTAACCTCCACCCCCTAACTGCCTGCCTTCCTGTTGTTTTCTTCAGACGTCTCAGGTCCCGACCAACAAGTCAAACCAGAGGATCAGCTTCTCCCCCGTGTAACATCAATCTATCTTTCAGATAAATCAGAAGTGTCCAGACCCCTTGTGAAAAATGCTTTGACAGTTACAGATAATTCATTTGCATAATACAGTTACGTAATAATCCCGTTGCTGCTCTATAAGAAATCCTCTCACACAAGCAGCCTCCATTTTATTTGCACGGCAAAAAATATCAGGTAAAATACATCATTTTGACACACGTTTGCCAAGGAATAACATGGTCCTGCTCTTTTCAAATTGGGAAATATCAGCCTCAGGATAACGGGCCGCATTACCACTGAGAGTTAAACCCTCTTTAAGGTGGTTCCACAAAAAGAGGACATCAAAGGTGATGATGCCAAGTACTGAAGCTCAGTGACTTCTTCAGTCACCATAAAATGCAAACATGTTCACGGACAGAGAGCTGAAGTGACATGGAACTGAAGAAATTATGGCTCTTATATTTTAAGTAACAACTCATTAGCTCGCGTGGAAAAATCCTCCTAGACAATCGGAGAGTGTGAGGTGTCCTTCTCAAACTGTCAGTCTTCATCACTGATTTGTGCTCCTTCTCCAAAAAATATATATCCATGATCACTAACTTGGGGCCTGTACGTCAACTATAAGGCTACATACGGCCGTCATTTAGCTTAATACTAATGAATAACATGCAGATCCTTGGAGGCACAGTGTTCAACGTCTAAGGGTCCTTCTTAAGGGGATGCTTTGTGTAGTGATTCTGGTTGTGAAAGTTACAGTAGTGTATAAAATGCTTAAAAGTCTGATGCGTGTTGGCGACTGCCCAGGGTTGGTTCCCGCCTGCGCCCTTTGTTCTTGGGATAGGCTCCGGTCCCCCCCGCGACCCCAAGCGGTTTCAGAAAATGGATGGATGGATGGAAGTCAGCAATACATGCAGTGGAATATATCATGAATGTATACATTAGCAAAAACTCCCAGCTTTATTCTCTGAAAGGTTATCCTGTACAGAGAGGACAACATGAGGGGGGTGGTCTGTGGCTGTGGGTTAGGTCTCAGTGCCTGAGACCAGAAGGCTCCCAGTTTAAATCCCACTGCCCGTGGAGTGATCAAATCACCGTTGGGCCCTTGAGCAAGGGCCTTAAGCCATTGAAAACTTCTACAGGGGCACCAGACCCCAAGCTTCCGTCTCACTTGCATGTGAATGTGTTCCTCAAAGAAGAGATGGACGGGATATTCCAAAAGAAGCATTGCATTGTACTCATCCTCCAGTTGTACTGTAAGTGGGCAGGTTCAACACAAAATTGCATGGCTGATCTAAAAATACCCAGAAAGCATTAAAAGCTCAGAGTCAGTGTCCCCTGAGTGCCCTGGGGCCCGTTTCAGGCGGATACGGACCATCTTTCCAGACTGTCTCGGACAGCCCTTCACCGCTGGCTTTTAACGAAAACCAAGTTTTAAGGGTAATTTCTGTTTTTGCCATTTCCTGTGCTCCATAATTATCTGGTATAACACAAATGCAACTGGTTATTTGGACTAATTAAGTAAATGCTTTATTTACTGGAGACACAGAGGACTGAGCTGCAAAATTGTAGGTAAGATACGTCTATCGTGCGTCGGGATGTGAGGAAAAAAAAAAAAACGAGTATCCAGCTGCATTGACGAAGACATGGTCAACATCTGTTGGACCCTGAAAACCTTCTGACTGATACCAATAAAAGCCCGTGTGGCACCTTAGGCAAGTTTGCTAAGTTGGCACCCCCAGAGGATGGCGACCTAGGCAGCTGCCTATGTCGCCTAATTAAAGTGACCAAATGATCCATGTCAGGCTGCTCAAGTAATCAGTTGAGTCCTTCTACTTTAGTTTGTTTCCTTGATTGAAAGACTCATCCAGCTGTTTCACATTAACATTAGTGACACATGCATGATTATAGGAGACTGACCAATCAGCACGCAGCAATAAGTCAGTGCTTATGTGAAATCCAGGTCCTTTTAATTGAAATGGTAGTTGAAAGTGTCCTCATTGACATAGATCATCTGGTCACCCCGTGTCTAATGGGTTGACTGGCATTGACTCAGACATTCATAATAGTTGATAATGAAGAAAGCAGTTAGACTGAATGTTACAGGATATGATTAAGATGCGACACTGAAGCAGAACGTTGCACCAAAGCTCCTTTCAGATGCTTGACGTCCAGCACGTAGCATGTGCAACATCGGGACACCAGTCCGTAGACGTGCGATGCGTCAGCGCGAAGCGTTAAGTGTGTTAAATGCAGTGAGTGCAGCACGTCGGCGGGAATGGGACACACTGAATGTATACTACTGTAGGCTCACGGCCTGCCCTCCGCGTTCACCAAACGGGGCGACGGTACCTCACACCGCTGCACCACTTACTGACTCGGAGACACAAAGGGACGGCACTCCAGCGGGTGCCGGAATAGGTAATGGGATTAAGCTTTGAAATTAATTCAGTCGGCCACGCAAAGCCTTGGGGAGGCTGGGCGCGGGATGTCCTGCCCATGATGTATTATGGGATGTGCGTGCCAAGGCACCGTTATTCTCGCAGCGAAATGTACGATTAAAGCTTTGGGACAGTCGGATGCAGTACGGATGTCAACCTTCTCACTTTAGGTGATTCCTCCCTGCTTCAGCAACGACAGCCACCTGATCATGGCAGTGAAATCATCAGAGGTGTCTGACTTCTTTGAAAGGTACTTTAACTTTTTTTTTAATTGTCAGATAATGACATAATTATAAACCATACAGTGTAACAGCACTTGTGAAAGATCTCACAATACAATATGCTTTACTATAACCCTCCGTAATTGGCTGGTTCCATGTGACCAGAGGAGTGCCCTGACATCCTGAGAAAATGTCACCATAGGCCCCCTCCTTTGCTTGGCGTTTTAAATCGCTTAGTCGATTTTGCTGAGTGGCCCCAATTTGGGGCCCTACAAAGTGCCCTGAATTTGTCATGGTATCCATGCCCCTCCGACGCTCCCACACATGACCTCTTGGCACTGACACGCTCATAGGTGCTGAGGCCTGACCTGGAAGCATGTTTACAGAATCGTGTCACTTCGGTTCACTGTTAGCGCTGGTCGGTAGGGAGGTTGGGTGATCTCAGGCCCGAAATGCGACCTGCGTGTCCGCCACGCTGCACGGCTGTCTCGCCGATTTCCGTCACCGGGTGTGATGCGTCCTTGAGTTTCTCTGCTCACTGACAAGAGGTAGAGAGACGAGGAGAGTGAGACCCCCCCCCCCAAAGAGGGGGGATTAACCCTTTCAGGATGGCCACAGGGAGACCAGCTGAGTGTCGCAGTCGGCTCGCATGCCAGTCCGACGGTAATGCAGAGGCATTTCTGGCACAGCGGGGTGCATCGCCGAGGCTTATTTAAGTGCATAGAGCACAAGCAGGCAGACGGGGCCTTCCCGTTCCAACAGAGACGCTTGTTTTCATGGCCGTCACAGCTCGCCGAAGCCATTCAGCCTGTCACGACACTTCCACAGACGAACAGGAGAAAGACGGGCTGGATTCAATATTTATTTGTCCCAAACTTTCCGCGCATTTTCCACTCCTAAAATTAGAGCAGCTTCTTACGTAACCTGCCTCCGACGGATCGCTCGTGTCCGTGTCGGAGAGTGGCTTCCTTAATATGCGCGCTGCGGTCTAATGGAAGGGTCCGGAAATAACCTGAGTCCGGGGGCTATTAACGAGTTGGGAGGTGGGGGGTGGGCGAATCAGCAGCGAGAGGTCGGAGCTGGAGGTCATACTTTGGCAAAGCTTTTATTTACTTTTCGGTCTGCCGGGCAGAGGGGCGGCCACATTGGTCCGGGACTGGCCGTCGCTCAAAGCCGAGAGTCCATCTGCTTGCTGTCACCTTACGTGACGGGGTCACAGTGCTGCATTCATCAGGCACATTTTTTGTTTCTCTACAGACGTGCCATTATATTTTAAACTAGCCACTAATCTTTTAATCTTTTATAAATGTTGATTAATTTATGTGTGATGCTTGTCAACGAAGAATGGGTCTTGTTCCAATGAAACTGATCTCCGTTAAACACTTTCATGTTTTATAATATATACACTATTTCCAGGAGCAGGGACCTTGGTACTGTGGTTAATAAGAAGTTTCACTATTAAATAGGGGAAATGGGGGTATTCCCCGCTCTCAAATCTGGGACCTGATTGGCGGTGGAATAACTGATGCACAAATTACGTTACACCATCCAGCACTCCGTCCACAGGGAGCCCCATTTCTGACCCCCCCTCCAAGAAGACCACCGTGTGATGGAAATACAACATCCAATCCCAGATGACATCATTTCTGTGACAGAAGGGAGGTCAAAGCATTACAGCAGGCATCTCGTGGGAGAAACTGCTACAATGCATTCTGGGATCTGTGCTTTTCCCTCCTTTAAAGTCTTGAGCCTGAGTGAAGGTTCCAAAACTGTCAACTTGTACCAGCACACACACATGGGACCAGAAAGCTGTAATGAAAAGCAATGGTTGTAACACCAGCAGCCAGTAATCTGCTCCCCATCCCCCCCCCAGTCAGCCTCCCAGTGAATGGGATGCACAGACAAAAAGCATAATCAATAATTTAGAGATTCCACTGCAATCCATTACACTACATGTATAATAGATGGAATCAGATCCACTTCACACGAGCTTCTATACCTGATGCTCTATATCATAACCCAAAGACTCCGATTAAAAGCCCGATCTGGTGCAAGTGCTAATCACCTTTTATAATTCCTCATTTTGTTCAGGTACATGCAAGTGTACTACCTACTACCCAGAGGCAGAAGTGTAGGTGTGTGATGGGCATTATATGAAGACTGGACACTGCTGTTAGACCTTTGTGCGAGGTCCTTGTTTTGAGTTGATTCAGCGAAAATTTCCAACTGTAGGAGGTTAAATCACATCATCTGCCAAGACAACAGGATTACAACATGATGCAAAAATATGTAAGTGTTTATGTCGATTGCAGTCAAAGTGAAATCATGAAGAATACGTCCCAGTTCAAATCTGGCTTTTTCTACCAGTTAGTGGAAGCACAGAACAAGCTATTTTACTGCAGGAAGGTCGAAATGTAAAGAATCTGATACTGGATGAGGCTGCATACCCAGCAATAAATGAGCCATGTGTTATGTTCGTGCTGACGGCACGTCGGAGGTGTGCGAAGTCACACATGTCTCGCTCCGGTGCACCCGTGCATGACCGTTATCCGGAAAGCAGCCGTGCATGGGAAACGCGGCTCGCCAAAGCTGGAGCCGGCTCCGTCGCTGGCCCGCAAATCCCAGTGGGTCGCAACAGAAACCCGGTCCAGGAGGCACAGAACCGATAGAGCATCCGGTCTGTGTCCTGACGTGGCGGTGAGGAGGAGCTATTTTCGGAAATGGACTCGGATCGCGGGGTCTGTTTTCGGATCTCACCTCCATGGTGGTCAGGTTGCACCTGTGGGTCCCACCAAACCACCCAGTGCTGGAACACTGGTCGATGTCCACGTCCTGCAGGTTGACATCCACACGCACGACGCCCCTGGAGGAGAAAGGGGGGAGAGAGTGGCTGTTCATACCTCCAGGAAGGCACACGGGCCAGCCTCTGTTAGCGTTCTGGGACTGCTGAGCCGGTACTTTCCAGACACAGTCAGAGAAAACGTTCAAAGCCGTTTATCTGGGTAGTGAGTGTATATTTGCTCAGAAAAAAAATAAAGTAACATTAGAACATATTCAAATGAACAGTAACACAATAAAGATGTTCTCCAAAAAGTTACTGATATCTCGTTGGATGGCGAGATGAACGCCGCTTCAGCTCCCAAACCTCTCCTCAGGGGCACCCCGGCCATTTCATGTATTTATTAATTTAACCACTTAATTAATTTACTTAATTAGTTGAACTGCCAAACAAGGTGAGCTAGTGGTTGAGTCAAAACTACTTGGGTGTATTAGATGGATGCTGCAAACACCAGGGTGATTTTAAGAGAGTTTTTGAAATGTTTAAGCTGACACACTTCGACAGACATAATATCATTATATATTGAAGATCATTTAAGTATCATTTCCGTTGTCTGCCTAAGGCTGTTAGAAGTACTGTAGGTTGCTTGCAGTTCAGTCACAGGAGGGAGGAGCCCTTCTGGGATTTGATCTCGTGCTCTTACTCGATACGGTGCAAAGCCGGCGTCTGCGGACATCACCACAGGCTCCCTCAGGCTGATGCCCGTAAATAATAAACAAACACCAGCACTGAAACGCGTATTTTTTTCCCAGCGATGCATCTACAGTATGTAATGCATGTTTAGTAATGCATCGATTAAGCAGTAGTGCTGACTGACAGTACTGAGTGCTTGTGTTTTTCTGTAAATAGGAACTGGACCAGCAAAACGGCTTAGAGGGAGCAGCTTAGCTTGCATCAGACCTCCAACTTCTGACTGCAACCTGGTGGTCAGTTTTTAATTATCTATTCCTTGGCACTGCACACCAGGGAAGGGGGTCATCGTGGCCTGGAGGGATCCGAACAGATGCCCCCCCACCCACCCACCCCCTGCAACCACATCGCAGCCTGCTTTCGACACAGTTCCAGATGTTCTCCTGTCTATTTAGTACTCACGCCTGGTCAGCAAGGGCTTTTCTGCAGTTCCAACAACAGCTCAGGCAAATGGTCATTCTGTAGCTAAGGAGACAACTTATACCCTGTCTGGGATGTAGCCAGTCTTGTGCCCTATGGAGCCTGGTTACAGCACCCCCTATCATCCTAACCAGGAAAAGCGGTTAGATGATGTATGGATGGATGGATGGATGGTCACAAGACATAAGCTACATGAGATCTTCTGTGGTACAGCATTATGGAGCCACATTCTCACAAGCACAAAGGATCCTAGTATTTAGTAAAGAGAAGAATGCTGATGGAACAAACGTCCTCCCTGAAGTTTGGAGAAATTCTTCTCTCAGTGACCTTCTGGGAGTTTTGAGGATATACACTCTTCACTATGAAGACACAGTGAGCAAGGTCTTTGGACTTTGTGCACATTTTAAACAAAGTCCGTGTCGTGTTTATGGAAAAAAATATTAAATCATTTTTACAGAGACTGTCACCCCATCCTGGATGCACCTTACCCCCGTGACTCTGACCAAAGCAGTGGGTAGATGATGAATGGATGGATGGATGGATGGATGGATGGATGTTTCCATAGAGGGAACCTTGACCTCTGCCTCTGAATGCTGCCCAGTGCTGTTTTTAGAGGCAGAAACAGAATGATCCAGAAACCCAAGCCTGCAAGACAAACTCCATAATGTGCTCCAGAACCAGGACATCTGCTGTGTGAGGACTGTGTCCAGGCCCCCCCAGGACAGCTGGGCTCGCCCCCCCACGCCTCTCCTTCTGTCAGGACGATGCCTGGCCAAAACGGCCTGTTTTATCCTGTCGGGGGCCGGGCCCCGGCGGGTTTGGCGGGCGGGGGGGGGGGGGGGGGGGGGGGGGGGGGCGGGGGGGGGGGGGGGGGGGGGGGGGGGGGGGGGGGGGGGGGG
>JAODLD010000088.1:5958557-6008784 GCA_026781065.1 Mormyrops boulengeri | reverse complement strand
TGCCCCCTATATCTAACTGGTGAATTCTCTGCTTCCCCTTCGCCACCTTAGCTACTCTGTGGTGAGCATACTGATGCAGAATGGCTGCTGTCGCATCATCCAGGTGGGGGCTACACAGTGGGGGTTGAAGTGGCCCCCCATTGGTTCTGTAAAGTGCTTTGGCTGTCTTGAAAAGTGTTATATAAAAATGTAACAGTCATTCAAAACAATGCTAGATAGATAACCCCAACTGGCCCTAAGCAATTCCCTTTTAAATGCTGTACGCCAGGGTTCTCAAACTGCAGTCCTGGCGGGCCGGAGCCCTGCTTAACTTAGTTCTTTCCCTGTTTCAACAGAAACGATTCAACTCAAGAGCTGTGTGGTAATTAGGTAAGTAGTTGAGTCAGGTGTCTTTAATGAGGGTAAACCAAAAACTGTGCAGGGCTCCGGACCGCCAGGACTGGAGTTTGAGACCCCTGCTGTACGCCCATTGTGTCAAATACTACTCCCCCTAGTGGTCATGTTTGGGTTCCAGTAATGCGGCTTTTCAGCGCTTTCTGGAGGCGTTACGCCCCTCCTACTCGGGGAGCGCTTCAGAAGCGACGAAGACTCGCTGGGAATCGTGGGATCCCAACATGGCAGACGGAGGTGCATCGCAACTTGTGGGAAAGAGCGGAGGCATCGTGGTAAACTGCTTTCGATTTGATGCCGGTATTGCAGAGCGCGCGGTCAACGTCCTAATAACCGGAGCGTGGTGATTATAAGGCGAATTATTGCTAAATCCGATGTTTCGCGTAGCAGGACGATGTTTTTCTCTAAACTGTTTCACAGCTAATGGCATTGGCAAAAATGAAACACATTAGTGATACGCATATAAGGAGATGCATTAAGCACTGAAGCAACATTTTGAGTAAAACACTTACATCACCAGGAATCGTATAATCAAACCCAGTTACAGTACTTCGGGCTGTCATTTAAAACTTTCTACACGTTTAACATGAGCCAGCGTACCAACTATATACCTCCGCAACACTTTACTATTATCATACAACGTCAATATACAAGAGGGCAAAACTAAATTAAATTAATTAATTTACAGCCGAAATTAAATGGAATCTATAAAATAATTTCAGGATGACGTGTGAAAAAATAGATATAATTATCCTGTTAGATTTTCAGTATACCAACATTACTGGCAATGTGCTGATTGGCTGTTTTATTTCTAGATCCCAGATGATTGGCCGGGCTATCCTCTAGAGCTGTTTTCCTATCCGGAGCATTACTCCTCTGAAGATCTGGAATGCGTCTACATTCCTCACGGCATCATCATGGATAGGTACCCCCCGTAGACCTCTGACATAACTGATCATTTATTTTGTTTTTTTTTATACACAGCAATAGAAGTATTTGAACAAAAAAAATGAATTAATTTAGGATTATTTTAATGTCAGTACCCAGAAAACGTTTTTGGATAATTATGGAAAACAGTAAAATGTTCTCGGCGGGTTAAGCTGTAACATCTGAACACTGTCAGGTTAAGCATGGGTGGTCATTCACACACTGTGTGCAGGATAGAGCGTCTGGCATGTTCCATAATGGACGACCTGGGCGACCATGACATCGTGTTGCTCTGCGTCCTCAAGGGAGGCTACCAGTTCTGCTCGGACCTGGTGGAGTTCATCAAGGCCCTGAACCGCACCTCTGAGAAATCCCTGCCTATGAGGGTGGCTTTCATCCGTCTGCACAGCTACCTGGTGGGGGCACGTACAAACACACACAAACACTTTGTGACGACCGTCCATTCATTTCTATGGCCAAAACCTTAATCCCAGATATGACAACCTTAACCCCTAACCAGCCTTAACCTTAATCATAAGTAACCAAACAAAACACAAGACTTTTGGCATTTTTACTTTTTGATTACAGTCAAAGATTTTTTTTTTTATAAAATTGGATTTTCCCTAGTGGGGACTGAAAAAATGTCCCCACGAGGTCAGAATAACAGATTTTTATCACATTGTGGGGACATTTGGTCCCCATAGTGTAATATATACATAATCCACACACACACACGTTTATGCCAATATCTTTGGACAAAATCCTAATATATAATAACCACACACACACACACACACACACACACACACACACGACTCACCTGTAGAGTTTGCCAAAACTTTTCCAAAGCCGGTGGACACACTTTTACTGCAGGAAGAACACAAGGTGAGCTGCACAGGAATGTTCATGGCTGTCATTGTCTCAGATCAGTAGGTGTTCATCTGGAAAGAAGTTTGTTCTGAAATCTTACTGGGGTTATATTTCAAAACTACACCATAATTTGAGCCTAACATTTTTAACAGCTTAGACTCAGATCATACTTTGTTGCAGTTCACTTTTTCATGTTCCGCTCGAATATCTGCCAATCTGCTGTTACAGCTTGAGCCAAGGACCAGATACCTGTCATATCAAGATCTCCAAATAAACTCGGGTGTTTTATTAAGCTGCCTTTTTTAAATGGCTCTCCTTGTTCCTGAGAAAGTACATTGGTGACCGAATGACTCTTCATGCCATTGTAAATAGAGGTTGGATACTGTTTAATAATGGTATTGCAATTCCTCTTTGGAGCTAAGAATGCTGTTCTGACTTTGCGTGTTTGAACATGTGAACAGGAGCAGGAAAAGAACCAGGCATAATAAGAACTGGCTCTTGTCAACTTCTCCCGCCATGGTTTGAGGGATCTTCAGGCCTGCCGGTTCTCATGCCTTCCATATTAGCTGCTAACCCCCCCGGCTCCTGAGTGGGTCGTGGCCCCTGCGGCATGTTACAGACGACACCTTTCCTGCGTCCTCAGGACGTGACTTGACTGGGAATCATCTTTCTCTGCCATCTTGTTTGGGAACTGGAACATGTGTGAAATTATTTTATATGTGTGAAGGGAAATGGACACGTCGCCTAGATCTCATAGGATGCGGGCGATGATGATGTTGTGCGTAGAAACAAATTACCCACTTTTGTTGCTCCGTCTTCTGTTTTAACTTAAGGGTGCATTTCTGATTTCTGTCAGCAGGGGGCGACATTGGTATAGTAGAACGGAGCCAGCCATAACGGGTATTCCCTTAGTGTTTTGCAGGTACCTGCCAGTCGTTGATGAGCTGTCTGCAGCTTATGTTACTGCCTGTTGGAGCGAAAGCAGGCCTGAGGAAACGTGTCGCTCCTCTGTTTGGTCGAGCGCTTGGTGCAGGGTGCGGCTGGAACGAGGGTAGCTTGTTTGGTTGTTTTACGGGAAGCGAAAGACTTTGTTGATCTTGTTAGTCTGTTTGTCTGGTGAGGCTTTATTATGCGAATTACATGATTGAGGTAATATGTAGGCAAATCAGTTCTGATTCATTCCCCTAAGGAACAAAAAAATACTGAACACATAATTGTAAGTGACCCTGAGCAAGATAAGTGGATGGATGGCTGGACGGACAAATGGATGGATAGATGGATAGATGCCTGGCATTGGTGTTTTTGTGAAGTTCTGCTTGAATGTTCCCACATGCAGAGCAACAGTCATCCTTTGTCTTTGATGCATGCATTTAGGACTGCTTGAGTGGTTGGAAAAACCATTTTGAAAGTGAATCACCTTCATTATATTTTTGTGATGTTGGCGGTCACAAGGCCGCCACACTGTCAGGTGCTGGAAGGTCATGTGATGATGGGGGAGAGGCATGGGAATCATGTGACTGCCTGTAGGGCATCTTGAACAGTATGAGGATTAGAGAGAGGTCTCCCATCTACCTGCCTCTGAAGTGTATTCAGTAATGTGAGCATAAGACGGTCATTGTGGAGAATGTGGCGGGCCTAAGGAATGTGCTACACCCATACTGGGTGGCTCCAACCAACAGAGACACACTCATACGCTTTCAGCTACGTGGAATGGAGCCTGTGAAGGTGATGTGAGCATCATAGTATGACTTCTCCTGTTTCAGAACGATCAGTCAACAGAGGACCTTCACATAGTGGGAGCAGAAGACCTTTCTACGTTACACGGGAAGGTACGTCCTCACCCACGCAGACAGCTGAGAGATACTTCAGTGGGACACCTCACACCTGCTCAGGGGTACAACAGCCGGTCCTGGCTGCAGTCATTCTAAACCCAGGGCTTCTTTCTGTACCCTGGGTGGGCAAAGTCTGAAATCTCAATAATCAGCAAGGAACAGTTCCGTGGTGTGAGTTTTTGTCCCTGTTTTTGTTTTTAATTAGACCATTGTTCTGTATCCTGAAGCACAATTAAAGTTTTGTTCCTGTTGGATTTTCTATGACCACCAGAGGGCAGTTTTTCATCCAATGCCTGATCCAAGCACAGATTACACTCAGTGGCTCTTCAATACTGCAGGGGTAGGATTTGCTTTTGCCTGGAGCAGTGTTTCCCTACCCAGTCCTCGGGGACCCCCCGACAATCCACATTTTTGCTCCATCCCAGATCGCATCCAATCAAGGAGGCCGAATGCCCGGTACAGGGTATAGGGAGCTGGGAGGGAGCAAAAATATGGACTGTCTAAGGGTCCCTAGGCTGGTAAACACTGGCCTAAAGAATTGAATTTTTCAAGACATGGATGGCTTTAGCGTGTGTGGTCATTCACCTTTGACCACTCTGGTTAACAAGATTGCCCAACAAAATGACACTCACTGGACCTTTTTGTTTATTACACCATCCTCTGTAGACATGAGACACTCTACTGTGTTTTTGTTTCTAAGGCTTTTTTCTGAGCTGCTGCCACCAAAAATCATCATTCGTTCAGAAGCTCGTAGGCCATGTATATTGCCCACTCTAAGGTTCTGTCGACAGTAACCAAATCTATCCACCCCGCCTGATATGTATCGAGTCTGTCACGTGATTCTCTGTTTGTAGGAGCAGGTTGTTAGCATTAACAAGCAGGTTTATCGGAGTGTAAATCTAATCAGTAATTAGTGGTACTTTGCACCAGGACCTATTGAATGAAATCCTGCCGTAAACTTTGCTATTTATTTCTAAGTCTGATGATTGGGCTGCTGAAAGTTGACGACGATGATGTCAGTGGTCACGGTGGAGGGATAGGGAGTGCCACCGGCGTGACATCTCAACGTCCCTAAATGGGAGTCGCTAGGAGTCGCACCATGTCTGATGACCACCAAGGGAGGGAGGCGTGGGGGTAAGATAACAGATGAGCATGGGGGTGGGGGTGTTGCAGCAGCGAGGTGAGAGTGACTCAGGGATTTAAGTCCGTTCAGAGGCTTGGCTGAGTAAACCTCAATCGCCTGTAACTGCATGTTCTGTACTATCGGCCTGTTTGTTGTAATTTACTTTTCGGCTGAGTGAGTCATTGTTAAACTGTCACAGCGCCTTGTGGCTTTGAATCACCGCACAGGATTTCAGGCCTCCGGAAAATCCAGCAGGGACCTACCCAGACCATGCCTAGAAATTCGGGGCGCCCTAACAAAATGTCACCGTGGACATCCGCCCAGTTTTACATATAATTTTAAGTGCTGGGCGCTCTGAGTCTGCTAGGGAATCCATACCCATCTGACGCCCCTGGACCTACCTGTGGCCTGATACTCCTGTAGTGAAGAACATACCTTTACACACCTTCCATGTAAAACCTGAGAGGTCGTAGGTTCGAACCCCATTTGGAAACCTGTAATCTTATGCAGGCAGCCCTAATGGCGGTCTAGGTGGAATCCCAGCAGATGTTTTGGAAGGTCCTGTGTCTCTCCTAATAGGACCTCTGGGTTCTGTTCCTCAGCCGACGTACGATTAGATGTTGCATCTCAGTTATGTTGACTATCAGCAGATAAACAACAAAGTCAGTCCTCCATGCAGGGATTTGACTGCACATTCACTGCTTTAAATCCTCGTCACCTGACATTTTACACTCCAAAATCAAGTCAGGGGTAGGTAGGAAAGACACTCCGAAGCCAAGGTATAGAGTGGAAAACAAAGTATGTTAAACTTTGACAATATATGAGTCTTGCACTTCAGCAGATGCCTGTGAGTCATTTTGATACCCCAGTTTCATTATCACGACACACTTCGCAGTGAGGCACGATGTCATGGTGAGGAATGGAACCTTACAGGCAGATGGCTGGTCCTGATGCACCAGGACCTCACCAGCAGGTGTCCCAGTTGCAGTGGACAGAAACCTCACCAGTGGCAGGCAGATTCATTTATGAGAAGGTGTCTGAACACTGTCGTGCACATTAAGGCCTGCTAAGCACTAATGAGGAATACAGAGCAGTGTGTTTACAAGGGCGGGTTTGTGTTTCTGGGGGCCCACTCAAAAAGTCACATTGGGGCCCCTCTCCCCCCCCCCATCCAGATGTTTAAAAAAAGTAAATAAATAGCCAGTGAGTAGAGCTGGAAGACTGTAGCTAGGTGGTCAGCAGAACACGCTGCTAAAGCATCTCCTAAATAAATATGTTTATATAGCATCTAGTGTAGTGACTGTTTGTGACCAACAGGGGGCTCCACACAAATGCATGGTTTAAGTGGTGGTAAACGCCGCCACTCTGTGTGTATGTGAGAGAGAGAGCAGGAGGGACAGAGGGAACCTTTGAGTGGGGGCTCAAGCCGGCCACCGGCTAAAGGGAGCGATGATGAGAATGAACCCAAGCCACGTGACCCCAGGTCTGGGAGACTCTTGTTTTTGCAGCATGATGAATCTGGATGAGTTGCAGCTTCATTCCTAATCAGTGTGAATTTTCCCTCCTGTTTTCACATGCGATGAAGAACATCCTCATCGTGGAGGTGAGTCAGCGGTATCGCTCCCACACGTCTGTGCCCAGTCATGCTTCTTTGCTTAAATGTGGCAGGATGCAGCGGGTTTAATCAATAAAAAAAGAAAGAGCCCATTTCCTCTTAGCCGTGTTTGTCTGAAAAAAGGAGAAGTCAGTCCGTTATCAAACATTTTTAACCGTGCTCGATAATTAAGGATAATTACTCCGCTGACTTTTAATACATTGTCTGTCACTTTGATTCACATGACTGCAAGTTAATTGAGGAGAAGATTAGAAGTAGGTCAACATTTTTAATTGTTTTCTTGATTAGATGAAGCCATTGGTGTAGACAGATGGCAAGAAATATACTGTCATTCTAGGTGTTTTAGAAAACGTATTTGTTAGGTGCCTGTGATTCTGGAGTGACTACAGAGACGTGTCATTCTTTAGTATGGTCTGTGTTCTTCTGTCTTTAACCAAGATAGTGGCAAAAGTCCATTGATTATCTGGATACCATTTAGATGTTTTTGTTGGGCTAGACCCAGTTTCAGGTCTTTACTGCTGTCTGACAGGGTATAGTTGATACAGGCAAGACCATGAAGGCTCTCCTGAAGCACATTGAGGTCTTCCAGCCCAAGATGGTGAAGGTGACTGGGTGAGTCACGCTCCCTGTTCCCCACGGCACCCCCTCAGGTACGACCAGCAGGTGTAGAGATGGGCACCAGGATGGTTCTGACGCCTGCTATGTTTCTCTTTCCTGTTCCAGTTTGCTGGTGAAGAGGATCCCCAGTGGCATGGAGACCCTCCCTGACTGTATGTGCCCACCCCTGCAGCCAATCACAGCTGCCAACGAGTTGTTACCCCATAATTTTTCATACCCTCATACCGTCCAGACACTCTGCTGCAGTCCAGGGTGTTTTGACGGTATTTTCAAAAGCAACACTGTTCCGGAATTTTGAAATCTTAACGAAAAAATTCACAGAGCACAATACCGCAGTATGCCCAGCTGTGGTATGCCATGTTTCCTTAGTTCAGCTCAAGTTTAACCTAGAGGTTGTAAAAAGTATAGCAAACTTCAGGAAACTCTTCAGGAAAGTGCCCGGCCCATATGATCGGCTCAGTAGTATTATTGTTACGCTTCACATCATTAACACCATGGTGCTGGTCCATGATACTGCGATCTGTTGCTTGTTTGTATCGTCAGCATAGTGTGTTAACTCTTATTTGCTCTTTTTCCTTTTTTTCATGTGCTGCGAGATGTTGGATTCGAGATCCCTAACCGCTTCGTGGTTGGCTACGCACTGGACTACAACGAGTATTTCCGAGACCTCAGTGTAAGTTTCCCGACTCATTGTCAGTGAAGTGAGGGGTATCTTTGAGCAGTTTGAAAACAAGGCTGCGCTCTCCGCATGCATCTGTGGAGCTACACGCCCTCATTTAAGCCCTTTGTCTGAAGCTGCGTCATTCAGGCCTGCATCAGACACAATTCAGAACAGCTTTAGGCTCCCCTACCAAGAAAACTGTGTTCTGTGTTTAACTACGGCCGCCCGTGTTTCTGCTTGCGCAAAAATATTTTAATTAACTTTTTAATGTTTTTTCATTTTGTGTAATTATTCTTATTTATAAATCACAGCCTCTCCCTGGGTTATGATGGGGTTACGTTCTGACAAACCTATCCTAAGGCGAAAATATTGTAACACAAAAATGCATTTTAATACAGCACACCTAACCTAACAAACATCATAGCCCGGCCTAGCCTACCTTAAACATGCTTAGAACACTTACATTAGCCTACAGTTGGGCAGGGTCATTAACACAAAGCCTCATTTATAAAAAATAAATAAAAAAAAAGTGTTGAATATCTCATGTAATTTATTGAATAATGTGCTGAAAGTGAAAAACCGTTTACCCATCGTAAGATCAAAATACCGTAATAGACGAACCATCATAACCTGGGGAGTGTCTGTCTACATATATGAATACCACTGCCCAGTTCGCTTTTGCCTTGATCCGGCCCAGAGTGCAACTTTAAAAATATGTTTTTGAAGAACGGGGCACGTGCGCGGCGTGAGGTCCCCCTGATCTTCGATTTACTTGTCGATCGGTGCTTCTGAACCGCAGCTTTTGACCAGCTGTACCCATTTGCTTTCAGCACATATGTGTAATCAGTGACACTGGAAAGAAAAAATACAAGATCTGAATCTCATGCCTTCCCAGAAGCCCTCGTCAACAATTCCACTGTTACGACTAACCGTCTGACACTAAGTGCCTTCACCTGTACTCTGCTACTCCGTCCTGTGCTTTCTATGCTCCACACGAGGCCTCCGGGAACAAACACGAGGATTTCGCCCTTGCTGGCATGGATGATACGTACGCAGCCATTTACAATTAACGCAACTGTGCAAATGTACTTATCTGGACGCTTTTGTCTGATTGCATCCAACTTTAGGAGGTAAACTTTAATGAATGCCCTGGAATGTTATATTGTGATGTTTTAAATATGTCTTACATTTGGTTTTTAGTTTTGTTACATTCCAGAATTTTCTGAGCCTTGGTTATTCTCTTGTTCCTAGTCTATGTGGTCTGGTTTTTGTAGGAAAATTTTCTAACACAAACTGTTTAATATTAAGATAAGATAAGATAAGATGGACATTATTGGGGATTCTTTTGCATACAGAGCAAGTTAGGTAAAGTGTAGGTAATCATACAGTGCAAAATTAAAATGTGGGAAACCACATTAACAGCTCAGAATGTTTTATACACTTTTTATATTATTTTTTAGGTAGATGATGTCACAGGTTTCTTTTCTGTACACCCTGACACATCTTGCTGAGAAACAAAGGGGGGTTTTCATGCAGTTCGGCGCTGATACTGGAGAAAGGGGGGTGAAGGTGAAGCTGACTTTTCTTTGAATCGGGGGGGGGGGGACAGCCCTCCGTCGCAAACGGTCTCTCACTGTGCCAAAGCTTAATAACCTTGGATACTGTGATGGGGATTATATTTTATCTTACTTGCTTATAATGTTCAGGCTGCTAGACGTCTAAATGTTGTGGTTTTTCTGTGCTACAATGACATGTTCAGGCTAATAAACATAACCGTGTATTTTTTTTTTAATCCCGTTGTGTGTGTGCTGGTTATTCAGCCGTGTGCTAACAGGCGAGAAGGTGTGTTGCCCTGGATGATGTCATCTCTGTGTAAACGTAAAGGAGACGGGCGCGGCATCACGTCACCTTGGCTGCCGCGGGACTCGGATCGGCAGCGGTCGCGGTGGCCGGCTCAGTTTACTCCCTCTGTGTTTCTGTCCAGCCAGACGTCACACGTCGCTCTCCAGTGCGCCGCTGAGCTTCTGCCTGCGAGGCACATTCCACGCATACAAGCCGCCTGCTCGGGGAGAAAATGCCGCCGTTTGTGTGCTTTTCAGGGGCAGACTGATTTTCTGTTTGCCTGGACTTTACCTAATGCTGGCTTGGTGTCCTTTGACCTTACAGGCTATTAGAAAAGCTAATGTCTTGAAATTAAAGGTCGGGTAGAATTCTTTTAAAATCCCTGCTCCTTAGATGGCTTCAGTGACACACATTCCTTATCAGAATATTTAATGCCAAGCTGATGATTATTTCTGTGGGGAATGCTAGAAATAGCCTGTAGTTTTAGATATAATTAAATTCCAGGACACTACCAGTATGACAAGACTTGATACGTGGCACATCTATGCATGTGGAAAGAAATGTGTTAGGGGACTTTCATATCCTGAATTTGGAGGTGTCTGTTTTTAGTCTCTGGTAAACGATGGATTGAAACAATGGAAGGACTGTTTGTCATGAAGGTTTAGCAATCGGAAATTTATCAATTAAATATTGAGGTTAACAAATGACAATCTTGCCATTTCCTTTTGGGATGGTAATCATTCTCTTAAGAATCCTTGGCTGTCTCTCATTAGGGCCCCAGTGCCGCTTTCTGATCTCTCCCGCCAGATTGCGCAAAGGTGATGCTTTTGTGAATCCTTCACAAGCTCTTGTGGGTGTGAATCTGTGGCAGCTGGTGGTGGGGGAAAAAAAAAAACAGAGGATGTAAGAAGATAATATATTGCACAACTTTACAATAGTTTTTTCCCCCCAAAGAAGTAAGAAAATGTATTTTAAAATGACAGTAAAATTTTAGTGATGAGTTATTTCAAAGTTACTTGTCTTATAATTTAATCTCAAAAATAATAAAGGAGAGACTGCTTCATTCAGATTCAAGATTAAATTCTTTATGCTCATTGTAAAGTATAAGGAGACTGGAATAGCAGCTTTTCAAATGGTGCAAATAAAAACTCAAGATTACATAGTACAGAATAGTCCATAAATATACAGGATACAAATGGACAGGCCATATACGGTGACGCTGTGCAGAGGGGCGGAGAAGCCGGTTCCTAACCCTGGCAGGGTGGACTTTGACTGCCCAGTACCTTCCACCGGATGGTGCACAAATGGTGTCCAGGGTGTGATGGGTCACTGAGGATGGCTGTGGTTCTGTGGCAACAGGAACAGTTATGAATGTCTTGCGGGGAAGGTAGTATAGTGCAGTATAGTAATGAAGATTCGCTACAGAGAAATTCTGTCTCGCAGTGCAGCTACCAAGCCCGGTGGTGACATCATAGGTTAAGATGCTTTCAATAGAGCAACAGCATGAAATACCAGTAACCAGTGACCTTCCTTAGCGTGCACAGGACGTGCAGCTTCCGCTGTACTTTCTTGATCAGTGCTGCGGAGTTGTTGGGCCATGAGACGTCTTCTGTGAAGTTTGTAGCTGGAGTTCCTCTCCACTGCAGCGCCGTCGATGTGGATGGGAGAGAGCTAGGCGCATCTTCTCTTCAAGTCGACAATGGGTTTATTTGTTATTGTCCTTGAGAACTCATTAACTCTACCTCTATGGACTGACTGCCTCCGGTGTGAATTACGACTGAAGTCTTCGCATGAGCCTGACAGGCTGAGGCTTTAGTGAAACTCAGTTACACTAGTCTTCCCAAATATTTAAGCAATGTAAGTTTGTATCAGAGGCTCACAGGAGCCCTTCTGTGCATGACGGGTATTTCAGCAAATGAAAAAAGCACTGTAGAAGTCACTGGCCACATACCACAGTATTGGTTAGCTTTTTCAGATGACAGTCGCAGTACGTCTCATGGCTGTTTACGTCTTAGAATGCATAGTGTTTCTTACAAATGAAAACTAGCGAAGTAAACTCAAAAAGATGAATCAGATCCAAGGATAATCAGGATGATTAGTTTGGTGATTTAATACTATTACAATTTAAACATCTCAAGGAAACTCACCAGAGATTGGCTCTGAAAGGTGTATTGTCACTCAGGTGTGTTTTTATACATGGATCTGAGGAATTAATTGAATTGTTTTATAATTATACGTTTATGATTAATCCTTGGCCTGCAGCAGGGGCTGGAAAATGTGCAAAAAAAAGTAGCAGTGAATGTCCTTGTACTAAGCCCTGAATAAACTCTTTCCCAGCTTCTGTGGCTGGCGTTTCCCGGGCCTACCTCTTGGGAGGTTCACGGTCACATGCGCCAGAAAACATCACCTGAGCTTTAAGGTGATGGTCACAAAGTCCCAGGAGCCAATTATCCAAAAAAGGCCTCATTGCCATATGAGAAGAGGAACAGGTCACCGCCTCGTATTTTGACCGATATAGGTCACGGAAGGGACGATTCCTCATTCCTCCGAACCAGGCCAGATTCAAGCGTAGGCTAATGTGAGCACCAGCTTCAACTAGGAACTGCAGTGGGGGCTGGAGAGGAAAACGGCCGAAAGAGAAACTGACCAGACCTGAAAGCATTGTCTGGGGCCCTGACCACGACGATCTGGTAACAATGGCTCTGGAATCTGAACAACAGGTGGCTTTCGGGTTGGGAGGAGGTGGGGGGGGGCAGGAGGGAAGGGAAGAAATGCCTATTTGTCTGGCGTGAAAATAGACCTCATATACTGTAAATGTCTTTCTTTTCAGGTCTAAAGCGAGCACAAACACGGCTGCAGAAAGACCTCAGACCAAAAGCGGGGAACAAACTCCCACTGTTTCCAGATTTAAACGTGAAGTTTCGGTTCTCTGTGGAAACAGGAGTTACTTGTCGCCAAGCTGTAAAGCAGCAAGGAAGCACGCTGCATTAAGTGCGAGAAATGCCACTGAAAAGTGCAGAGTTTACTGGCAACGGTGAAAACATTTGCATTTAAGACTTTTTTCCTCAACCTGCTGAAAGTTCAAGGATTTATTGTGGTTAACTGATTATTTTTTAAAGGGCAATAACATTTATTAAAACAAACTATGATGCAGAAATATGTACTGAAGCTGTCACGATCCAGTTGGTGATAAAATCTGATGGTAATCTTCCCATTATGGTTCATTAAACAACATTCTGAAGTTTAATGGCCGTAAATGTGTTATTTTACTCAATTAATCCCAGTAGAAGAATACCAGCATGTGTTCAGTGTTAAAGAGGAAAAGGGAACAGTCCGTAAGGGAAGGCTAACTGGTGGCTAATCTCAGGTGCTCCAGCTTCTCCTCGATGGCCAAAATCTGGCCCATGTAGGGATTACACATGCTTGGTGGCCCCATGTTGACCCTGGGCGCCACATCGCACTCCTGAGCTTTCTGTTGCTGTGACGACCAGAGGGTAGATCTCACTGCTGCCATTCCTTATGCGGGGAGGGCCGGTACCACTTGCCGCCGCTGCTGTGGATCGAGACTCGGTAGCAGACGTACGAGAGCTTTGCATTCCTGTGCCTAGCGGAGAAGGAGGAGGGGGGAAGGAGGATCAAAGAAGGAGTTTTGGAGATCCAGAGTGGGGGCTGGGGGTGGGGTCATGCTGTGTGTGAAGTATGTGACTGTTGGCAAGGACAACAGAGGCCTATGAGAGGCCTCTCAGAATATTAAAATGGAGGGCCGGGTCAAGGCACATCATTCTGAGGACTAGAGTGCAATTCCACTCAAGCTGGGAACTTTTATTATCGACAAGCTTAGAGACAGAGATCTACTTCGGACAGCTTCAGTTCAGGCCCAGTATATCCTACTACCTTATAATTCCCCATCTCATTCATTCAGTAATGTTAAAACGTGAAGAAAAGTTTAATTCTACATACAATAAGCACCATACAATTAAAAATTGTCCTTTGAATTGTATATGGACGTCTGAAAATGTTGCGTTATTATCTTCTGTCATTTTAATTTGTGTTATAGTTTTGCGAGAATAAACGAAACAAAAAAAAAAAATCTTCGAATAATCGAAAATGCATAAAGATGCCATAAATGTTCTCTTTCTATAAATACAAACATTTCAAGTATTTCTCAAAGAGCGTTAGATGGCAACAATTACTTGCAGATACTTCAAATTATGAGACTTAAAATATTAGTATACTTCCAAAGAAACCCCCCGAGCTGCCTCAAGGCTGCCTAGTAATGCGTTCCCAATATTTTCAAAATAAGTCGGTGTAACTAAGACCAAACTTCTTTATCTGGATGTATTACACCGAGTCGATAGCTTTTCGCACCCAATAGAAAACGCAGGCAGCCAACCTCAAAAAACAAACAAAAGTATATTCTTTTTAACTTACCTTTGTGTAACTAACACATTATGTAAGAACGCATCCGGTTGGCTGATATCTAGAGAACAGTTTGAAAGGCGAGCTACGATTGGGCGAGCCGCCGCGCGGGGCGGGGCAGCCCGGTGCGCGGAGCTGGGAGCGGTTGAGTCGGTCAGTACGGGCTGGGACTCGGTTGTAGCGCCAGGCTGTATGTGGTGAACCGCAACGTGCTTCTTGCCTGACTCGGATTTTAAGCAGACGCGTGGATTCGGACCTCCGGCGATGTTGCTGTAACGTTGGTCCCGTCCATTTTTTGGGGGGTGGGGAGGAAACACCAGCGTCCTGTTTTAAACAGGTAGTGGACACCGCGCTGGCGCTGAGGCTCCTGCCGCGCGACACTTTCACACTCATGTCGGCGCAGGACGTCCCGTTTCCCCTCGTATTCAGTTTGGGCTCCTCTGCCTTAGGATGGGGGCGAGCGGCGGGGCTTTTCTGCCTTTTTTCCACGCTGGATGTATATGAGCGGGTCGCCCAGGTGAGTCCCCGGTCCGACTGGGGAATGGGAGGGGGAGTGTAGCCGAAATAGCGGACCGTGACGCGGAGGAGGGCTCGGGGCTGGCCGGCTGCCCGTCTCCGCCAAAAGTTGGGGAAACACGGGGAGTCGCATGGAGTTTTGTGTCGATGTGGGGCGGGGGCGCTTGTTCACCCACCTTCCTCCATCGATAGCCACAGCTGCCCAAACAAGAGAACAGGGTTTACTGCAGCCGCCGCGCATGGCTTCCCCTTTCCCCCCGGCTCTTTGGGTCGGAAACATGGCAGAAGGGTGTCCGCGGCGCGTCCCGGCGAATCTGGCGCCTCCATCACCGACTCCATCCCCTTTGTTTTGCCAAGTTCACATGTTGATACGGGTCTGTTTCTACGCCGCCCGCTTTCCGCCACAGACTCGCAGCTAAATCGCTCATATTTTTACCTTTTAACTCGGATCAGTGTTTGCCGTTTTGTACGACGTTGACCCCATTTTACCGTAAAAAACCCAGCAAGCTCGGAGCGAACCCCACACTGCCGGGGCGCTGTGTATTATCTCTGCCTGTCACGACGCATAATGCCCCTTATTAAAATTTCAGAAACCCGGCTTACCGAGCAAACAAAGTTACTTTGTAGCAGCGCCTCCACCTTTAACTCGGCGATGTTTTCGCGTTAAACACGAACTGCGATGTCAAGTTTAAAGACGTGTATAAGCGGCCAGCGGCGCATTGGCACCTTTATGCTTACTGTAAATAAAGTTTAGCCGTGCACTTCCTAAATCGCGCGTCCTTTCCCTTTTTGTTTTGTTTTGTTTCCCATTAAATGGCCCCATTGACAGCTTAAACGCAGAGTAGGAAAACACTCACACCTTTCACACTTTGACACCTGGCACAAAGAGTCGCCGCACTTCTGCATGGCACTGCTCGCCTTTGTGTGCTTTTAAATCCATTTTATTATTTTTTTATAGTTAAAGCAATCGGCAGCCAGTTATTAATCTGGGAAGAGCGTCGTCCCACGCCTTTTTTTCTGCTGCCAAGTGTAATATCGTAATGGTGTCACTGATTAATATTTATTCATTAAAATCTGTTTGTGTTTTGCTTTTAAATGCAGGTCGGTTTTAATAATGAAGAAATGACGCGAGAAAACGGAGTGGATTAGGAGCCGCCCAGTCCCCCCCCCGCTTTTGGATCGCCTCTTTATTTTCCCTCAATGTGGGACTCGGACCGTCTCCGGATTATTCTGATATTTCCTCTGAAATGAAACATGGCGACACGCCGGAATGGAGCACCGGAGGAGGACAGCGGCGGAAAGCGTGCTGCTGTTCCGGCCTGCGAGGTAGGGGGTGGGGGAGAGGCGCGTGAGCACGGGGGCTGCTGCCGCCTGAAGGGGTGTGTGTGTGTGTGTGTGTGTGTGTGTTACGGCATGGGATGAATGAAGTTTGACCTTCGTTTTCCAAACACGTGAATGAGTGCTGAAGGCTAGGTGACACCCTGCCTTTTATAGCACGTTTAGCCCAGAATCTTCCTTCACATTTGCTATTTTAAAGTCTGGGTGTATATCACAGGGCTGTTTTCTTTAACCAGACGCCTGTCGATTTGTGTTTTTGGAGTTCACTGAGTTCACTGCTGAACATCGCAGAATTTCCCTCATCACAAGACCCCGGTGAAGGCTGCTTTTCATCGACAGCTGCAATAATCTGCCCTGTTTAGACGCCGTCTGTCCTGTTTGTGTAATAAAAAGTAGTTTGTTTTAAAATGCTGACTGCAGTGAAGCGTACCCAACTGGTTCAGGTTATAGCTAAGTGTGCTGCGCTCTCCTGCCTCCTTCAGAAACTCTTCTGAACAGTGTGTATTGCCCTCTCGAGCCAGGTGTCCTATGGCTGCTTGTTGTCTTTCCCAGTCACACTTGGCCTGTTGTTTTTGGGGTCTAAGCCATCATAGCCCGACTGCCAAGCGGCTCGATGGTCCGGTTTATCGCATCTGTGTCTCATTTGGGTTTTTCTGCTCCCCAGAGTTTTAGCGTCTGGGGAGGGGCAATGTTCAGATAGCTTGGTGCTTTCGTGTGGCTGGTGATGGTGAGGAAGGGTTTCCTGCGTCAGTCTAAATCACTGAATTGGCTAGCTTAGCAGACGGTATATGACTTTGTGGTCTAGCCCTAATCCACCCGCTTTTGCGGTGACCACAACCCAGGGATGCGTTTGAGGACACCCACGTAGTGGCTTCGCAGGTGAAACTCTGTCTTGAAAGTGGAAAGCGCCCATGTGGGGAACTCGTGCCCTCTGACGTCCTGGTTCATTCCAGAGCGAAGTGCCGGGCCCCATCGGCATTGCCTCATACGTTCACAGGTGATTGTGGGACACGCTTTCCAGAGGGAAACCAGCTGAAGGGATGGGTGTTTGTTTAAGAATGAGCGTACCTTTGTGTGTAATGCGTGTGACGCCACTTCAGTCTGTCTGGTAGACTAGGAGGCACTGGGGTTGGAGGGGCAGGGGCTTGGATTACCTGCAGTGTGTTCCTGAATCATTCCTTGGGGGTTCTGGCAGCTGCTCTGTCAAGGTGCTTGTGGCTTGTGCCGGGGGAGGGTATCTGGGGGTAGTTTGCATTTCGCTCTGTGACAGCTGATGGTGCCCAAAGGCCAGTATCACCTCTCCCCCCACCGTCTCTAGGTGGAGACAGCCCCCTCTGTGGAGGCTTCACAGCGGTGTCCGGAGTCTGTAGGGAACAAGACCAGGGTACGGGGGGCACAAGCTGTACTGTGACTTTATGAATATGCATATCTTCTGCTCGGGGAGAAAATGGTAAATAACACAACGTGGTGGTTTTCCCCCCAGTCACTTTTGGGCTGGGAGGGGTCCTCCGGTCTACAGGCTGCGGTTGGCCCGTCTCTCGTGGGGGGTAGCTGTCACCCTGGTGGCCCCCCCCTGCTGTCATGGTGATTTAAGGACCAGTCCATGTCTTCCCCCCTGGTGAGGAGTCATTAAGGCCCAGCTGCCGCTGGTCATTAGTCGTCTTGCTGAAGGGGCCTGCATCTTGTCGACCTGAGTGTGTGTGTGTGTGTGTGTGTGTGTGTCTGTCTGTATATTAATACATATCTTTCTTTGTCTCAATGGGTTCAGCTTTTGCCTCGTGTTTATGCGTGGGTGTGGTCAGTCTTACCTGACTGATCTGCTTTGTCTCCCCCCCCATCAGCTGGTGTTATGAGGTGACTTTTTCGCAGGGGCAGAAAAAACAAACCAATCTGTAGCTCTGGTTTCTTCCCACAGTTCATAGTCCTACTGTGAATTGGAGTCTCTAATTCCCCATAGTGTTTGTGTTTGTGCCATGTGGTGGACTGGCTTCCTGTCCGGTGTCTGCTCCAGCCTTCTGCCCTGTGTTAGAAAAGTGGATGGATGGATCTTCTGGTTGATTTGTAAATGAGTGGAGAAGTGTACTGACTGTGTGCAACTGAATTACTTAAGGTCTGGCCACATATTAAATTATGGCTTGTCTGTGTTCAGATGCTGTTGATGGTGTTGCGTCTTCCTAGCTTCTTGGTGTTCTGGCAGGAACTTCATATTGATGTGGTCAAGATTGCATGCCCACAGGGATGCCTGGTCTGGAATGCGAATTCTTGTTTTCAGATGGACATTTTTGTGATTTGAGACCTGAGACACCTCGGGGTGTAAAATAAAGAGTCTGTATTAACGTCTTCTCCGCACCTGAGCCTCGGCGGATCTTGTGGCCGATCTCTGTAACGTGATACTCGGGCCCGGTCTGACGATGAGCTTTCCAAGCTTCCTGTCTCATTAATTTGTCTACTCCAAGTGACCAGGCCATGACAGACTTGGGGGACACCTTCCACTAGCAGTGTTTATGCATCTGCAGTGGAACAAACAGGCCCGTTCCCCCTTTGGCCCAGCATGCCACGGTGTGTTCCATACCTTCTGGCGAAATCCTGTTTTATGCCTGTCATCCAAAAGGGACTGTCTTCCTCCTCTCTATTTTTAGCCTATGTCGGCCTTCCGCACATGCGGCGCAGTTTTGGTCCACCGATATGTATCACTTTTCCTCCCTTTTTAAGAATATCTATTGTAGTGGTGCACCGAAGTGGAAATTTTTATCAGTACCGATAACTGAGGAAAGGCGTTGCACCATTTTTCTATCCTGTTGAAAACAAAAGATTGATCTGCTGACCAGATTTAATAATGAATTATGAACAGGCCACAGGCTTCATAAACAGTCTTGTGGGCTGCCACTGTGAGACCTTTTCGAAGCAGCATTTCACTATTTATGTCTAGGAGCTTTTGTGCTGCTAACTTTGAATATCGATAAAGTTTAAGTATCGGCCCAAGACTGACACGTCAGTCCAATGCTGACATCTTGATTTTTAATGAATATTAGCCAATACCAATATATCATCCAGGATATTTTGCATGTATAATCTATTCCATGAGTGCAGTCCTATTTCTAGGATTGAGGTTCCTTGGAACGTGATTGCCTAGAATCGCTTTGCCAAGTGTACGTGGGTAAGGGTATGTGGGTGGAGCTGCATACTAAGCAAATAATGTTTTGTAACTGAGCAGAGACCCAGGAAAAGACTGTGTCATGCTATCATGCTATGTGTAGAAGGCCCTGCCAAATAAATGAAGAATAAAAGGTAGGAGATATAAGTTGTGGGCGGGTCATGCTAAAACACGTGGGGGGGGTGGCTGTGAAATTTGTGAGGGCTCACTGTGATGTTCGGTGGCTCAGCTTCTCGGTGTCATTTAGCTGCGTTAATCTGAGCTGGCGCTTTTCTTTAAATTCTTAAGTGCATCCCGACCGCTGTTGGACCCCAGTAATTCCGGATCAGTAGACAAATCCCCCCCTAAGTCTCCCCTTTCTCCACTTCTGGTGACTGATGATATCACTTGCATAAAGCTTGTCTCCTCCCAGGGAAAAATGATGGGAAAATCCCCAGTACAGTCCTGGCTGGATGCTTTTGGTTAATCTTTCTGTGGTGGTCCCATAATGTGTACACTAGGTGCTAGACGAGGTTTCTCTTGTCATCATGGTTGACCTGATGTCATTGTGGTGGACGACGTTTTTGCTGTGGCTATTACGGCTGCTCTGACTCTCATTGTGGTGCATGATGTTGAGGTTTCTGTTGGGTTTGGCGTTGCTGTCATTGGATATTAGATGGGAAAGTGGTCGAACTGTGGTAGCTGCTTGTTAAATTTTAATTTATGCCCTACTGAACTAAAAGCCCTGTCTACTTAGGAGCAGCGTTCCCAGGAGCTGTATGTTAATGTTTTGGGGAGAACTTTGATCTTCTACTGAAAGGGTCCTGTGAAGTTAGCCCTCTTTAACATACCTGGGCTTCGACTCCTTGACCCTACTCCTGGCTGGTTCAATCATGTTAAGGGAACAGAAGAGGATAGAGGTGCTTGAAAGCTGGTCTATTCCTCTGTCGTTCATCTCTTTGGACTTCTGTTTGTAATTGAACCACAAATCTGGTTTCGGGCCTGCTTCCCTGTGGAGTTGCGGTTGATGTGAGCAAAGATGACCTGCTTGGAATTTGAACTGTTATTCAGTGGCTGATGTCAAGGATTGCTCCCTGCTGTCTGTTGTGAGAGGGCATGAAGAAAGGTTGGATTGTGCTGTTGTGGCCTGCAGTCTGGCCTGACCCTGTTTGTGTTCAAGACTCAGCCTGTGTCTTAGTCCTCCACATTGCCACACAAGGCCCACTGATGTAACTTATGATTAAGGGCTGTTTATGTGTTGGGACTGCGATATGTGGTTTATAACCAGGGTTCTGTAGGTCAAAGTGTAGATTTCATGAGAAACTGGAACGGAATTCCTCATTGTAGGAAACGTGCAATTACAAATTCCACTGTTTCCGCCGCTGTCTGATTGACTGAGCCTCAGGGACTGATTAATTAGATGTGAGCTACTAATTAGCAGAGTGTCATCATCCTTGGGGTGAGACGCAGCTGGCGTGGGCTTTGTGAGTGCCCTGCCCATGCTGACGTGGTCCGAGATTGACTTCCGTGCTGGATGCTCTTGCCCTGTTCTTCCTCCACATCCTTCATCTGTGTCAGCGAAGCACAATTCTGGGCGGATTCCTCGGCAGTCCTTTTCCAGGGCACGTCCGCCTATTGTTCAAGTGATGTGGAGGTCCTGGAGCTGAAAACGAGCCGGGGAGGGATAGGTAGGCATATGGGGGTGACAGGCCGGCGGGCAGACGGGCCGGGGCGAAGCAGCGTCCGCTCCGATGGACCCCAGGCCAAATCTCCCCTTCCCCTGGTGTCCAGAGCCAGACTCTCACTAGACTTTTGAATTTTTCTGGCTTGTACCCGTATTGCCTTGGCTAGTTTTGCCTGCTGCAGTAGGCCTGTGCCAGTCAGCAGATCGGGAGCACAGATCTCATCCCTTCTTCCCAGCGAACATGCAAAGCACAGTCGGCGCACTGATACCGATTGTGTTAATAAATGGTGTTTTTTTTGTGCTCTCTTTTTGCATTCAGCCTTGCCCCTAAACACCCAATGAAGGGAAACAGTGCTGTCAGTGTTCAGATTTTTTCCCCTCTCCCCCTGAGGGCATGATCTGATGAAGGAATTATGCAGTGTCAGCTTTGATTCGATCTGGCCTGCCCTTAACCCCCCCCCCCCTTTAAATTTAGCAGCAGTGAAATCATTTGTGGCCCTCAAAACTGACAGCCCTCTGTCCTGTTTGACTATCTCAGTGTGGAGTAACTGAGAACGGCCTTTGTGTGTACCATACCCCCCCCCCACTCTGAACACCTGGAGAATCTGCGAAACCTTTGGTCACCTTCGGCTCACTATCTCAGACCCTAAACGGAACCCAAATACATACATACTTGAAAGATTGTTGTCACAAAGGGCTCAGAAATTAATAATGATTTGCCACTCTATGAAAATAACCCCTTAGCCAGAGCACCCACAGGGCCAGGCAAGGGGTAACCAATTTTTAACGACTGTGTACCCAAATTTACTGGGTCAGGTTGTGCTGATCAGCTACCCCACGCAAACCACGTCACGGAGGGTTGGCTTGATGTGTACATTTAGGTGCGTTCAACGGACTAAATGTATGATTCAGTATAACCCCACAAAGAATCAAATTAAAACAAAACCTTATCACAAAAGAGCTTATTAAAAAGTTTTATTGTCCATATGTAGCATTACTTTATAAATTCACAATTCTAGTGAAATATGATACCTTCGTTACTTGACTGTGACAAAATTGTATCATTCCAATAAGGAATGCCTAGATTATATTAATGCAAGTAATTGCGTCTGCCTGTGAGGACCATAGTTAAGACCTCAAAGAAACACATTCATAATTCATAGTGCACCGAGCAGTGGGAATCCAGTTATCTGGGTCTATGACTTAGAGCCTTAGGGCACTAACTTGACCACCTGCTCACCCTTGGCAGGCGGGGGGGGGCTCATCCCAGTGTTTGTGAGACCATTTTGGGGGGGGCGGTCCCTGGGGATCTTAGGTTCCTGGTTTTGGGTTTGGCCAGATGGGCTGTTTTGCTTCCCTGGAGTGCTGTTTGGACTCCACGGTGTGCCTGTCTTGCTGTTGCCGCAGGTATTCTCTGCTGGGCAACCATAGTTGGGGATGCATTATTTTTGCTCCCCAGAAGAGCATTATTTTACCATTTCACCTGTACACCCTAAGAATGGACCTGGTTTTATAAGAAATAAAAAGTAGCATACAGTAGGTGAAGCGTACAGTAGATTCGGCTAGTCAGGTTACTGGAAATTTAGTCCCGATACTCCCAGGCACAAGGAATACAGAATAAGGATGAAACACAAGTTTGTTTCCCGGTTTCCTGGGCTGAATCTTTTTTTTTTTTCCCCACAATTTAAAAATATTTTAACCTTTACCAGCTGCCTTCGTGACTAGCTTTTGTTCTTCTAATTGTGTCTTCATCAGGGCTCTCTAGTTTTCTTTCATGTCCACATTGACCCCTCCTGTCCTTGGCTAGCATGCGCTACATTGCCTGATAGTTGAAATTCACCGGGTGGGATTATTCAGCTATGAAGAACAGTGGAAGCCTAGGTCCTGCTCTGGAGTGGATTTATTGGAAGCACATTAGGGTACATGCTTCATGACATGCTTCACACACACACACACACACACACACACACACACACACACACACACACACGACATGCTTCACTACATGAAGTAGCATTGCTTTGACGTGGGGCTGGGCAGCTGATCGAAAATGAATCAAAACTGACAATCAGAACCTCTAATCGAGGTAATTTTACCCATGTCAGTTTTTTAAATTCTGTTAATGCATAAAAATCTGTTAATACTTTCCCCAGTGTGTGTTCATGTACTGTCTCCTTAAAAACATACTATTGCGTGTGCTGTCATGTGACTTCCCCATCCAGTCTGCGCCATGGAAGCTACATGGAGAACTCAAACACTGAGCCGACTGAGCAACTCCAGCAGCTTGTAACAAAGAATAATGCTCTGTCTGTCATTTGGAAACATTGTAGTTTTAGTGAAGAGGACACCAAACAAAATGAGGTCAAATGTAAACCACCGCAAAAAAAAAGTTTCAGCTACCAAAGGTAATGCCACCAATCAGCTTCAGCACTAGCAACATTTTAAATAAAGATGCTTCTCTATTTACGAACTTTTGAACTTATGAACTTTCAGACATATGAACGAAGAGTACCGTGAGTCAAAATTGTGTTCATTGGGCTCTCGTTTCTTGTCCACAACATAATTTTTTTTCCCTGCACACCAATTCCACCTAGTACGACTTCTGGTTGCCACTCCGGCTGCGCAGCAGTGTGGCATGCATACTCCCAGCATCCTAGTTCTTTGTACTTCCGTATACCCTTAAAAATGATGTTGAATAACGACTTACGAACATTTCAAGTTATGAATGGCTGTTCTGAACATTACTCGTTCGTAAGTAGAGGAGCGTCTGTGCAGTGGAAACTGCTTATAGTGATCAGTTGCTTACATGGATCAAAAAGCTTGGGACAAATTATTCCTTTACAAATAATGTTTAAAAAATTTGTTTATAATAATTGAGTAGTTTACTTACATTGTTAATTTATTTTTTAATATATAATATACGGGGAAAAAATGTAAATTATGTAATTCTTTTTTTTGCTTGGCCACTTTGTCTTGCGCTAATTCCTCTGCCTTCTGGCTAGCTACCTGAGGCTAATGGTGCATGCACATAAAACAGTACGGGGAAAAAAGTAATTTTCTCTCAGTTACGAATATAGACTCATCAAAGCTTATGACGAACCGCCAAAAACTAGCCACCGAGATGCAGTAGTGAAACTACAATTATATATTTTATGTACAGTACTGTACTATATTATAGTGTATTTGAATTATACACAGTTTTTATACACAGCAATTTAAATCAAGCAGTACTGTAATTTGAAAAGCTGTACTGTATTTTGAAAGAGTTAATAAAATTCAGTAAATAGTGACGCTGTCCATTTTATTACTTTGTATTAATGTAAAAAATATACAAATGTCAATTAGATAGAAATCTGCTGGAGGCTTAAAGAAAATGAAAAAAAAATCTGTTACAGTGATCACTAAACGGTTTATTTTGCTTGCAAGAAATCCAAACTATTTTCTACTTTTTTAGGGGACTTGCTTTTTACATTAAAACTAAAGTGTGAGCTTTTTCACAAGACATTTTCATTTCAAGCGATTTGTGCTTTAATTTCATTTGTTCAAAATATTCAATGAATAACCATAAATGGTTCATCTGTGTGTTTCCTTCATTCATTATAAATAATAAAAATATAGTCTTTCATTAGAAAAATATTCCAGCTTTAATAGTTGAGCATATTTACAGTACGAACCTTGTCAATGAAATGAGGACAAAAAAAAAAGAACAAAAGAATGAAAACAGAAACAAAATAATCATTCGTTCATCGTTGTCAAGGTAAAATGTTCGATTAATCGTGATATTGATTTGAGGTCGTATCGCCCAGCCCTACATTGACGGTTGCATGCATGCAGAGGATCCCCCAGTCAGATTTAGAGCAGGGCTAACTTCTGCTCTCTGCTTTGGGGCAACTGCCACATTTACAGCTGGAGTGTGCCTGAATCCTCTTTCGTCAAATGGCTTAAAAGTTAACGTGGAACCCAGTGAGCTTTGTTTGGGACTCAGGGAAATGCAGCCATAATCACACAGAGTCCTCTAATTGTGTGGAGTCCAGTGTTTTTCCAGTATTGAGTCAAAAAGGTGGTGAGAGAGGAGGAGAGATGTTTCCTGTTTTCTGTCTCACAAGCGGGTCCAGTAAAGGTGTGAATTCCTCCCTGAACACTCGAACTGATGTTTGTTACTGTGCTTCCTGTTATACAGGCACCTTTAAATAGCGAGCGTGCTCTTCCATAAAAGTGGTATTCCAGATGGACTTTGTTACAGGCTTTCTCCAGCGACTGGGGACAAATCTGCTCCCCCCCCCCCCAGCAGGTATTCTTGTAGCATGAAAGACACTGCGTGTGTCTGTATGTATGTTTATTTATCTCTGTTATACATACCGCAGTCTCCTTGAAATGCGCTTTAACGTCGCATGCAAACAAGCAGGTTGCAGGAATAGTTAATGCGAACCACTTAAAAGTCACTGTTACAGCATATTGTGTCCATCTGCTGTTTGTTGGGTTTTTTTTTAAGTCTCCGTTCCTGCCAAAGATGAGGCCTCTCTGCTGTAGAATTTCCTGCTGACCCACCCTCAAACTTGCAGCAGTGCGGGAATACCGAATGGATCTGAATGCTTCTCCTCTCCGAATGTGTTCGGGGCTTTGGTCTCTTGATTTGTTAGAAGGTGAATGTGTCTCGAGTTTAGTTTGACTGGCGCCGTCCCAAACGTGCAGCAGTGTGGGGGGACCGAGTGAATCTGACCGCTTCTCTTTTCTGACTTTTTGGGGTGAAGTTTATTGGTTTGTTACACGATGAACTTGTCTCGAGTTTAGCTTGGCTGGCAATGTCCCAAAAATGCAGGCCGTAGTTTTAAGCAAAAGGTCATGGAGTAGCAGTATCTAAGTTCGCTCCTTGCCCACTCCAGCCCCTGTAACTTTTTGAACTTATCTTATGTGGTTTCCTCTTTTTTCTTATTGAATGGAGGGCACTGTGACTGCTCTTCTGGCCTCTGGTGTACAAATATGTTGTGGGGTGAGGTTGATTAAATCAACATGCAGGGCAACATGCTGGTCACTGCTGGGGTAATTTCAGCTGGTCATTAAATTTCCTCTGATATGAGTGAGCCCAAGGTGGGCGAATGGGTGGAAAGTCGTCGCGGGTCCCTCCCAGGCCTGATTGCTTTTTTGCAGGCCATGTTGCCCTGAGCTTCCACGTGTGGGTGGGAATTCCGGACAAATCCCAGGCAGTTTTGCTTCAGTAAATTTATTTCCAGCCGGCCTTTGTGTTTGTAGCCTAGCCCTTCTCTGTGACTCGGTGTGAGAGAGCAGAAAGCTCAGGAGAGTGTGATTGAGAGCTCAAAGTGGAGCATTAGCGTTTCCACCCATCTTTCAACCTCCTCTTTACAAGGTAGCAGGGGGGCATGGAGGCAGGGGTACATCTTCAGTGGCACATACACATGCACACTTGGGCGCTGCAGGGAATTTAGTGAGCCTAAATGCAGGTCTTTGGCCTGCAGGAGGAGACCCATGCGACATGGGAAAAACATGCATGCAGAGTTTCTGGTGCCGTGATATGAGCCTGTCTCAGTTCTAGCTTCCCGTTTTTTCTTGTGTTCTGTTTTGATGTAAATTAATGTGTGGCGGACATTGACATAGCCGTGTGGAATTCCCCAACTAACAGAGAACTTTGTTTTGGAGCTCAAGTGGAGAAGAGGACTGTGTGTTTGTAAGCATTTGCTTCAGAGTTTGCTTAGCCAGCGCGGCTTGCGCCAGACGTGCAGGGGCCATGGACTCTGGTATGAGGAACCGTAGCAGAGCCACGTGCTTTGCTTTGAATTTCTCTGTGCTGGACTTCAAAGGTCTTTTTAGCAGCTTATCCAAAAAATATGCTCATCTCCACGGTGCCCGACACGACAGTGCGGACCCACCGCTGTGGAGGCGGGCCTTCGGGATCTCCCCAGTGTGCCTGCATTCCAATTGGCTCGGCACAGTTGTCAGTCGGAAAGTCCCATGCTTCTGATTGCTCCTGGTTTGCACATGCTGGGTTCACACAGGCAAATGGGCTTGAGCCAAGCCTTTGGCTGTTTGCTTGGCAGCAGAATGAGCAGCTCCATGGCTTCTCAGTAAGCTCCAGAATACCAGCCCACGTGATCCAAGTGCTTTGATTTTGCAGTCGCATGGGTCACGCTGCTCTTTTACAGAAAGGGCAAGTGACTCCACCTCAGAATGCCGTGTCTCTAGCAGATACCGACAGACATATGTTAGGTCCGGGCAAGGATTTGTATATTTCCTGGAATGATCTCATGTAGCTTCATGCTTTAATAGCTGTCACCTCGCTTTGTCCTTCAACTGTCAGATCTGAACAACAGAAGGAGGCATATCTTCACCACCAGCATCAAGAACTAAGCTCACTTTTCACAGTGTCTCATCAGAAACTCATGTCAGTTTGGGATGCTGGTATTGAGTCTGTCTGTATTTTGAGAGTGTGATTGGGAACGGGCGGGGGGGTAACAACTCCATAGAGTTGTTCTGACCTGAACAGTGGCCTACTACTGAACTGGAGGTCTGTCTTACACGTGTGTGCAGGCGGTCTGGAAGTGTTTAGGTTCCTGCAAGTACAAAGGGCAGAAGACTAGCTTTTTTTACTCAACCTCCAGTTTTCCTTGTAACCATCCAATACTTTTCAGTGTAAGCAAATCTGGTCTGGGACATGATCTACACACACACACACACACACACACACACAAAGTAGGATGTTTAGTGTATTTGAGTCAACGGATTACCTGAATTGTGAGTCTTTGGACCACAGGAACAAACCGTAGCACTGTTGGGTCTGTACCTCTGCTCCTGTGGGGCAAATGGTACAGCTGTTGCCAATGTAAGTCCTCCTGTAGAACTACAGTCCTGCTTTCTGAGGTCTTTCCCTGTATTCTACTAAATTTTGATCTGACAAGCCACTCTTCTGTTTTTGCGTGGAACGGCACGCCGAAAATGTCGGCGAGGAAAACTGACTTTGCTGACCCTTTAAACTGTGCCGAAAAGGGGAAGTCATACAGAGATGATGGGGGGGGGGGGCTGACGCGGCCCTCCACACGGCTGGCGGTGTGCGGCTGGAATGAACTGGCCGAGGGTGGGGCGCAGGGCTTGTGGGAACTGTACAAAAGCAGTCGCTGCAGAACAGCTTGCCATAAATCAGCCACTGTCCATGCTGGGCTTGTATCAGTAATGCCTGAGGAATGCTGGGAAAGGCCAGAACTGGAGGGTGACGGGGGGCAGCGAAGGGGAAGATCTTTCCTCCCTGGCACTGTGCTCATTGCCGGGGCTTAGCCGACCGCCCGCGTAGCTCTGGGAGGATGTCTGGGGGTTTGTGGGGAAGCCGCGACACCCCCATCGTCGCAGATGGGTCACCCGGGGCCCCAGCTGAGGGCCGCCGAATCGCAGCCGGGAGGCGACTTTGGTGTGAGATTATAGCCGGGCGCGGCGCTGCGAGGCGTGAGTGAGAGCGTATGCGTGAGAAGGCCACACCCTTTGGCGCTCCGCACTGGGGCGGAGGCGCCACAGCTGAACGCGCCCTGGGCTGTGCTTACATGAACAAAGACGGCCAGTTTCCACGGAGGCGTGTTTCACCAACTTGCACGGCTGTCCGTCGCCTTCCTGAGCTGCAGGCCGGCCTGAGGTGCCACCTGCCCTCCCCAACACCGCTGTTGATTTCCTGTCACAGCATGACTCAGTCTCCGGTATATCAGACATGCCCCCAGCCCCAGTCTCAGGCACGGTCCTGGCTGTGTGTTAGTGATGCCGTTCAGCTTTTTAGGGTGCCGTGGACGTGGAGAGCATCTGTAGAGGGCGTGTTATCGGCTTCTGCGATCAGCGTGATGCGATGAATTATAGATGGAGAATAAATATCAGACGTTTCCAGTGAGTTCTCTTGAGCAAACAGGGGGGCAGGAATCGACATGTCAGCCCAGGCTTACCGCTTGAGCATATAATCAGTCGACCTCCATCCTGGGTAAATTGTTTTGAAAATGAAAGTGCACTGTGCAGCACCCTCACCCCCACCACTGAATTTGAACGGCAGCTCTGAGCATCGCCTTTTTGCACCGTCACTTTGTGTCGTGTGGGCATTTTCAGATGTAACTCCCATCTCTGTACGTAGTGTGCATCTTGGGTGCCTGTGCCTGAAGTTCATAGGAGTGCATGAGGGAGCGGTCAGGGGGTAGGTGACCGTAGATCTTGTTTTGCTTCATTTGGGTCCTCAAAAACCCCTATTGGGCTGTCTCCTTGGGCTGGCCGTTTCAAAACCCCCCCCCGTTCCCGCTACAGCCTCATTACGGCGCAGTCCTCACCTCCCTGCCGTCAGGCCCCGCGATTTGCACACTGCCGTACGCCAGGCCGTCAACACCGATTCTAGACACGAGGTGAGGTCACACCCCATAATGATCAGGCATTTCTGTTTGAACAGTTTTTGGTTTCAGGGCCATATGATAAACAGCTAATTTTACCAGCCGGGACATGCACGGCGTTGGTGGGGGAGGGGGGTGTGACGGTGTGAAATTGGCTGGGGCAAAGCGCCCTGCCTCTAATGCCCGTCAGGCATTGTGACTGCTGTCAGGACAGCAAGTCTGTTTCTCAACGTCCTTCCCAGGCTTACCTCCACATTTTGCTTTTTTCCCCCTGTGCAGGGGTCTTATTTTTATAATTTGGCATTTTCATACTTTCTGTTCCTAGTATTGGACCACGGTACAGGTCAAAGTAAACCCTGTAGGAGCATAACTCTGCTACGAGATAGAGAATCCCTCTATTTGTATCCATTGTGAAGTTGTGTAGCCCAAATGCTGAATCCAAAGGGTTTAAGGCAATATTAACACCTGGTCCTGAACATTGCCTTGAGGTGAGGCAACTGCAGCCGGCTGAGTCTCGAGCAGGTGACTGTTTGGTCATGGTCCCTGCTCCCATGCACTCCTTCACCTTGCACTGTCCTGTGTTTTGCACATATTGCAAGTATTGGGAAACCCTCCTCCTCTCTCACTGCTGTTTTTGTGTCGCCTCATTGTCCTGCAGGAATGTTATTTAGCGCCTCAACTGTACACCAGTATATGTACGATATGACAAAGTCCACTTGACTTGACTTGAGTCTCGCAGTGTTTGTTTTGCCCGGGGGTCACTTTGGAAAGCAAGACGGTCCATTAGAAGCTGATGACTTCTACAGTCTTGGCTTCCTCACACGCTTCCACATGGCTGAGCCTCAGTTCCTGTTTTGTAGGAGAAACTGCAGACTATATCGGCAGGATCGCAACGGCCAATTGTTCAGAGGAAAAACCCCCGCCAACCCCCTTAGCAGGTCGAGCTTGGCGTTCCTCAGAACGACTGGGCGGATATCTCTAGGATCCGTAGGGTCAAAGCCCGGCCGTCTATTTTCCCTCTGCGACTACATCAGTATTTTCTCCTGGAGTTTCCCCCCGAGGGCTTCTTTGCTCAAGGCAAAATGTATTCCTCACCGATAAATATCTCACGATTTAAGGTGTCGTCTTAACTTGCCCTTAAGACTGCAGGTACAGCAGGTGAAGGTCGCCGTACCGGAATTGCCCACATTCGATCATTTTCGCAGATTTTTTGCTTATTGATAGTGCGCGTTGTTCACTGAGAGTGTCGGGGTTTTTGTGAGGTGTCTGGTCAGGTGTTGTCTCTGCTTTGAATGATAGCAAAAATAGCGAACAGGTAATATAATTGCCCATAAAGGCCTCTTCTGCTTTCTTCTGTTCATCTGCTCAATAAACATATAAAAAAAACTTTGCACGCAGCACGTTATGCTTGATTAATTAACTGCTTGAAACACGCCGTAGCATAACCTGTAGGTACAGCTGCTAGTTTGATGATATTAACATGGCCTGTTTGCTATGTTATAAAAACTTTTAGTATATTATAAGACCCCTTGCATAAATCACTGACTTGAAACTAGGGAGATCATATTTAACTAGCGGACATTCTAGTAGCCTCAAGTCTTTTTATGCAGAGCACTTAGAGCCTATAAATCTAATTTGCTAGTTCGCTGGAACTATTTGCTATATAGCATGATGCGTGCAATTCTGACATGGGGCACTTGAGTTTCGACAGTGGTTCAGACGTATTAATGCCATAGTTCAGATTCAACGGTTATCGTTAGCGCTGTATAGCATTAGTGATGTCTGTAGTAGTGTAAATAGTACCGGCACTAAAGAAATGTAATACTGAACAGCATAAGAAAATACTATATTGCAGTACCTTTTCAGTATCAGTGCCCCATGTAACACTAGTATAAACCACCTTGTTGTTTAGTGATAATTTGAACTACACTTAATTACATAGCAGTTGAAGGAATATATTAGTTATGAATAGAAATGACATGATTTAAATGATTAAATGATAGAAATGATTTTAAATGACAGCCTGCTATGCTAAAGCGAGCCAGCTTGCCCTTGGCACAGCCCACCTTGTGGCTGAAGCGTCCTGGCAGACAGCCGTGTGGTCACACTGGCCGGGCTGGGCATCTCTGGCGCCCCCTGTCTCCTGACTCCTTTCTATGAAGACACAGATGACAGAAAATCAGTAACGCTCTTTTGAGTTGGTTCTAAGCTGCTCTTCTCTGTGTCGGTATATCAGTGCGGCGGCTCGGCAGACTAGCTAACATCTTTTAACGGGTTATTATTACTCTCCTGGACCTCAATCTCAAACGAGCCTCGTTTAAGGAGATCAGTGGGGTTCTGCTTCTGAGGAGCAGATGGCTGAGGAGCTGAGGGCCGCCGCGTGAGGGGGGCGTGCTGGGGGTGCACCTAGAGGGCCAGTGCCCCCACTCCCAGCGCCCTGTTGTCGTGGTGGCTCGTTTCCGTGGTGACAGCACACTCTCCCTCCGCTGGGGATTCCGTCGCTTATCCCCGAGACAATGGCGACAAAGGGAGCCCATGCGAGCTGGGCGTGGCTTTATTAATCCTCCAGTCTGCCGCGGCCTCCCGGAGGGCTGTGGCCGGCGCCCAGCACTCCGCTCCCACTACTTTGTTAGGATGAGACCCTGTTTATAAATAATCACCTTCGAGAGGCACGGCTTGTTGGTAATGATCCCGAGGCTGCGGAGTGTAGTCCCCATGTTGCAGAGTAATGTCATTCCTGGTGGAAGGCTTCTCTCCTCATGGCTTTCATATGTAATATGCCGGTGGGACGAGGTGTTGAGTTTGCTTTGAGGATGTGTAGCCCTTATACTCAGCAGAGAGTGACCAGCGCAGTTGTGGTCGACAGCCATGACGCTTCACCCGCTCTTCCTACCGCCGCTTGTTTATGTGGCTTCTGGGACCGGGACCACGGTCACGCTGTGGTCTGATCAGAAGCACGCCACAACATTTTTGTTTCTTTTTCAGCTTCTCTGTTTCTAAGACCAGTAGCAGACTGTCGTCATAGCGAAGCAATCCGTAGTCTGACGGCTTCTTTTCAACCGTATGAGCATGCGAGGCCAGCATGGTTGTATGCACCACAGAAGGCCTTCCCAGTTCCCCCTGCTTTTCCGTGTCCTGTTGCTTGGCGATGCTGGCTCAGGTCTCTGGGATATATGATATGATATGGGACAGTGAGTGACCTCCCTGGCTCCTTATGTGGGGGGGTCTGGCTTATTGTCTCCAGAGGGCAGAAAATGGGAGGTGATCTGGGAATTTTCACACTCATTTTTAAATTAGTTACTTTCTGGGAATGGAAGAGAATCAGGTGGTGTGAGAGCCCAGAACACTTATTATTATCATTGTCTGTTCAGCCTGACAACGCGGGAAAGCGTGTGTTTGTGTGTGTGTGTGTGTGTGTGTGTGTGTGTGTGTGTGATTGCATACATGTGTGTGGGGTGACCTGGCTGTGTTCATGTGTGAGTCACCATTTTCACAGTTACCAACATACCCAGTATACCCAGTAAAATACAGGGGTGTTACAAAGAACTGTGAGTCGCCCTCACACTGTCACACTGTCACACTGAACTCATGCTCATGCTGGAGGTAACGTCGCCCTCCTGTAGACTGGTTAAGCACCCCCCCCTCGATCCATGTAAAGATGGACTGTTTTCGTAAAAGTGTCTAATGGGATCTCATCGCGATCCTAACCCTGAATGCAAACAACACTCTGTGGGTGTTGATTCATCTCCTGTGTAATGTTATGTGATTAATAGTCACATACAGGCCTGTAATATAATATCTTGAGCAGCCTTACAGACTGTCGAATTGCACCTATGACAGGTGGAGTTCTCGGCATGCTCAGCATCGGCCGCGCCTCCCGGAGAGGAGGAGCCCTTTGCGTGGGGGGGGCCCACCACCATCCGGCTGGCACGCACCCCGCATGGCTTCGGCTTCACACTGCGGCACTTCATCGTCTACCCACCCGAGTCAGCCGTGAACTCCTCCCTCAAGGTGAGCATGCTTGGCTGTGGGCGGGCCTCGCGTGGGGGTCACATGACTGCCACCGCATGGCTGCCTAATTGGGCTCTATCCGGACTCTTTCTTGAGTTTGTGATCTGCTTAGACATTGTAATTGGCTAAAACCCTCTGACTGCACACCGGGTCTGTCTGAAGGGGTGTTGTGGGACTACTGAGGAATCATGGGATATGTAGTGTTTAAAGCCCTTTCTATGGGACCATTGAGTTTTATTCTTTGGATGCAATAAAGGCTACAACTCTTGCTCATGGTTATTAATACATCATTTTCTTAAACACAGCAGGCGGAGTCCAACCACAATAACACAGTCTGGGCGACCAAACACTCCCGGAAACATCAGACTGTAAATCGCGTTATAGGCTTTTAGCCTCTCACGGCCAGATGTTAGAGTAATTCACCTGGGACCTTACGCCGAACACATGGAGTTCCACACCGAGAAACCAGCAAAATAATCGGGACCTGTTGCTGAGGCTTCTGAATGCTTTCGGGTTTAGCCCGTTCCAGTCCGCTGTCTCTCGCTGCATGTGCAGTCATATCAGGACCGTTCGTAGACTTGTTCTGAGAGGGTGTGCAGTCTGAGGATTTTGAATGTCTGGGTGATTCCTGCCTGCTCATAACTTTTTGGTAGTCTAAAAAACTCAGAATTCTTACTTCATTCTTCCATCTCCTTTCAGGATGAAGACTGTGTCCGTCGAGGTGAGCCAGCTCCTGTCCTTCCTCCCAGTAATTTTTAAGTCGATGCCAGTAACGATTGGGTTACCTTCATTACTTGGCTGTACTGCCGGGTGGGTGTTTGGTTTCACAGCGAGTGAAAGGCTGGTCAGAGAGGCATGACGGCATCGCTGTGGGGGATGGGCCGCCGACCGGCCGCCGTCTATGTGTATGTGAGGTGAACGGGTGCTCGATCTGGACTTTTTCTGGACTTTGTGATCTGCTTAGACATTGTGAAATCAGCGTAACATTCCACAGTGAGCTGAGTGCATAATGCAAACACAAAGGAGCTGCAGGTTTGACCTCATTTTACCAGAGTTTACATTTAGCTGGCTAGCTGAGACTTCTTATCCAAACTGATTTAGAACTTTTTTAACCATATTACACATGGAGACTTTAGTGGTTCAGGGTAAGCACCTGGCTCAATGGCTCAACAGCAGTGTCCCTCGAGGTTCTTAATTCACTTAATCACTGTGCCCGGCCAATAATGACCCCAGATTTACGTTTTAGGAGTATTATTCACAATATTCAAATTGACTAAGTGAATGTTTATAATAGGGCAGCCACTAACATTTTTATTGATTAATCTATAGACTATTTTACTGATTGGTCGGTTAATCTAAACGATTAATTATCTTACTGAAAATCAAATTTGCTTTTTAAGTCAATTTTATTTTGACAACAAACTGTATGTCATTACAGTGTTTTAGATAATGGATGCCAGCTTTTCGGGCGTTTTCATCCACTGTTCAATAAGCAGATTAGTAGTATGTCTAAAATAAATGAGATCGGTATTGTGATCCCCAAAAGTTAGAAATCTGTATAAATTTGGCATCTTTATGCTTCTTAAATTTGGTTAGAATTCTACTGTTTTGGTAAATCATGGAATCAAGCAGTGAAGTGGCAGTGAAGAAAGGGCACTTAGGCAACCAAAACATCTTAAAAGAGGAGATATTGTGCATAAAAAAGATAAAAAGACGTTGGTGGTGTGGTGGTAGACCTTTTGCTGATTAAAGTAATTAAAATTCATTTTATTTCAGTTCACAAATTTTCTTTTATTTAGTATCCATTTTTATCTCAGTTTTAGTTAATGATAATAACACTGGTCCCAACAAGCCTAACGTGCACGAACACACACTGGAATTGTAGAATAAGCTCAGATTTTAGCCTAAACCTTTTCTCAAACACTTATTCAGTGAAGATTCTAAGATGGCAGACAGATAACTGAATGAATTTAGCAGCTATAAGGAGAAAAGATCTTAAAAAGCAGTTAGACAACACAGTGGTTTTGCTGACTCTGTCTATCATCCAGAATAGCTCCTGTTCCTTTCCTCTTCAGGTCCTCGTGCATAGCACTACCGCTGTGGTACACCGTCGAAACTCTGCACAGTGTAAAGCCACCTTTCTGTTTAGCGATAAGTGCTCCCGTGATTACGCAGTGATATTAAAGGAAAATTATTGTTATAATTAATTGAAGCATTTTAGAAATCATGAAGGTAATTTCATTAAAAAAATTGTCAATGTGAAATATTGATGTTGACATATTCAGCGTTGACATCATCGACTACGTTGACTAATCTCTGCAGCCGTAGTTCATAATCACAATATGATTTTATATCAATACATTGGCCAGCCCTACTCCAGACTCCTAGGACCCTGCAAAGGATAAGTGGTATAGAAAATGGATGGACGTAAGCAGGATCTAATTCCAATTAATAACATTTTCATTACAATTGGAAAAACAACAGATTTTAGACTTCAGACTGGTAAAAGGAGAATCGACCATCTCAGTTTATTTGGAAGTGAGGGTCCTTATCAAGGTTTCCCAGAAATAGACACTAAATCCTCACCTCTGGGGGGCAGTGTCACCCTCTGCCCTTCTCAAGACAGGCCCGGGGGTATGGTGTAGTGCTAAGATTTAGCCTCACAAAGGGTTCTAACACTGACCGCTGTATGACTAAGCAAGCTGGTTCTCACAATCAGCTGCCCTCCTTGGTTACTCTCCCCACCAAATTTATGGGCCATTTATTACCCGGTGGTTAAATTAAAGATGGTAAATTAAAGATCCACATGACCATACGGTCAGTTTGAGATTAATTACAGTGGGAGGAAGGGGTTAAGTGACAGTCCCCCAGAGCCGGGGGCAAATTCCTCACTTGGCATGCATGGAGCCTGAATCCAGATCCGGCAAAGCTGTTAAAGGGCCGGAATACGTTCTGGGTCAAAGATGTTGGTTTCCATGGTTACGCAGAGTCCCTCGCGCTTTGAATAAAAGCCCAAAACATAGTAGCATTGGCCGCAGCTGTTTTTAACTTCGCGTCTTGGTGGCAGCCCCCCGTGACCATCCGGACAGTTGTGGTCCTCTTTCCCTGTGGCTGCCCGGCCGCTTTTCCATCTGAGAGCTGCATGCTGTTCCCTCTGTGATCACCTGACTGCCTCCAAGCGATGCATGTCGGCTCATTCCGGAAACTCCTTTAAGTCCCCCAGCCACAGTAATTGGAACATGTGGGAAATTCCCAGGCCCGTTTGCAGATCGAGCAGAATCACTAGATTTTTATTCCTCTCTTCGACCTACAGGGGATCCTTCCTTCCTGAGGGCATGCTAAACCCTAACTTCACAGGGTTGCTGTTGGTCAGCAGATTAGAGCCCCCTGTTGGAATCCCGACAGTCTTTCTCTTAATATTTTATGTGGTGCTTCCCAGCTTTGCCCCTGTGTGACACGATGTGACCAGTAGGTTGTAGACAGAATAGGCACCCAACCCAGGAAGTCCTGGGAACACTGGCGGCTTCCCATCTGATGCTTGATTGGAAACAGCTAGGATGGAAGAAAATCTGGCTCATCTGCTCCCTAAAAAAACAAACAAAAAAACTAAAAAGGAAAACGCCCGTCTCGCAGTATTTGTTTAGAAATCATGTGCTCAGTATATCTGCCGGGTGCCTGGCGGGAAGCAGTCGACACACTTAACATGTCAAAGAAAGTTTTAATTGAGGCGGTCATTATACTTTTCTCCTGGCTTTGAGTTCCCTTGTCGGAACTCCCCTTTTCCGTGGCATTTGGAAGCACAGTTTCAGTTTCAGTGTCAGTGTAAAGCGTTTCACTTTGATGGCTGGGCGACTGTTTTTTGTTTTGATTCTGTCCGATCAGCCGTAAGAAGTGCTGTGTGTTACTTTGATCTGGCATCTCACTCTAAATGACCTTATCGTTGCCATTTGAAGTTTAAATAGAGGGCACCTGTGAGGTTTCAGGCTTTATAATAATGATCATTTGTAATTGTGTTCTTATGCGGCTCAATACTATACTTGTGATTTCTTGCGATAGGTGAGGAGAGAAATGAAGCGCTTTGTATGCATGGGAAAGCCGCAGCTCCTCCCGTAGTGTCTGGGACTCGCTGAGAGTGCCATAGAGACAGTCAGAGGCCGGACACACGAGATCCGACCACATGTGTTCTGTCTGATATCGCTGGAGGACTCGGGACCATGCACCACCAGGTGGTGCCGTTCCAGTGCTTTCCACACCACGAAGGCCCATCCTCTCTTCACAGCTGGTTTCCACATTCTGTTTTTCAGTGAATTCCTGCTAATCTTACCCCCCCGCCCCAGTAACTGGTGTTAACCAGTTATGCGGCGCTGTGGGCGTGTGTCTCCATGGAGACCGATGTGGCAGCAGGCTCACTGCCTCCAGTCCTGATCTGTGCTGCCAGCTCTGGCGAGGAGAGGCCAGGGGTGTGTATAATAACCAGCACCTGGCTCCCTCTGCTGGAAATCCCAGGGAATGGCATTCAGAACAGCGCAGAAAGGGGAATTACCCCTTCATGCTCGGTGGGTCAGTATGAGACTGATGAGGCATTAGGGTGAGGGGCTTATTTCGTGTGATTCTCACTATTCCCTCTGCATGTCCTGCTGGAATTAGTTTACTCACTTTCATTCGATTCAGCTAATATCAGCTAAAGCCCAGACGATAATGGTTAGGCACATCATGTGAGCACTTTCAGTGTGCTGTATTGCATATTATGTCATTTGAGTTGCTGTGTGTAACATATAATTTAATGATGTATTTCTTTCCCCCCTCCCCTCTCTGATAAGCACATTTCACATTGAGAAGCGAGCACGGTGTGAGGTAATGGGATCCTTTAAGCAGGTTTAATACTAGGCTAATGTGCCATTTGATGTAGCAGGAGAGACGCATCGGTCTGTCAGGTGTGACTGTGAATCAGTCTCGCCTGCGATCCCATTTCTCGCCACAGGAGGGAGCGCTGCGTACCAGTGCTTACGTTTGTCAGGTTGTTGTATAATGTGTCAGCCCTTCCGCTAGGTGCTATGTGCTACTCTGATCGGTGGCACCCCCCCCCCCAATGCTTTCTGTGTGGAGGGACGGGGCTAGAGCTTCTCTAATCCCCATTTGGTTCCATAACGAAATGCCCCCTCCACCCTGTGCACCAAACGTCTTACGGCACGTCTGGTCTGATCCGTGACGGACTCCTGAACACCCCTCAGAGCGCTCTGGCTGTAACGCACGTTGGCCTCCTAAACGCTGCTCCTCCTCTTAGTTTCGCCGCATGGCTGTGGCCTGGCCGCTAAGCAAAGTGCTGTAACCTGCCGGTAGGCATCCTTGCTGACTGGGTACCATTGATGCCATTCAGCCACGTACAGTCTGTATCTCATTCCCATCTACATTCACCGAGGTTCAAAGATGGGTCAGCTGCTTTTTAATTTGCACCCCTGGCGTTCACCCCCGCCCCCACCTTTGTCACCTCCCACATTTTCTCGTAGTTTCAGCCCGAGCCGGCTGTCGTTCCTGAGGACTTTGTCACCAGTGTTTAATTTTGGCCTGTAGAGGGAGGAAAGTAATTGTCCTGTCCAGCTGAAGCTCAGAAGGGGGTGCTGCAGAGCCGGGCTGGAGATTTGCATTGCTACAGTGTTGCTGGATAAGATCCCCCTCATGTATCAGTCACAGATACCCAGAGCCATACCTGTCAAGTTACATATTTAGCGTGGCTCATCAGATGCAGTGTGTGTCTGGGTGTGTCAGCTCAGTTGCAGTGTGTCTTTGGATTTGCCTATAAACACTCTGCTGCTGCAAAAGGCGCTAGATAATACAGCTGTGTCACCTAAGGGTCTGAGAAGCGAAGTAAGCTTTTAGCACTCAACTGACCTAGCGCAGATGGCCGGACACACCCGTGTCAGGCATGCTGAGAATCTCGTCACATTCAGGTAAGCTATGCTACTCAATTTGCACACGTGTTCGCTGCCAGTTACGATGTGCCTTTTAGCTATGGGCCCTCTGGACTTGCCAAACCCCACCTTCTGCAAGAATCTTTGCGATTCGGGCTCTTCTGCTCACAGCTATACAGGGTCAGCCGTGGTGACCCTCCTGTGTGCGTGTTTCACTGAACTTGATCCATTCCTGCCTGCAGGGCGGCGCTCTTATCCCCGCAGGTATTTCAGCAGGCATGTGAAGCTGCTTTTGTTCCCTTCCCCCTGGGTATATGGCTTAGGTTTCCATGGAAATGCTCTGTAATCTCTGAAGGTACTGCCCGAAGCAATTGCTGTCACTTACCAGTGAGAGGAGCACTCAGCGCTGCGATTGGATGCTTTCCTTCTTGTTTGTAGAGCTTTACTCTGCCACGCATATTCAGGGACCAACGGTTGCCTAGGGCAACTGAGAAATGTGTCATGCCTCTTAATACGGAGTTTGGGTAGCCTCTCTTAACCGGTACAGCAGCGTGTCATTGTTATGTAAGGGTGTTTTAAAGGGCTGCGTTTAGATTCCCGCCAGAATGCTGCCGCAGCGGCGCACCTTCCGGCCGTGGTTGCTGCTCTGTCCGGCTGGAGATCCTGCCGTTTACACGGCGTGGCGTTTCGCTCGTTCGGAAAACGAGGAGGAACCCAGTGGGGTGCGTCTTTCTGGTAGCCGCTCTGTGTGTGGGTGGTGGTGGTCTCGAACGCGTCAGGCTGTCATCTTGTGTGCTGTAACGCAGTCACCAGTCCGGACGCGTAGCCTCTGCGCAGTGAAATATCCTGCAGTGCCAGCTTCTTACTTTCACTGTTGTTCTCTGCTGACCAAAAATGTTACTTAGTATCATTATTTCTGTACTCGTCATGTCTGCGCAATAAATGTCATAGTTCCTGTTTACAGAGGGCACTTTGGTAATTTTTCATTCGCTGACTTTGAGCACAATGGTTTGATTCAGTCATAAGTCTTCCTTTTCATGCTCCATGTGAATGTTTACCTTTTTTTCCACTGGCATCATTCATTTGAAATGCTGATGACACCCTGCCATTAAAGGTTCTGGCAAAAAATAAAAAATAAAGTTGGTGGGGGGTCGTCTCATTGGACCGTCGCTGACATTGCTCCTCTGTGGTTGCCAGGGAGACCAAGGAACCGGCTCGAGCCAATGGACACTATCTTCGTGAAACTAGTGCGGATTGGAGGCCCTGCCCACGAGGCAGGACTCTGTACAGGTAAGGCCTTGGTGCAAGTGGAGGAGGTCTGTAAGAATACAGAATTAGAAGTCAAGGAAAATTACAAAAATAAAAAATTTATAAAACACCTGAACCCGCCCACTCTTTGAAGCAGGCTGGAGTAGCCAGTCATTCTACCCTCATACTCCAAGCAGTTTCCATAACATGTATGGTTGGTCCTCTGACCTTTTATAGAGCTGGGTATTTACTGAGGTATTTTGTGTTTGCTTTATGAGTTGTGGCCTTTGGTACAGTCAACCCCAGGCTCCCTTTTTAGATCTTTGCCCAGCATGGGACCAGCATTCTCCTGAACATTCACTTAATCTTCTGTCCCCTTCCATCCTGAAATTGCATGATGAGATACCTTTGGGAGAGTATTCAGGGCACTGGATGATCTCGACTTACGACTGGAAGGTCAGCATTCCCGGGAGAGGTGTTGTACCAGCGAATGCTCCCCAAAATCAGAATTCACTTTTTAAAAAAGCCTTTTCTTTCATGACCTACATAATGCAGTAACTCTGCTGGGAGCCTCCTTTCCGTACCGAAGATATGCACGATGTTCTGCCTCCACAGGATTTTACATGGGGCAAATAACACTCCTGTTCCTCAGCTCGGCCCGGAGGCAGTAATCCAGCACGACCCCAGCATTGTATCTACAGAAATGCCTACTTCTCTGTACCTGCCTCATAACCTGGTGTTTCCTTTACAGGGGACCGGATAGTGAAAGTGAACGGAGAGAGTATCATAGGGAAGACCTATTCGCAGGTCATAGGCCTGATACAGAACAGGTACCCTCCCCGACTTTGGTGCACCCGTCAGTGTACCTGTGAAATACCACACACTCAAACTCGCACTTTTGCTTCACACACCCTGTTTGTGCTGGTCCGAACAAGGAGATCTCAGCGGTAGACAGTACATCTGCCCGTAGCAGGAACTGTTACAGTAAGCGCATCGTTATTTATCGGTTACTCTGGACCGTGGGGTGTACTTAACAAAGCCGTTAGGCTGAGTTATCCTCCTTTATGATGCGCCGGCAGATTTCTCCCCCGGGACTGATTCAGGAGACCTATCGAAGTGCCGGTTGAGTGCGCGCGTCCATTCGTACGAGGATAGCACACACATGTGGCTCTGAAACCTGCCCAACAGCATGACACACACTGTAAACATGGTATTGAACCAGCCAGTACCAGGTCACAGTCATGATGCTGGTCATTAGGTAAGTTAGTTAAGTTCTTCTCCTAGGTCTGTTCTTCAGGGCACCAGGGCTTTGGTTTATACCCTTAAGCACAGAGCCTGTGATAAGCTACGTCTCACCCCTCCCCCAGGTTCACTGCAGCTTAGAAAGCACACTTTTTGGTGATAAACTCCTCTCTCACCTATATTCACTTCACAGTTCTTCAGTTCTTGTCATATTTCCCAGCACAATCATTCTCGCTGTACTTCCTGTCTGCACTCTTATTCTGCAGTCTACCAACTACTTTATTCGTATTTTGCACAGAAGCATAATTTTCCACTTTTATTCATATTTTATGTATTATTTACAATTTATTGTATTTGTATATATGTTATTTGTGCATCATTAGATGCTAACTGCACTGGTTCTGTATTTGTAATCAGCACTATGACTACGAAGTTGAATATAATCTAATCTAAAAAAGATTGGCAGGGACTGTAGGACTCTGTGGCTAATGGATTGCACTGGGGTACTGGTGTACTGTGGAGATGGGGCATCCCTTCTCATCTCTTTTACCTCATTCCCCTCTGCAGTGACCCTTTCCTGGACCTCTGTGTGATGCCAAAGGATGAAGATATTTTGCAGCTGGTAAGTGTGCCATTTAACTCTGGCATGCGCCTTCCTCTTTGTCATCTTCTGCCGTTTCGAGTTTTGTTTGTTCAGCCAGATGCAACAGAAGAAACGCGAAAGAAGGTCCACGTGTCTGCGGGCTCCCAGGGCTGAGCTCGGACGTGTTTACTTAATGTTTATGAACTCAATGGTGCTCCTTATCGAGGTGGTGTTCAGTTTGCCAGTGGTATGAGGGATTTGTATGTCTGAAATAGCTGCACCCCTGGGCTGTTTTCTTTTTTGACTGCAGTGTCAATGGAATTAAATTTAAATGCTCCTGTCCTTTGAGTCTTTGGTCCCCAGGGTTTTTTTTTCTGTTTTTTGCTGCCGCTACTGTGTGATAAAACACAAAAAGCTTTGCCATTAGGCCGTTGTGTGAAAAAGCACCACTTGGCCTGGGAAGCAGCTAGACTCGTGTTATGTAACAGTGTCTCGGAGAAACCGCCCCACTTCTGTGCTTTGGTGTGATGCAGAACTTTAGCTCGACCAATCAGAGGCATCCTCCTAAGCCCTTCTAACAAGGCCACCGTGACAGAGCCGGCCTCATTTCACAAATCGGAGCACCGACATGGTGTCTAATTCAGCACCTGTCCAAGTCAAACCGTATTCAGAGCAGCAGCGCCATCTGAATTTCATGCCGTAACGTGGGGCCACGCGACTGTAACTGTGGGACCTTCAAGCTTTGGAGATAATCTTCTGCCTCAACAGTTAGCCTTTCCTCAGAAACGACATCACCCGGGTTTATGCAGGGCATGGTGGTATTTTCCACGTACAAGCCCGGCCCTCTTGGAGACATACAGCCAGTAGTGGAATGTCACACTTGGTAACAGGGCCACTGCAGTGTGAATGTATGCTTTTTGGTTTCCATGGCACGCCGCTTATGCGGATGGGGACTGTGTGTTGACTGAGGCTGCAGAGGAGCGGCTTGGCTATATGGGTTTAAGGAGTATGGGCGCATTCGCCCAGCCCTGTAAAAATATCAGGTATATATAGTCAAATGTGTGCCAGGGATGGTGGGAAGGGAGCGGAACCAATGCATGTGAATGGCCCAATGAGTTCTAAATGACCGTTGGTGTGTGTCAGAGATGAGATAAAGCAGGTCAACCCATAAAAATAAGACCTTTCATTGGTCAGAGAGCTCGAGCCTTTATGTATATGACTGCCGTCTTGTAACCCCAAGAGGTGCGTTGAGTCATAGGAAGAGTGACCTGTTTTTTGCCCCCTTCCAGAGGTAATGTTGCCCACGATTGTTGACATCTTGCCTGAATACTTCACCATAAAAATTCTGTGTCTGAACTGTGAAGGAGTCCTCTTGGACCAAGTTCAGCCCTGCTGGCCAAGGGAACGTGACAAAACAAGACTGATGCAAGGAGTTTTTGTCCTAGACTTTTGGCACAAATGGTTATAATGTGGCTTGTCAGCTTGTTATTCATCCATATCAGAAACAGGATGGGTAGCTGTCACTTGGTTAAAACCTAACCTAAAGTATAAACTCTGGTCAGTTACATTTACAGGAAGTAAACTTTGTTGGCCCGTTTGCTAGATTCTTGCGAAGTCATCAGCCTTCTTTGTGGTGAAGTCCCGGGCCAGCCCTAGGGGTCAAACTTGCTCTCCAGCGCCCTCTGTCAGCGTGCTTTTACCGTTTCATCACATTGTTATCACTGGGCAGACTGGGAAGGCATTGCTTTGTGTTTTTTTCTTTTCTGGTTTCCACGACAACAGTTATGGGCGTGCCTTGGGCCTCCGTGAAAGGTCTCTCCAGGCTTCCTGTGCCTTTCATGCCATCACCTGTTACAGACAGATGCCTGCATGGGCTTCTAGTTTGGGGGCACCAATTTTTCTTTTTCGTATCTCGACTGCATCGCCAACCTCAGAAAGATGTTGATGTCTGTGATCCCTCTGTGGAGGCGGACAATACTTGTTGAGGAGAGAAATTTATAAATGAGTCCTCCCACTGCTTGCCCCCCTCCCCACACACACACACACACACACACACACACACACACACACACGCACTATCATGACCAGTCATTCTCACTCCTAATAGTGCGTGAAACAGGAGTGGGGGGGATGGATACCCCCTGGGGTATGCAGGGGGGATGTCAGGTTGGCGGCTCATCCGTGCATATCCTCGTGGATGTTCGGGGGGGTAAGAACGCTGGCTGGAGTAGGGGTGGGTGCGGCGACCGGTCTGTGCTCCTGGTGATGGAGGGGAGGGAGAGAGGAAGAAAAATGAGGGGGGGTGTGTCATCTGAGCTGAATGTATAATCAAGCAGCTGCCTTCGTCATCTCAGTGGTGAGGGGAGAGAGAGACGGAGAGAGAGGAGGGGGAGGGACAAGGAGCCGGGACAGCATCCGCGAGCGTGGGAGAACTGCTCTGGACAGAGATGCAGAGCGATGGCGTCCAGGATTGACCGCGGGATGCAGGCGGCGGGTGCAGAGCCGCGGGTCCTCTGCCGGCAACAGCAGTAACGCGGTATCTCTCCCTGCATTGCCCCCCCCCCCCCGCAGCAGCTGTGTCACAAACGCCTTTTCACTTGTTGTACCAGCATCAGGATGGTAGGATAAGCCACTGCTGTTCCTCGCTTCATTCTCTCTCTCCTCTCTTCCTTTCCTGTCCTCCACACCTCTGGCTGCGTCGCAGTTTCCCAGCGATGTCCATCTGGCTCTGGTAAGACAAACAAGCGAAACCGCGACATCGTTGCTGCCGCTGTGCTCCTCCCCCATTCTATGTGCCCCATCTCTGTCCATCTGTCTGTTCATCTTTCTGTGTTCCCCTCACGTCTGTCTGCCTCACACCTCTGTCCATATCACCTGTTTTACAGCCGACACGAGTGTTCAGCACGGTTGGATCCACCTCGCCCGTTTTTTTTCTTTCTTTCAGTTCTCGCCTTCTGTCCTTTGCCCTCAGATCTTTCTAGCCATGCCAAGGTAGCTCTAAGGCGGGTCTAGCGCCAGTGGCCTGATAAGCGGGCGTGCTTGTATCCGTGGCACAGGGTGATCAGACACGGCGGCCAAAGCTCGGGGAAACTCTGCCTTCGGCATTCTGTTTGTTTTTGTGAATTACGCGTCTGGCATTAACGTGAAGCTGGCCTGGGATGATCACCGAGGTGTCTTTTGCCAGCCTGGCTCTGAGCGCTGGCCGGCCGGCCCTCACACCTTTCGTGTGCCCGCGGACCCGATTGCTGGCAAGGCAGGTATGAGGTCCGACAGTCGGCGGCGGGAAGGGGGGGGTCGAGGGCCTGTTGCTTCCTAGGTGGGAAATGGTCACCCAATACAGCCTACTATCGTGGGAAGCGAATCCGCCTCTTTGTTGGAAATCGATATTCCCGTAGAAGGTCCGCTGTTCTTGCTGTGAGGTGTGACTGGGTTGGTTATTTACTTTTTTGAGTCTGCAGTATGTTCATTTCACCGCATGATTGTGACGTGCTGCCATCTCCCAAAATGATTTGAGTTTGTTTCATGAAATTGGAGCTCGCTGTGAGGTCCGTGGGCTTACGGGTGTTCCCTCTCTTCCAGGCATACTCGCAGGATGCATACCTGAGAGGCAGCGATGCGTACAGTGGACATGCTCACCAGATCCCTGACCCCCCACTCGCATGCTACCCCCGCATAGACACTAGAGTCCCAGCCATGGCCCAGGCTCCGGACGTCACTGTGGCCCACGGGGTCCCATTGGGGACGTCTACAGATGCCCAGCTGGACTTGGGCTACTGCAGGGAGGTCACAGTCCCGCCGCCGACCCTACAGAGCACCAATGCTGAGCTCTCAAGCTATGGGTCACGTATAGGCCACCTAGGTCCATCTCACAGGACGGACTTCTGCCTGCCTGGCCTGGACCCTGGCCCAAATAACCCCCGGCACCTGACAATGTCGTCCCCGGCAAGTCAGTTCACTCCTTGCCGGAGGACCGATCTTCCTGCTGGCGGTCTTGCCAGCTACCCTGGGCGACCAGACGGACGCGCAGACCCTTTTTCTCCTCATCTCAATGCCTACGCCCCCCAAGCTCGCTCCTCCACCTCCTCTGCCTCGCACCAGAACATCGACTGGCGGACCTACAAAACTTACAAGGAGTACATCGACCACAAACGGCTGCATGCCTACGGTTCGCGGACCATCCAGGAGCGGCTGGACTGCCTGCGGGCGGCTTCCCGGGGGCCTGGTGAGCGGCCTCAGCCGGCACCTCGCGGGCAGGGGTTCCGACGTCGTAGCACGTCCCATGACCGGGCGTACCCGGGCCCCCCTGGGGTGCATCCCCCACGTAGCGTATCACATGACCGCCTGGGTGCAGCTGAGCTTGCTGCTCGCACAGGCAACTGGCCACGTAGCGCCTCCCAGGATGGCTTCCCCTCCAGCCAACAGGGGGAGCCCAAGGCTAGAACACGTTCCTTTGACTACCTGGAGCCAGTGGAGCGGCGGGGCTATGGGAGAGTCATCAAGGAGGAAATGAAGATCCAGCACCCTGAAGGGGTCCGGGTGGGCAGGTCCTCCCTCTCCATGCGAGTTCCTGTTCACAGGTCTCTCACTGCCTATTCAGGGAGTAGTTTTCGCCAAGTTCCCATGGTGCCACACTTTCCTAAAGGCCCAGAACCCCTCTTGTCCTCCGTTGTGGACAGGATGCCGTGGCTGGCTGAGAGGGGCTCAGCCGTACAGAGAGCAGTCACTGCTGGTGTCTTGGGCCACCCTAGCCAGCAGCGGTCCCGCACTGAGAGCCTGCGGGTTCCAGGAAGGGAGCCAGAGCTTGTGTCCCGGACTGCCTCCTGCTCAGTCTCCTCTAAGTCCCCAGCACTTAGGCAGCCATCTGGCCACGCCCCCTCCAGCAACGGTGCTACCCACTTCGGACCGTCCGGACCGCCGGACATGGTCAAGCCCCCACAGACCCTAGGTGTGGAAGGAGCGCGGGACCCAGTGGTCTTGAGGGAGAAGCCAGCCTTGGGGAGACCCGGGGTACAGCCCCTCCGTCATCATTCCTACCTCTTAGCAGTGAGTGAGCCGGACGGCGATGCTGCGGCCGGTGTCACCTGCTGGCTACCCAACGACGCCAGGCGAGAGGTCCAACTGAAGAGGCTGGACGAGCAGCAGCAGAGTGACTCCAGCAGTCTCGAGAAGTCACTCGACGCCATTCCCTTCATAGGTACGTGTTGGTCACCATGGAAACTGTGGAACAGCAAGGCGTGGGGTGGGCTGGTTTTAAGGAATGATTGGTAGATGGCAGCATGACTGATGGAAGTAGCTGGGAGGTGGAAGCATATACGGGAAATGGGTGGACCTTTGAGATCAGGATCATGAAACAAGGTAAACGTACAAATATCTAAAGGTCCTGGAGGTTCTGTTGTGGAGGTTCTGTTGTGGGTGGCTCGGCATGTGTGTCCTTTTAATCAAAACCCCAAAAGACTGCAAAAATGTGCTAAAGCACTTCCTTGGCCTGGCTTTACACAGTTTGTCTTTACAGTCTTTATGTCACCGGCTGGTTTATGACCTCCCCCCCCCCATGTGGAGTGCTCTTGTACATTTACAGTATGTCATTTCAGTTTCAAACCATTTCTTTTAATTGTTAGTGGCTGTTAACATTGGGCTGTGTGTTTTTTTTTTTTGGCTGTTTTTAATAACTTTATTGCCCATGAGTGATCGATTTAAGAGTGATTAAGTTCTTCATTTGATCTCATCACTTGATCCAAGATCCCCTACATTACAGTCATTTGCGAGGTGTATGGTTAGGTTAATTAATATTAACTGGTGGGGCCTTAATTCAGCTATAATTCTGTGTTTAAGAAAAGTGTTAGAAATAGTGGAGTGACTTATTCAGCTGTCACCTTTGAGCAGTGACGTTACGCTTGTGTTTAGGGTGTTGGTTACAAACTCTGTGCACTGTTCCGTCATCTTTTTCCATTTTTTTTGATTACATGCAACTTAAAACTCCAAAAGCCCTGGAAGCATTTAAATGTAGACCCCAGATACTTTTCCATCATGATAGTCGTGGGTCACAATACACATGCATATACAGAAGTGTGACCTGGGACACGTTGGAGACAGAGCCATGAATAAGACCTAATAAGGGGTGTGCTATGAATGTGGCCCTGTGCTTCCTCAAGGCCGTTCTGGTTGATAATGGCCTCTTCAGTAGATGTCAGATCTCTGATGACCTATGGTGGGTTAACGAGAGAGGCTGTTGCTGTTGCTTGGTATCCAATTGGCAGTATTTCAGTCGCCGCCACCTAGAGGTCACCAGCTGCACCTTGTGGCAGATTGGAACCATTGGAGTTCTTCCCTCTACTCCAGGGTCAGTGGGCAGTCCCTGACAGTCCTTGTGGGGGCATTTCTGTGCCCCCGCCCCCTCTGGTTTTGGTCCAGTAACCAATTTGAAGGTCAAGGCAGTTTTTCATCACCTCAGGCGCAAAACTAAGGATGAACGTGACCATACCTCAGGTCAAGCATCTGGGTCTTCAGGACCGTCTGACTCGCGGGCAGAGGAAGGCGGCAGTTCTGACGCTTGTGGCGGCTTTTGTTTTTTTGGACCGTGTGGTGGAGACGTGGGCGTGTGAAATTCATCCTACTTTCTGGCTGAACGTCTGAGCAGCCGATGCTAGTTTAAGCTGGAGAAGGGACATTTCTGTAGTACCTTTCAGGATTGCACTTAACCTCAGTCATTCCAGTACCATATAAAGATGAATACGTAAGAGAAATTGATTGACTTTGGGTGAAAGTGCAAGGTAATGAAATCCCAACATGTCATAATTACTTAGAGGGATAAGGGAGGCAGCCCCAACATGGCACCCTGGTCGACCCTGGAGAGCTGCAGAAGTGCCTTGGGTTACCAGCCCCTGCAGTATTGGCTGGATGAGTGTGCGGACTGCAGTGGCGCTCTCCTGGACTCCTACCTCCTTCCAGAGCGAGCAGTTGGGGGGTGGGAAACTAGGGCAGCTACTTTAATTATAGCCACAAGCCCCCTCAGCGGCACAGTCTCAGATACTCGTCTGAACGGGACACGCAACCCAGAACTTTTCCTCCTCTTGGAAAAGGGGACGTTTCCAAAAAAACTCGTCCTCGTTGATGGCGGCCCTCGTGAGTGGGCCCCTGGGACCTTCTGTTTGCATGTTGAACTTTTGTTCAGTTGCTGCCGTAAGCTGGTCACTAACAGCGTCGTGCGTTTAATTTCTGCTGCTCCAGGTCGTAGGAAAGGCTGTTTTTCCACTGCCCCTTTCCAGTTTCTGAATTGGACCAGAGTAAAATGTTGCTGCCTGAGTTTTTATGTAGGCAACGTACCTGATACCTCACTTGACTTGCAGGCGAACTTTGGACCCGTTCCTGACAACTTGGCTCCACCTATCACCTGATGTCTGGGATGACTCGGTCTATAGAAAGGGCTGGGAGACAGCGGGCTTGTTTGTTTAACCAGTTACTTATCCATCTGTTTTGTGTGGCCCAGTATCAGAATGTAGATTAACGGCTCCACCCTTATGTAGCTGTAAGGCTCTCTTCCAAGTTTTCCAGTTTATGCCATCTTCAGAGGTAATCTTTTGTAGTGGAACATTGATGTGACGTTCTGTACTGACATCCTGGTTCTGTCTTCACGCACTTGGCCTGGTGGTTTATCAGTGCCTCTCTGTGCGGTGGTGCCTCGAGATGTTTGACTCCCATCTGTCGTGTGTTTCCAGATGAGCCCTCTAGCCCCACTGCCGACCACGGCGCCGCACACATTCCCGCTTCCGCTGTCATTTCCGTCTCCGCCCCCTCGCCGTCAACCTCACCCAGTCCGGCCACCCCGTCCCCGCTCCTTCGACGCCAGCTGTCCCCTGACCACGGTATGACCCCCCCCCCCCCCCCCCCGCCACTGCCAAAAAGCTTG
>JAODLD010000088.1:5910931-5928852 GCA_026781065.1 Mormyrops boulengeri | reverse complement strand
AGGCAAGACACCGTACGGGACCCTCTATCACAGGTGCACACATAACTATCTACACCTCTAATAATTGAATCCCCTACAACTACAACCTCCCTCTTCCTGGGGGGAGGGGACTCCTCGGTGCCCAAGGGCCCACCTGCCTCCCCAGTCTCTTCCGGCTCTAAAGCTGGAAGCACCTGGAAGCAGTTAGACACCGTCTCTTAATTTGATGCCGCCTCTGTGAACTGTGTACCCCCTTTCGTACATCTATGACCTACGTTCTCCCAGCTCTCTCGACCTACCTGTTCTTCATTCTCCCCCTTCCCTGCTTGTGACTCACATACCGTCTCCCTAAAAGGCATATTAACTCTCTCCTCTAAGTCCTTGTTGTGTCGGATGAGAGCCAGTTGCTCCTCGAGGTCACGAACTTCGACCACGAACAAGTCCACTAACTTACATCGCTTGCAGATGAAGTCCGACTGGACACAAACATCCAGAAGAGCAAACATCTTGCAAACACAACACTGAGCTGGCCCCATAATTAACTAACTTACTATGATCCCGTCCCTTACTCCCAGCCCAGTATATTTATATAGTGTATTTAAGTTGATTTAATTAACGTATGGTTAATACAATAACTATACTCTGCTTTCTCCCAATCTGGAATGGTAAGTGCAGTTCTGCTCCACCCAGCACCAGTGCCAATTCAGGAGGATCTCCTTCGGCATGCAAGGCTGCCATTCACCAACTGCCATGTCCAGGGCCATCTTCAGGGGTGGAATTTTGGGGGGGCCCTGCAATCTAGGGGAACTCCTGCTGATCTCTGCTTCTTGTTTTTTAGTGACAAAGCACATAGATCAAATGTCCTCTCCAAACCATTTACATAACAGTTTTGGTTACAATATTATAGTTTATAGTAATATATCTTAAATTTTGTCGAGTGATCCACCGGTGCGATCCCCCTCTATTCCAGATTGGCGAAGTTTACCGACAGTACTCCTGTTGCCACCCTGATCGGAAATATTTACCGCTCGCACTCCATGCTTTGATTAGCATAGTATTGATGTACCTTCTTGTTTCTCTTTCAGCTCCAAAAACAGCTCAAATGGCCAAGATAGGGGTCTCTACCTATGTCATCCCAGGGCCCCCAGAAAATTTTGTCCTGTTGCCACAGTGTTACCTTGGTGCAGACGCCAGTGGTGGCTTCACACAGAGTGAGGAAGGAGATGTTCTGGGGCCGGTTCAGCCAGTTCACAGCCAGTTTGGTGCTGGTGGCCCACTTCACCATGGTTATGTAATACTCCCTGTGAAGGAGTGAAATTGTTAGCATAGTTTTAGAAGTTAGAAGAAAGACTGGTTACAAAAGACTGGCTCAGTCAGGGAGACAAGAAGGGCGGGTATAAATAGGGGCAACAGAAAGGTCTGGTACAGCAAAGGGGAATACAGGAAGGAGTGGTATAATCAGATGGGCTACAGAAAGGACTGGTACAGCACGAGAGGCTACAGGAAGGACTGATATAAACAGAGGGGCTACAGAAAGGCCTGGTACAGCAAAGGGGAATACAGGAAGGAGTGGCATAAACAGAGGGGCTACAGAAAGGACTGGTATGAACAGAGGGGCTACAGAAAGGACTGGTATGAACAGAGGAGCTACAGAAAGGACTGGTACAGCAAAGGGGAATACAGGAAGGAGTGGTACAGACAGGGAGGCTACAGGAAGGACTGGTATAAGACAGGGAGGCTGTAGGATTGGCACACGAACACCTAGTACTAACAGTGAGACTTGAGGAAGAACTGGTACAAACTGGGAGGGGATATCAAAAGGCCTGGTATAGCAAATGGGGCTACAGAAAGGACTGCTACAAACAGAGGGGCTAGAGAAAAGCTTGCAGAAGCTAGGGAGGCTACAGGAAGAACTGGTACAGACAGGGAGGCTACAGGAATGACTGGTACAGACAGGGAGGCTACCGGAAGAACTGGTATAGACAGGGAGGCTACAGGAAGGACTGGTACAGACAGGGAGCCTCTCGGACTGGCACAGGAACAGCTACTACTAACAAGGAGGCTTGAGGAAGAACTGGTATGATGTTGGGGGTACTGAAAGGCCTGGTATAGCAAGAAAAACTACAGGAAGGATTGGTACAAGAAACACAGCCTGCCCCATGTTTGAAAGGTCTAATACATTTCTGAAAACCTCTATAAAATAGCATCTGTACAAATGGCTCATTTATAGTCTTTAAAAATTGAAGTTGGAATTGTATGTCAAGCAGAAATATTGTGACCGCAAAGAGCCCATTAATCCTGTGTTGCTCATTGTAATATTTAATGCACAACTGGGATGTGAGTAAATCGATGGAATATGTCTCCTCCATGCCGCTAGTGAGGGTTTCTCATAAGCCCCAAGTTCACAGACCCATTGCTCTCTGTTCTCATTTAGCACAGGCAGTTTTCACTGGTAATCCTATGCTCTCAGATCAGTTATAGCAGTCAAGTGGCCATCGGGGTTGACCTTTTTTTTTATCTCCCTTCAGTCTCCTTTGTTGGAGACTTATGAGATTTAGCACTTCAAACCTCTGCTTGCATGGTGATGCTATAAGATTTGGAATCCCTGTCACTGAACACTAAAGAACTGCAGCACCAGCATCCTTCCTGAAGTGAGGTGAGCAAAGCTGTAGGCGAGGTCAGCGGGATTTCCTCTAGCTCAATCTAGCTCATCTATTTCAGTTGCAAAAATGAAAACATCATGCTTGTGCTTTAAATAAGATGTGCAGTGTTTATTCTGGTTTAAAAAAATAATATTGCATTCATCTACTTTGTATATCTATGCCCTTCAAACACATAAAAACAGTTACGGTCCCAGCACAGAGCCCTGAGGTACACCACAAATCACTCTCCGCAGGTTGTGTAATTTTTAAAAGTTTCTGCTTGATAGCCTATTTTATAGCCTTAAAAGTAGTAGTTAGGATTGCAACCTCCTTTAATTTTAGTATCAAAACTTCATCAAAAGCAAGTTTGGTGGATTTGCCTTGTCAGCGTTACTTTCTCATGGTCTTTGTCCCATTGAAAATTAACACATTGTAATAAAAATTATTATATTGAAATGCTAATTGCCTCACTGCAACTGCTGCTGGCGGTTGCAGGATGTTGAGTACGTACCCAAACCTCTGGTCCTCTGGGCGTTTCATCTCCACTGTGTGCAGGGGTCCATTCAGGTTCACCACATACAGGGAGATATCTGGGTTCTGCTCCCCTGCCTGTAGGGGGAACCAGAGGCATGACAGGATGAGTCCAGTCCCACTGCCAGCAGTGCTAGATCAGGCCACACTCCCACTGAGGTACCTTGGGGTAGCGGTACTCCATCCCAGTTGGGTAAGCTGAGCCAGTGAACATGGGGATCTCCATTTTGGGTACCAGTGTGTCATTGATGGTGGTGTATGCCAACCTGGCACCATCCGGTGACCACCAGTGAGCAATGTAGCTCTGGAATATCTCCTCTGCAAACACACACACAAGCACAGGCACTCTTGTCATTGGCTGTCCCTGGAGGAAGTGACATCATCTCCTCAAAATATGACATGCCTGGGGAGCTCCCGGGGTTGGTGACCTGAGACGCAGACTGCATGATGAGTCAGAGAGATGCGCATTTAGCTAAAAAATTCACTATGCGGAGTTAGCAGCACACGCACAGTAAACAAATACACCGCTGTGAGGCTGCCACCAGGAAGTGAGCCAGCTGCCCCTGGACCCAGTGTGACCAGAAGGAGCTTGAAACAGGAAGTGCAAATGTGCACGAGTCGTTACCCTGTAAGCTGCATGGGAGGAAAGTCACCTTTTTTGATTTTATGTTAGACTTTTTCTGGCAACTTCAGAAAAGTCGTATTAAACGGGTGTGGGTGATAAGGTTAGCAAAGTAATGCTATGGAGTCAGAAGGCTCCCAGGAACTAGCTTACTGAAATGTAGGTTAGTGGCTACGTGAGAGTAATACTCCAGCCCCCAAATCCTTTTAAAAAGTCTTGAATCCATGCAGACTGATATGTTGGACCCTGTGTGCAAAATCATTGCTCAGCTTGGTCCTTAGCCTTCTGCCTCTGATCATTGATTCCTGGTCAAATGGATCCCTATGATCACGGAAGTATTCTTTCGGCATTCTGACAGCTCTGTTGAAAATTTGACAAAAAGGCTTATGACAGTGAAAAAAATACAGGGATGAAGGTGAATAGCGTATTCTTCCATCGACGGCGCAGGGAACCTGATAGCGTGATATGGAATAGTGGAGACCTTATGTGAGAAACTCCCTGGGATGTGAAACTGCAATTATCCCACGGGAAAGGCAGTGAGAAAATGACTGTCTGATCCAAAACCCACTGAAGGAGTTAACACCACAGAGGAAATCACTGACCAGTGTCACCAGTTAGCAGCTCCATGCAGGCTGTTAACCAAACAGTAACCCCACACTCTGAAACACGCTGCCAACTGGAACCAACCATTGTAACAGAGCTCATTATGTCTAACATGAGAAATGGCTGACACTGTTACCCTCCTATATGTCAGACAGATCTATAGCCGTGCTGATGAACAGAACCTGAGGGCCTCGGAGCTGGGTTGCTTTCGTATTGCCAGGTACAGGCCTGCTCACCTTCTGATTTAATTAGAACAGCATCATGAGCAGGAGCGGAGCCGAGCTGAACAACCCAGAAAGCTGTGCGCATCCCCCTCAAGGGGTCAAGAGCCATCTGGAGCGACCAACGACATTGTGCATTGGGGGAGGCGGTCTGAACCCCCCCACGGCTCCGGCTCAGTGACACGAAGATGCACATGGAAAATGGACTATACTCGTATGTGATATGTATCTGTGTTGGCAGTGGTGTTTAAAACGCTGAGTGTGTCAATTACTGTTAGTTCCTTGAAACGGAATTTAGAAGCAGTTTTATGGTCTGTCAAAGTGCCGCACCAAACACTGCACTTAATCCCCACAATCAAGGGGGCTGAGACTCCCAAGGCAACCAGCCTTGGCAGGGGTACCCAGAGTAACTTGCACCATGGAGGAGGCAGACTGCTGCAACATCATCGCTCCCCCAATCTTTTTTTATGGCGGCTGTAGGCAGTTTGTTTATTTACTATCTCTGCTAAATGAGTCATGTGATTATTAAACCCACAGGCCTGCAGAGGGGTGCAGACTGATGTGCTCTCTAATTAGGGCTCCAGGTTTCCGCCAGACTCCCTGCGTCTGCCGGCCGGCCGGCCTCTGTCACTGGCTTGCATCATCCCTCAGACTGTCTTTCCGCTCCGGCATAATCCGGAAAAACATTTTCCTGTAACCAAAATTTCCACATCATGCAGGTTCATGCTTACCAGTACAGTGCCTCGCTGCTGATTTCCCAGCTTTTTAATATTACTAGCAAAAGTGAAAAATAGAAGAAAATAAAAACACTAATTTTCTCATTAGTGTTTAGCGTTAACTTCTGATGATGATGTTGTGTTCTTTTAATAACCACAGGGTGGCAGTAGAGGACATTGGAAAACGAACACTGCCCCCCCCATGTAGAAGAGTTTGAGCTGCAATGCTGTGAATTACGACTGACACCCGGCTCGTTGATGCAGCCTTTGCAGACCACAACAACGGCTCCTAGGACCCCGATTCCTAGGTCTACCACTCATTCCTTTTTTTACATCCGAGTCCAGTTTATGGCCAGACAATCTCAATTTTAGATGGTAGCCCACGACGAACTCCCCCCCCCCACACATATGATGTCACCAGGTTCACCTGTGTGAGGGGCCATATGCAGACTGGTATGGTTAGTGACCATTAGCCACTTCACCTCAGCAAGTTAAACTGTGAAGAAGCACCAGATCACAGACACCATCTTAACCGGCAAACAACCCAGAGAAGTAAGCCTTTCGATGGCAAGCTGCTGTTCGACACCTGCAGGAAGATCTACTCTCACCCAACAGAAACCTCACAGTCTCACTGTCCCGAGATCCACAGGGTGCCCTTGAGTGAGTGAGAGGAAGCCTCAGAAGCCTCCAGGAAGCGAGTGTCAAAGCCTCGGGGAAGCACACGTCCAAGTACGGACATCAGAATCGTCAGTGCAGTGCGCCCAAAGTGAGCCTCAGGCTCGGCTCCTAACCAGCACCTCAAATCATGATGAAAAAACGTAATTAATGAGTAATTCCCTCCCATTTCATCATGCTACTCTTTTTGCTTTTCACAAATGCTCTAATTCCTTTCAGTTCTCATTACTCATAACTGTACTAAAATTTCATGCAAAAAGTCACTTCTGTTCATCCAGGCATAGACTAGAAACAAAGCATTGTAACTGTATTATGCTGGAGATCTATTATAATACATGGATAACATTTTTTAAACTCTAGAAGCTCAGAGGTTTGCATTTTTTTATTCCATTGTTTTATTCCATGTTGGGTCCATTTTCAGCTGGTGTCTATAAGGGAATTAAGCCCCCATTAGCCTCCATGTCGGCTCAGTGTACAGCTGATATTCTTAGGGGATTTAAGTCCCCTTTAGCCTCCATGTCGGCTAAGTGTACAGCTGATATCCTTAGGGGATTTAAGTCCCCTTTAGCCTCCATGTCGGCTAAGTGTACAGCTGATATCCATAGGGGATTTAAGTCCCCTTTAGCCTCTATGTCGGCTCAGTGTTCGGCTGCCTTTACATATTTCAGAAAAAAATTAAAGGTATAAATTACATTAGAGCTCTGCTGAGAGCCAGGCAGGGTGATTAAGAGATGAGCACTGCTAGCGACGTGAGGTTCAAAAGTGTCTCCTGTTTGATTCATCACTGAGATCCAGCAGGACAGGGCTTATTCATCATCCTGGTGACATCGCACTGACTGCCACCTTCATGCACTTTATGACTCTCAACATCACCCAAACAAGACCCAAAAACTGGACACCTGCAAACTAGTTCTGAAAGAGGCGCCGTTCCTTGTTGAGATGCCCCTGTGTGGTTTGTTTCTGAGTAAAACTGGTCAAAGGATAGTGTGTGAGTTATTTTTTTAAGCTAAAAGAGGAGATGCAGCTGTAGAAGATCCTGTAACCTCTACAAACAAACATTTTGATAAATTACAAAGCTGGGAACAATGACTTCTCGGAGGGGATGAGTCAGTCTGCCAGAATCCAGGAAACAAAATTCTCTGTGGCATTTCCTTGGGTTTTTTTAATTAGTACTGTTTTGTTGGTTTCAGTTCTTTGTTTCTTTTTGTCAGTCCATATGTTAATATTAATATGGAAAATAAACTGTAAGAAATGCTGAAATGCTGATGTTTGGGTAACGGGTACCTCCTGCATTCCAGGCCGAAAATGCTGTTTGTCCACAAACGTCCACAAACGTCTGTACAATAAACAAACTGACCAAGTAGTGGGACACCAATGCTGGCTGCTCCCACCTTCATACAGCCAGTCGCTCAGGCCATTGAAGATGACTCCCTCTTTTCCGGAAGACACCAGGCGTATGGACCGACTTGAAACGTCTGCCCGGTAGTAGATGTTGTTCTCGAATATGAAGATCTGTGAAGGAGATAAATAGAGCGAACAAATGGATAAAGAATCAGCTGATTCAGTGCAAGAGGGCCCTTGAATTCCTGCTGTGTTTACCGTACTTGGGATTCTGTGTGAGGATTGAGACAACGGGACCGTTTGGTCAGAGGTCGGGGGGTCAATATGGCTGTTCTGTTGCGTTGGATTCCTTCACGGCCTGACAAACGCTTCTGCAAACATGCAGGTCAAGCTGGACATGTGATCTCAGGTCTGTGCAACATAAAACAAGCGTTTTCTGTCTGCATATTCAGGGTGTCGCCCTCGGTCAGACTAAGCTGGAACCCAGGGCTGAGATGGAGCACTCAACCCCCAACCCCCCCCACCGCATCTGACGCGCTGAGTCACTTGTGTTTATGAACGCGTTCCCCTGCCACGGATTTCACGCTCCGCTGCGGTTTTCGAGGCTTTTCAGAACAAAACAGGGGGATGAAAAGAGCAGGAGGAGGGAGATGAAAGGCACGACAGAGCTTCAGAGTGGCACGCTGAGTCGGTGACGTCACCGCGCGCGCCACCAGTGTGTGCGTGAAGCATCTGAAATCGCCCCCCCCCGCCATCGTTCCCCTGAGAACCCCCTGTTTCTGCCTCTCTCTAGGTCACCTTGAGGAGGGAGGGGGCCTCATTTGCAAAGCACTTTTCCCCACAATATGACGGATCTCTCCCAATGCTTGCTCTGCATCGAGACAGTACCATACATCTTCCTAGCCTGCAGGTGGCGCTGTGGTGTTGTGGTGACGTAAGCCTGTGCAGTTTCACTGAGTGGCCTGCTTCACAGATGGCTGGAATCCGGTCAGGAATGAACTCATGGACGTAACACAAGCACTCCGCATTGATGTAATGTGTTTTGCCCCTTGGCATTATTGTATTGAAATGTAGGTACACAGCAGTTAAATGTTAAATGGCACTAAAACTACTGTGTGTAGCAGTTTGAAAACTGAGCTTGACCTCAAAATGAGTTTAAAGCTGTTTACTTCTCTGAGACTTACAGCAAAGCTTGTGACAGAGCAAAGAAAATGAAAATGAATTTTTCTGGAATACACATAATCATTATATCCAAATTAATAGTACATTAATTAATACAGCCGTCCACGTTTCCTACCAATGTTTACAGGCCCAATGTTACAGTGAAACTGGCATTGTTTCCAGGGAAGCCTACAATGCACTAGCGATGAACGGTTATAATTTTACCGTAGAACAGAGTGAGCACAATCATTCACTTCACCTGTACCTTATAGACAGTCATTATGCGGTTCTTTTAAGCAGACCCAGACTGAGACCCAGACCCAGACTGAGACCCAGACCCAGACCCAGACACACAAATCCAGACGCTTTTAGGGGGCAGTGTGTGGCTCAGTGTGATAGAACTCTGTCTGAAATCGGATGCTGCCTGGTTCGAATCCCTGGAAGACTGATGTCGCTGTTGGACCCCGGGGCAAGACCCTTAACCCCCAGCTCTAGGGGGGCTGCATGCTGGCTGACCCTGTGCTGGGACCCCCCAAGCTTGCTCTCACCTACAAATGTGTCTGTGTATCTCATGGAGGGCAAGTGGGGTAGGCAGGCAAAAAATACCATTCCTGAATGGGGATCAATAAGATATCATTATTCTGCTTGTATCCCTTTTCATTTCCTGTTCCTTTTGGAGCCTCGCTCAGAAAGTGCAGGGGACAGGATGCCAAGCCAACCCAGTGCATAACACACACACACACACACACACACACACACACACCCGCAAAATGTATGACAGAAGAATGTGATTTTGTATTTGTGAACTTCAAAACAAAATATATAAACATGACTGAGCATTCTCCAAATGCCCAGTCATCAGAGTGGAAATGAGTCCACTTGCTGTCAGATTAAATTTATCCTCATAATGAAACTAACATGGTAACAAGAAGCGCCCTCAGCCCTGTGGGATTATGGGTAAAAGCCTGCTGATGTCACTCAGGCCATCCTTACCAGCTGCTGGTTCCTAGGCCCCCAGGAAGCATACTGCAGCTGGGCATGGCGCACCTCGGGGGGGTTCAGGTTCCACGTCTCGCTGTGGGGGGGGGAACAGAGAACTTTGTCCCACTTTGTCACTGGTGATAAAATTCATCTCTGCAGTCATCTTGTAGTGAAAATAAAGAGAAGCTGAGTGCAGAGATACTGACTTTGTAAATGATTCAGGAAAAAAAGCGCAAACACTGATTTTACAAGGTTAACCTGGGTCATCACTGTTCTGTAAATCTGTCCACTAGATGGCAGCAGCCACAGCAGTCTGCTTTTACTCCTAACACAGATGGGCTCTTTTTATTCAATAATGACAATAATGATTAAACTACTCTGCTGCTATAAAAACCGGCACTGACCGAACGTTCAGAATTCAGAGAGTGATTCCTTACGGAGTGATCAGGCAGCAGATGATGTATGAGGCCGTGAATGAATGCTGATAAAGCTGTAAAAATAATCAAGAAGCACATATTTCATTTACAGTTTGACAACACAATTACACGGGTACACGTGTTTCCTCCCGCTCACTCCCTCTCTCCCCTGAGGCGAGATCTGCAAAAAAATTATGTAGTGTTAGGCATATCATTTAGAATACAATTTCCAGCCCATTTCCATCTCATAATTGTGTAGGTTATGCTGCCAGTGTCTCAAATTCACTGTTGACTTCGGGGCTACAGGGAGAGCAAGTCATGTGACTCGGTGTCTCACACGTGCTCCTAAATATTTGGTGCAGAGGCTGACAGAGGCTTATGAGTTAACATAGACAGCAGGTGCTGAAACCTGTGCCTGCAAATATTTCTAAGCCACGGATTTCCATTCCGGCAACTGCAAGCGGGCACTGCATGCTAGGAGGAGTTTCGAGGCACAAAAATGAATCCATTCAGGCCTCACCAAAGCTAAGTTCTACTGTCCGAAATGTCCTGGCTGAGAGGAATACAGACTCAGCAGTAACATCAAGCTGACCCTCCAAGACACTAGGGGGCGCTGAAGCCAGATAGGTTTGTGGAGGGCTTGATTGTTGCTATCCTTCAGAAGTAGCACTCCAGAATAAAGCTCCTGGCCTTCTTATATGCAGATAGGACTGCGAAGCCCCCCAAGCTCCAGAGCCAAGGTTCCAGCTGTGGCCCTGTGGTCGGGTGGAGCTGGTTTTTGGGGGCAGATCTTGAGCGTGTGCCTTATGGGCTTTTTTCCAAGCAGTCAGAAGCCCCCCATTCTGCAGTCAGCGTTGTGCCGAGCGTCCCCGGCGGGAATCTTGATAAGCAGTGACAGCGGGGCAAATTTAATTGAGTCTGTTATTCTCCCCAGAAAAGCAGTGGCCCAGACAGTACCCACAATGCAGTGGGCTCATCTGACCACAGCCTCAGTATGAACTGATAGGTCTGTCTAATGTGTTCTGACTGAGTCTAATTAAACTGCTATATCCTGCACGTACAATTTCACATTATTACCGTTTTTTATTTTAACTGTAACTTTTGAATTTTTAAATAGGTCTTCCAGTCTGCGAGTGAAATAAGACCATTAACGGTCTGAAACTTGCTAAATTTGTTAAATATCTTGTCTGGAATCTCTTCCGGCCTCCATAATCAGACTTGAGGCATTAAGTACAAAGAGGCAGGAAATTGACTGTCAGGATTTTTTTGAACATGGGGAGAGGGACCATAAAATTGACCAAAGAGACTTCCTGACACAAGTGGCCAAAGGCTCACATGTGACGCTTCTGACCATCTGACTTTCTCGCTGTTTTGAAAACAGACCGACAGCAGTGACTCACAGGGACGACGTTGTAGGCCAGCATCACGTAATTCAGGTCAGGGGACACTTCGTACTTGCTGGCTTTGTACATTACCTGTGGAGGGGAGAGGAGTGGACAGGAGAGAGAGCTTTAGTGGCGCGTGACCCCTCCACACTTACATCCTGGATCTCATTCTGGCTCTCAGACTTTTTTTTTTTCCATTTTACCAGCTTGAAAATGCATTTCACAAATCGACTTTAGAGAGTCCGAGCAGGCAAAGAACCTCTCCATCATCAAAGTGTTGATGGATCACATTAAAAACATTAAGACGAGGAATATGGGGAAAGAATCTGACAGTTTAAACTTTGGTGCTGTAATAGACGAGTCATCCTGAGAAACTTTCAGCGGTCATTCAGTACTCACAAACTTTTTGTTCTCTACTAAAACAGTCGTCTGGTTTGTCCTGATGTTGAACTTGACCACGTCCCCATCTCGTTTTCGGAACAGAAGCTCGTCGCCTAAAACGTCAAAACAAAACAAAACAAAACAAGGCGGGAGGAGAGGGTGGGGTCAGCGGCTGGAAACGTACAGGTCACGTGGTCACGGGTGCCATCTGTGATGCGGCCTGGGAGCTATTTTAAGTGCCGGTTCTGCCTGTTTACTCTGCTTGCTGTAGACAAATGGTCAAACTGTCCCACAGAACCTCAGTGCAGAGTAACTCTTACATACTGCTGTTAATATCTTTAGCTCACCCATCCATGCAATCTAAAAACAAAGGCTGTCTTTCTTGATGACTAGTAACCAGGTGAGGAGAAATGTGACGAAGATGCTTTTCAACAATAATGCTTTTTTCCCCTCTTTTCAAAAAGCAGACGGCAGAAAATATCCCCTCCCACTCCACTCGCCTGTCGAGCTGAGGGTCATTAAAAAAATAATGATCGCAAAAAGCAGGCGAAGTAGCGCCCAGAGTCATGTGAGGAATTTTAAACTGTGCAGCCCCACTTTGGAATATTCAAATGCATAAATTCTGCTTGGTAAAAAAAAAATGAGCATGTTTCAATTTTTTACCGTATATCTCCGGCAACATTCTGGTTCAATTCGATCACCCAGAAAATCCTGCCTTATCGACGTCCACACAGGACGAGTTTGGCTCCTAATGACTCAGCCTCTCGCTGGCCATCTGTCTCGGTTACCCCTCAGGCTGTTAGCAATGGGAAGTTATTCATTTTGCTTGTCCTGGGTGAGGGGCGAGGCCTGGGGTCCCGCTCAGACTCAAGGGTGCAGTGAGACCTTAGGCTCCACCAGAACGGGGCTCTGCCTGCCTGGGCAAAAGCTGCCCTTGATATTGCTGACCACGGATTAGCCTCATTAGCATATTACCCCTGACAGGTACAGGAGGACTGCTACTCAGCAGGCAGGTCCATGACGGCGCCATCTCCGCAGGGCATGGCCAAAAAACCTGCAGCGAACCTGCACCTAAAAGCACTTAAAGCTCCATTGGCTCAGTGGGTTAGAAGTCACAAGTGTTTGTGATCAGAAGGTCGTTGGTTTAAATCCCAGAGTCAACCTGGGATTTGAACCAACAACCTTTAGGTCACAGAGTGATTTCACTGTTTGGTTCTTGAGCAAGGCTCTTAACTCTCAGTCTTACCCTGTTTTCTCAACTCTATGTCACGTGGGATATAAGCATCTGCCAAACAAAAGTCAAACCCTCAGATACCCAACTACAATCGCATCGATTCTGTCTTTTTGTGTATAGACTCAGCAACAAGGGAGGGTTTGAATCATGTAAGACACATTTATCTTGGTTGGGCTGTTCTTTGGCTTTGGGTTTCTAAGCCAGGGTGGTGGAACAAAAATAAAGCGAATCGCATCCACACTGAGTGACCCGGAGCGGCGACAATGAGGGGCGTGTAAACTACAGGACTCCCTTTGATTTACCTCCCTTAACACCGCGGTCCAAGGTCGCCAGTCCGTGCGCGGGTCGGCGGTAATGAGAAGGCCAGCTGATTCTCATTCGAAACTTTACCATCCGCGGCGAGGCTGTCTGAGCCCCCCCCCCCCCAGCAAATGACACACGGCCAGGTGACAGGGCTTAAAGACGGGAGTGTGAGGAGGGAAGCGGTTGGATTTATTACCACTGTCTGCTTCATTTAATCATACTTTGTGACAAAATTTGCCAACAGTTACTAAGAAGTGGAGGGAGGAGACTGCTGTGATTTATGAAATCTGGTACTCAAAACCAGGTCATGTTTCTGTAGTTATAAGTCACATGATCGCGATACAAACAGGGCTGAGTAGTCAATAATCTGACTAGTCACTCGTCAGACTAATGATAAAAAATTATTAATCCATTATTTGACATTTGCAAGTACAGGTACATTGGAACATTAGAATTCTTCTCTTCACCCCCCCCCCCCCATCGTGCTCTCCATAGCTGTGGGGGCCCCGGGCCTTGCCAAGGCTGGGGCTCGATCTGGCGATCTTCCAGGCACAGAGACTTAGCCCACTGAGCCACTCAATAAATAAGGTACGTTAAACATTTTACGTAAAATAGGGATAGGCGTATCAGAGAGTGTGACCAAACCACAGACTGGTAGACAAAATATCCCCAGCGGCAGTCTTCACCACCACCCAAACCATTCATTTGCATGTGACCCCCTCTTGGCCACAAACAATCTCTACACTCAATATTAAAGAGATGATTTCCTCATTTAGGAGATGCTAAGGCAGCATGTTCTGATAACCAGCTAGCTAGCAATGATCTTCTGCCTCCGCTCGCTAGGTTTTTTTGTTTTTGAAACACCGGGGGGGCAAAAGTACCCTTTTCAGTGAGGATCCAGAAACATTGGACGCCCCCCAAATCCATATCCCACTACATCTCTGATGCCTCTGTTTTTAGTGCCGAATAATTGTACTGATTTAAACTCTTAGCGCATTGTGTAGAAATAACTGTATCAATAAACATCGTTCCCTGTGCCTTTCAGTCTGAAGCCTTGTTCCGGTGGTCGGGTTCTGCTGTGCCGAAATGACCTTTTGTCTCAAAAGGCATTGTAGAGAATCAATCAAATCAAAGTTAAACGGTGGGGGTGAAGGAACCATCAATGGTCCATCCCATAATCAATGAGGCGAATATTAACAGGGCATTTCCAGAAGGGCATGCGTCCCATTTACATTTTGGTTTCACTGCCTGTTTTACATTCATTGCATATTGCTGTGATCAACCGTGTGCAAAAATATACTTTTGGTCAATTTATGATGGGATATTATGTGACATGCGAGTGGGATTCGTAAGTGGGACCCCGCAACTCAAGGGTAACGGCCTTAAAAGCCCCCGAGGATTGTGCGGAATGATTGTGAAGACAGGTGGTCCCATGGTGCCATGGACCTGAACGGCGTCAGGTACCCCTCCCTCTGTGTAAATACAGCGGACGGTTTTGGCAAACGGGGGGCCCTCCTCCCCATGTGGGAAGATTATACGCCGTGCAGACAGACTCTCCCCACTGGGCCTGTTTGACAGAATTGGAGACCAGCGGGCATCCACCTGGGATTTCCCCACAGAATCTTCCGGAAGCTAAATTGTCACCGCGGCCGTGAAGCCTGTTCTGGGTTAGGGATAGGGTTAGGGTTAGGGTTAGGGATAGTGCTCCAGGGGGCTCCGGGTGCTCTCTGAACGTGAGTGTGTTTTTATCTCTGATTCTGGTGGTTAGTTAACTATTATGGATTACCAGGGATTATCAACACTTTCATACTCAGAATCAGTTCATTTTTCCCAGTTTTCCCAAAACAAGCTCATCAGAAAAACAGACCTTTATAGTCAAGTGTAATACATATATCTGCATGCTCATCAGATGCTAGATGATAATGTAATACATGTAGGTACAGTCAGATACAGTATGTAGTTCACAGCCTATATACACATTCTTAAGGCATAAATAAGAGTATGCAAATTCCTAAACACACGGATGGGTTGCCATGTTGGCCTGTTGAACTCCTATCCACTCACCATTGATCCACCTGGCACCAGGGTCATGCACTTTGAAAGCCTGGCTGAAGATGTCGTCAATGTTGACCTTCTTCTTCAGAGCCAAGCTGTCATCTTCACCTGAAGGGAAGAATTTGGTTGGTTTTTTTAAACACCACATGAGGCACGAACCAAAGATGCAATAAGCAAAAGTGCGGAGGCAAGAGAATACAACATAGCCCCCTACAGAGTCGACCTTGTCCAAATCACATTTGATGCCATCAAGGTCGGATCTTCCATGCTTGGCCTCATTCTACATTCTCAGATCTGTGCATCCTCTTGACAGGTCACATGATGCTTCTCTCATTCCCAGTGTACACAGGCCATTCCCCACCCAGGATCATAGTAGGTTCACCTAAGATTAGTATTTCCCAACCCAGTCCTCAAGGACCCACAGAAGGTCCGCGTTTTTGCTCCCTACCAGCTCCCTGCCAGACGGTCCCTGGGAGGGAGCAAAAACATGGACTGTCTGCAGGCCCCCGAGAACCGGATTGGGAAACACTGACCTGGAGACACATTCATCCGTCTGTCCATCCATTTAACCAGAGCAGTGTCAAGGGCGTTTCTGCGATCCTAAGACATCCCGGGCTTATCTCAGAGACCTAATCAGTCTGAGGGTTCACTTTGCCCCGTGTTTAAAGCTTGTCCATACAACTGGAAGTGTTTGTTATCTCATCCTTGGCCCACAACTTGGCCAAGATCATGACAGTTGGCTGATTGCTGTACCTGCTATGCCATCTGCCGCCTTCCCGCCAAAAGAAACACCACCTGCAAAGCGGTATATATACCGCTAGGCATCGTTCTCCATCACCCCACTGCAGATCTGGACCTGTGAACAGCTCATTATGGACCTGATCTGTAAATAGCGTGGTCAATTTCTTCCAGCTTGAACCGGGGGGGGCGATCGACACGTGATCCTGCCAGACAGATCCATGCGGAGCCAAAGGGTTTTCCTTCCTCGATCCAGCGTGATAACAGCCTTTCACTGGCGCCCCAATCTGTATGCACGGCAGGTAAAAGCTATATCTGATTTGTTAAGTTCAAATCGGTTCTGAGTTTTGTTTGTCGTCAGTAAGGGTGGATTCTGGGAAGGCCGGATTTTGCGACTACGCAGAATGAATTTCAACGAAAGAGTCTCGCTGTGCATGACACAAAAATAAGTTAACCTTTAAAGGAATGAAATCTAAATCGCTTTAAAATTTAACTAGAGGAATGGTTATATAAATAAAAAAATAAAAGAAATGCACAGAGAAAACTAATAACATTTTAATGACTTTTAAAATAAAGGGTGCCTGTATCTCCTACTATGAAATTTAAACTCGGATTATACTGTAGATAACGGATTACAATAATGGGTGACAGCAACACAAATAAAAAAAAAAGAGTACAGCTGGGCAGTCAAGGAGGAAGTGGGTGGGGTTGTGGGGGGTTACATATACAAAGGGGGGGTGTCGACCACACCCTGTATGACCCAAAGCCTGCCGGTTCATTGGTGGAGGTGCTGGGACAGGTGGGGCTAGAAATCCTGACAAAAGCTGACCACCGACATCCAGATATATAAAATTATAATCTTTGCTTGCCTGTTCCAGGGCCCTCATCCGTGTTTGGACCCTCTGAATCATTCAAGGTTTCTACCCCAGTTACGATGCCCCCTGGTGGTAGGGGGTATATACACAGGAGGGCATGTCACCCTTCTTCTGCATGAACCAATTCTTGCCTGCTCATCTGTGCAGGGGTCCTCTGAGAGAGGAGCCCCCCCCACACACATCCCAACAAGGAGGTTTCAAGGACAGGGACAGTCTGCGGGTTGCGAGTCTGGGGGGCCTGTAATGGATGTATTTAGCTGATGGGGCTGTATGAAGAATAATGCAGTAGAGCCTGGAGGTTTGATCGCTTGGTACAGAATCTGGAAAATCTTTGAAGAACCTGTAGAGATACCAGTCAATCACAGCGTTGACCTGCCGGTCATGTGAGAAACCAATTCCAACTTCAGGGTCATGGCTGCCTGAGTCCTGAGCGCTGCAAATCCCATTTCTGGCAAATGAGCCCAATTAGCCCACAGCTTGCTGTTCTGAAGGTCGCGGGTCTTGGCTTGGGCTGGGCCCGTTTGATCTTGGTGTGTAGAGTGGGAACGTATCAGAGAGGCATATATTATGGACCCTGGATCAGGTGATGATCGCTTTATGATTCAACGAGGTTTCGCTTTAAGTTCAGAACTGTGGTAGAGGTTGGAGCCGGAGAGGGCTCGCTGTGAGCTGTCAGACGGGTGGTCAGCCTGTCAGTGAGCTGTCCTCAGCTGAAAATCAAAGAAAAGCACCTGGCCCACTTTCCACAAAAGAGGAAGAGCACCCCCCCACCCCAAAAACACTGTTGCTTGGAGACAGAGTGGTAACATCAGCCAGCAGACTCCTTTCTATTCTCTCCACAGTAGAAATTCTTTAAAATTCAATAAATAAATCCATATAGAAAGATCCAGCCAACTGCGTATCTGTCCTTAAGGTGTGTGTGCGTGGGGGGGGGGGGGGGGGGCAAATTAATTGTGGGGAAAAAAAACAAAACGCGGACCAAACGGGTGGGAATGTGCCAAAACCCCCCCAAAACCCGGGCGCGGGGATATTGACCCCAAGACCACAAAAAACTAAAACAGT
>JAODLD010000088.1:5881767-5901010 GCA_026781065.1 Mormyrops boulengeri | reverse complement strand
GCCAGTAAGGCTTAGCGGAACGTCGATTACTCAAGCCCTCCTCCCGGCATTTTAATCCATCACCTTGAATTTCACACACAGGAAACACCCCAGAGGCTGAACGCTCAGATTCCGCGTCACCCAGACGGGGGAAATATCCGTGGATACCTGGAGGGATACCACGCGTTCATGTGCAGGTCCTGCTTCATCTTCTCCGCTTTCCTTTCAGTCCCGGAATGACAGCCAGAGAGCCACCGTTATCTGTCATAAACATGGAGCTGACCAAGGCTCAGCGATGGGGCTTAGCCTGTAACTCATTTCTGCTGTGTCTGATGCGCTGTCTGTCAAACCACTGACCAGGTTGGGGGGGGGAAGGTTGCGTTCTGTTTCAGCCACATCCAGCACTGTCAACCCCTGTAAGCATCCTGATGTTATCCGTAACATACTACCTGTAATTAATTTAATGGTTAAGTTTTCTTTCGGTTTTCTTTCCAAATCTGAAGCGGGTTTGGTATTTTCGTATTATGGCGCCCCTCCCTTGGGCTCAATGCCTGCCTGCTGCCCTTTGATAAATCCTTCCTGTGGGATATGTACAGTGCTGGCACTTAGGTAAGGTCTTTCCCTGGACCGGGCCGCAAATCTTGGGGTCTCTCCAATAAAGGAAGCTTACCATGAGGGGTTAGATCTCTGGAGGAGCCCGGACAGTATGCCCGCAGTGATGCCGACGGCTCTGAGGGACATCGTCTCCAAAGCAATAAATTGGAAGGCTGGAGCAAGGGCCCATCGATTGTCAGGTGGGGGCCAAGGGGCCTGCAATACCCCGGTAAGTCCGTTCTAAAAAATGAAGCATTGTTTAAAAAGAAAAATGCGCTTAATTGCCTCTGGTTGCCATGGGAACTGCATCAAGGCCAACGCCGCGTCACTGCTCGCCGTACCTGCCCGCCACCACTGTTTTCAGACCGGCGATGTGACAAGATCTATATTTAGACGAGGTGCACGACGGCAGCCGCCTGGAACAAAAGGTGGCACATTTTTCATCTGTTTAAGCAGCAAGCCTCATTTTATACCTGCCCGTCACTCTTGTTTTCGTTTTTAGCCTCAGAATAGCTAATTTTCTCATTAGGCGTGACGTGTTTATTTAGGGCAGCAGAGAAATGAATATATATATACCTTTCATCTGAAGTAGGAGCTTTGTGTGTCTACAAACCGGCAGGACGTTTGAACTGAACTCTCCAACAAACACGGTAACACATGATTCATAACTTGTGTTTGAATTAAAAATAAAAATCCTGACTGACAGGTTCGACGTGTGAGTTTTTTGCGCGTCTATATTTATTTCTTATTGGTTAAAATGTTGAAAGGTGCAATCAGGATTGGACAGGGATTAAAAGTCAGCCCTGAACTTTTGAGCCCCCCCATGATGAAATTTGTGTGAGTGTGTGTGTGTGTGGGGGGGGGCATTAAGTTTCCAAAGGGTGTGAGTTTGGTTTCAGCATTGATAGGGACTAAATCAGACCCAAATCCCACACCACCGCAAACACACACGGTGTCCTCACAGACCAAGTGGGCACATGTTCCTACCATCCATACCCACATCTATGCCCCTGGGGGGCGCCCATGATAACTTTTGACAAGCGACAGATGTTGCCAGATGGCCAGCCCAGCCCTGGGTGGAGCTTTCCCTTGACTGTCTGTGTAACGGTCCATCTCTGGGAGGCACCCTGTGAGAACATACAGTACATCACAACCAGCTGAGAAGACAGATGACCTGACAACGCGCTCGGAGGGGCCAACCGACTGGCTTCATTACGGTCATACCCCCGCTTCCGTTTCCACGGGGCTGTGGATCCGCAACCGGGGCCATACGCACGACCAAAGCAAATGAGCGCGTCGAGGTGAAATACCCAGGTGACGCGTCTCGCTCTCCGTCCACCACTGAACTATCACGTATTGACCTGCTCCTCAGACCATTCTTCCCCTCTTGTAATTTCACATCGATGGCAGCAAGAAATGACTCAGGAGTCTTTCTTATATTCATGCTGGGGGGGTTGTGCCCGGCGGAGAATCGGGGGGGCTTCGTGGCAGGAGCTGCTTTTCTTTTTCACCCCTCTCCTATATCCCCCCCCCCCCCACCCACCTTGTGCTTAGCGGGCTAAATCCCATCATTCCAAAATATCCCTCACCGACCCTCGCCATCCTCCCAATGTTCTTCCAGCCGTAGAGCCGCCATTTGTCTCTGCACGCCGAATATGGGTAGAGTACGAAATAATCTTGTGTTGCCACATGTCTCCTGAATGCTGTCTTAAATCAGAAAGGTAATTTCCTGGCTATCTTCCTTCTGCATAAATCCATGTAAATCTGCCCTCCAATTGCAGTCATTAGATTACTAGAGACCCATATGAGTCTATTACTGAATATGTAATTAAATGTTCCAAGCAGAAGGTAAACTTTCAAGTAATTGTAGCATTTCCAGAAAAGCAAGGAGACCTCATAAGTGGTAACGTCATGGTTTGTGCTCATGTATGGTAATTTTTTTTATTGGAAGCCGTTATGAAGGTGATTGTCTGAGCTACATTTAATCTGCACTGTTTGAACCGGGGGGGGGTTAACACTGATGGCATGTATCTGCGGGGTTGGGGGCTTCAATCCCAATGTCTGTGTGTATGTGGTCACGTACATATTACATTGTGGGGTCTGTATGTCCCCATAATGTGATAAAAGACATTTTTTCAGTCCCCACAAGGAGAAACTCAATGTTATAAAAAACCGTGACTGCAATCAAAAAACTAAAAATGCCAAAAGTCTTGTATTTTGTGTGGTGACTTATGGTTAAGGTTATATTATGAGTTTATATTACATTGTGGGGACCAAATACATGCATATATGCTAACAGGCTCGTAGCTGCCTATAGTATGTGCATATATGTATGTTATGTGGTGCCAAGCATAGGCGTCACCCCCCCTCCCCGACCAGGATAAGTCACTGGAAGAAGGATGGATGGTTTGAGTCCAATAACTGGAACTAAAAACACGAACACTTACCAGAAACAGCTTTGAACAGCAAAATGTTATTTCAGCAAGGAGAAGCGTTCTACAAAGTAAGATTAGATTTCCACTCAAATGATACTTCTTAATGGATTTCTGAAAGAATAAATTTTCGAGAAGGCAACAAATTGCATCACGAGGCCTAAGACGGATTCCTGATGAGATGAGACGGCATGTGCATGACCACAGCCGGCCTGCACCCTGAGAAACCAGTCTACAGAGAGGTGAGTTTGGTGAAGGGACATGTGGGGAAGGCCTCGGCGATTGTTTCTGAAGCACGGGGTCTCTCTCCACTGCTGCTGAAGCAGACGATGCCCATAACACAAGCAGAAGGAGAGATCAAAGCAACAGACGTAAACTGTGAAAGAATAAGATCTCTGCCGACTGACAGCCCCGGCTATGATGATGCTCTGAAATGATCCCCCTTCCCTCCCCATCCCCGAATCTCACCAGGTTCTGATCCTCACTGGAGCTTAGGTTACAATGTGGGAGCTCTCAGATTTTATATAAAATTAGGCTTTTGGTGGCTGTAAAGTGCAGGATAGAAGGTGCACACACACATACACACACACGCACACACACACACACACAGACACACGCACACACATGTACACATAGAGACACACACACGCACACACACAGACACACACGCACATAGACATGCACATAGAGACACACACGCACACACACACAGACACACACACACACGCACGCACACACACATGTACACATAGAGACACAGACATACACACACACACACACACAGACACACAGAGACACACACAGGCATGCACGTACACACACACACACAGGCATGCACACACACGCACACACACTCACACACACACACAGGCATGCACGCACACACACACACACCCGCACACACAGCTGGGGAGTTTGTTAGCATTCAGACCCTGTGAAAGCCAAAGCCCCTTTGTGTTCTGCAGGAGCTCCAGCAGTAGGTGAGGAGCAGGCCTGCTTTCTGGCCCCATCACGCTCTCCCACAGTCCCCCATTGGCACTCCTTCCAACCGCAGGTGATGCCATATGCGGCGCCCCCCCCCCCTCAAATCTTCACAAATGAGTTTTTAAAAGTGCGACGACCCCCCTCTTGCCACAAAGGCCGGGAGTGGTGGGCACGTGTCGATCTCGCGGAGCCACGTGAACATCGATTCCCTCCAGACTGCCAGGGGTTGGTTTCCAGGGAAACCGCGGAGTAGGACCGCGGGGTGCTACCCCACACCCAGCGCCATCAACGGGAGCTACTGGTCAGCGATTTCAATTAAGAGACTATCTTTAAACACAATAAGCTTGGACTGGGGGCTCGTTTACTGCCAGCCTGGTTAAGTGAGGACCCGGTGCCTGGCGTACACAATTACCAGGAGGCTGAGGAGACAATTACCAAGATCAGCCTATTAAAACCTTTGTTACAACATGACTCGTGCTCAGCCTATTAAAACCTTTGTTACAACACAACTCCAGCCCGGCCTATTAAAACCTTCGTTACAACACAACTCCAGCTTGTCCTATTAAAACCTTCGTTACAACGCGGCTCTTTGTCAGGGAGGCTGAAGCCACTCGATGCTGTTCGCCAAGCTTAACCTCCCTCGCCAGGGCATTGAAGCACCAGGTCCGTAAATCTGCGTCGCTCTGTCCTCTTAAAGTGACAGTCACCCTTTGCCTTGCAGAGCACTTTCAACATTGGCATGCACCAAATAATCGCACCGTATCATCTTGTTGTTTATTTACTTATTTTATATGATGTCTAACATTAATGAAAACAGCATATTCGTGTACAATGACAATAAAGATATTCTTTTGCATTAACTATCCAATGCACAGGAGCACAGACTAGTGAAAAAGACCTGACGATAAAACTGAAGAAGGCTAGAAAAGGCCTCTGGATTGGCTCAGCTCCGTCCTGCAGTAACATACCCGCACATACCCACGCATATGCCCGCACCCCTTTCCTGTGCCCCAGCCCAGAGTGCCAGCTCTGAGTGTGAAACCCCAACTCTCGAACCCTAGACAGGCACTTGGCTTGTATTATAAATGATCACAATTCTATTATAAACGGCGGGATCACCAGATAGGTCTCCCCGGCAACCATGCCCGCGTCTCTATGATGATGGATGGATCTGAGATGACAGAACAAAAGATCAAATCCAAACACTAAATCGGAACGGCAGTCATCTGCTGTTATTAATTCCTCCAAAGATCTGCTCTAAAATAGGAGCCCCGGAAAAAAAGCATCCACCTTTATTCAATTAGACACTCGAGGGTGTGAATGGGCTCACATTTGATGAATCTTTGTCACTTTGGTAGACTTTTGTTTATTTGTATGGGATGACGGCTTCTGTCATCTGCCTGGGTGATGTGCGTTACTCACCCCATAGACAGACATAAACGCTAAACCCCCCCGTGATGAAAACCCCTGCTTCTTGTGAGAGAAAGGACAACCAATCAGCAGCTGAGAGAATTAGAGAAACATGCTGCACAAATAAAATAACCCCCCACCCTTCCCATTGGTTCATTCCAGGCCCTTAGCCAGGAATAAATCGGGGGGGGGGGGGGTAGATTTGATTTTGCAGACTGAATTGGGAGCAAATTTTGGGGGATGGGGGATTCAGAACTGTAAATTTACTATCTGGCTTACATGCCTGCTTGGAAGCAGACAAATGTGACTATGTGTTTGTTCTATGCCTGGCTTGCTCCCCCACACCACACCGCCAGGTCCCCCCCATGGCTGTGCATGGACTAACATTCCTGGAATTGGTAGCCGGGGGTGGCATGTGGCTCAGTTGGGTAGACCATTGTGCCTGAGATCAGAACGTTTTCACTTCAAATCCCCTGGTCAGCTATTTCACCACTGGGTCCTTAACCTGCCCTGCTTTCCCAAAAGAAACCGATGTCACTTTGCATAAAGCATCCAATAAAAGAATTTTTTAATTTGCAATGGTGAAAATCTGGTCTTTCTGCCTTCCACACCTTCATTTTGGCATAACCCCAACCCCCACCAGGGATTACAGAAGCACCGGCTTATGTACAAACCACTCTTTGTTTGATGTGTGGACCCGAGGGCTGCAGAAGTGTGTGAAAAGCCATCCCTCTGATGCTGTTTCAGCCAAGGCCCCGGACTGAGTTCCCATATACGTATCGTAGGCCTCCCCCGTAATTGAAATACTATTGATTGTGGACGACATCTGATGGGGGTGTAATTGCTCCGTACGGAGGGTTTTCTCGCTTCTCACGGGACGCATCGGCACCGTTGTCTTTCAGATCACACCCGCCTGGCTCTCGCTCCTGATCGATGTGCTTTACTGGAATTAACACACTGTGTTCTGATGCGAGAGAGGCTGCCTTTACGGTGTCGAGTATGAGGAAAACCTTGGTCAGGATTATTCACACGCGCATGTATTTGACACGAGAAAGTCAGATATTAAAGGAAGACAAAATATCATTGGCAGTAATCTGTATGAATACTGTCTGTACTTGCATCATCGCGATCCAATGAAAACCACCTTTGTCCACTTTGACGATTGTGACATTTACTACAGATGGAATACGGCCGTTCTCCTCTGATAACGATAATGTTTGACATCTAATTGACCAATGAAAAGATGCTGTATGAGGTCATCTGTCTAACTAGTATTTATATTTGTACTAGTTAACCATGATGGTTATTTGTATGGGTTACTTTATATCACTAATTTTAACACTGATAGCTACCTAGCACAGTAGCTAGCTAACATCATTGTTGATTATGAATATAAAACAAGATCGGTTCGTATCTTATTGACACCGACATATTTCCCTCACTGACAACAATCCACGTATGTCCATTAAAAACATTAAACCACTTACTGACGGCTGTGTAAAGATTTTGGTTTCAACATGTTGTGCTAAGGGTGTCTCATTATGTTGTTTTAGGTTTATTTTGTAAAGCTGTTTCTGAGAAAATCTCACAGATTTTTGGAGATATGTTTTTTATTGGACAGTGACAATGTGCTTTGTGTGTCTGTCCTTATTGAATGTGCATGTAATAGCTGAGCAACTTAATCATGAAGCAAAAGCAAAGACTGTTTATTGCCATTAAGATCTCATACTGCTCATGTGGCGGTTCAAGTTCTTGCCACAGAGTTATGGGAACTTCTCTTTTCATTAAACTGTCTAATCAGGCCAGCGTTGGGCCCCCGGGGGATCCCGATCAGATTAACGGCCCATGAAAGTGGAAGGATACATAGATGTTCAACACCTCAAATCCTTTGTGTGGGTCTGTGTGGGTCTCTGTAAGCAGGAATGGCTTTGCTGGGTCATGTGCCCACACTCTGCCCAATAAACAGCAGTTTATTTATTTGGTCATGTGCTGAAACATCAACATTTCTCTATAGGTATAATATCATGTGGTATACCATTTTGTACTTGGTGTGTGTGTGTGTGTGTGTGTGTGTGTGTGTATGCGCGCACACATGGACTTTAAACATAACATTCCGCAAGTTAAGCCGGATTAAAAACTGATTAATTAGGACACACTTAAGAGACTCAAAAATAACGCCCCCATTAACTGTTTTGTTCAGTTGTGCGCCGTGACATGCCATGATTTGTACCTCACTGCTGCCCCCATGTGGCACGGAGACCTGGTGGGATCAACAGCTGAATGCGGACCGACAGCGAGCGACCGGCCGTCAGCGGTGACCGTGCTCATGGGCCTTCGCTGATATGACCGTGGGCTACAGAATTATGTGTGGATAAGAACAGGATGGCCATTAGTTAGCCTCAGCTCAGGAGGGCGTGTTACGGCCATGGCTCAGAGCACATAGCACTGATGATATGAGACTAGGGCAGAGTCTGAGATTAATGACCACACCTCTTTGGAGAAACCTGAAGGTGCCATTGGACAATGATAAGAGGCATTAAATAGGGCAGCACGGAGCAAATCATTTATATTCGGCTCTCATTCTCTCTGTGCTAAATGGTGCGTCTGATCCGGAATGCACCATGCGCTAAACGATGAGTTTGATCTAGTACATGCCGCACCCCAAACGGACAGCCCGATACAGAACGTACCATGCGCTTAACAGACAGCCTCATCCGGAACGCACCATGCCCTAAACGAAGAGTTTGATCTGGTACATGCCGCACCCCAAATGGACAGCCCGATACAGAACGTGCCATGCGCTAAACGGGCAGCCCGATACAGAACGTGCCATCCGCTAAACGGACAGCCCGATACAGAACGTGCCATCAGCTAAACGGACAACCCGATACAGAACGTGCCATCCGCTAAATGGACAGCCCGAAACAGAACACAACATGCGCTAAATGGACAGCCAGATCCGGAATGCAGCACACACTAAACGATGAGTTTGACCTAGTACATGCCGCACCCCAAACGGACAGCCCGATACAGAACGTGTCATGCGCTAAACGGACAGCCCGATACAGAACGTGCCATGCGCTAAACGGACAGCCCGATACAGAACGTGCCATGCGCTAAACGGACAGCCCGATACAGAACGTGCCATCCGCTAAATGGACAGCCTGATACAGAACGTGCCATCCGCTAAATGGACAGCCCGAAACAGAACATGCCATCCGCTAAATGGACAGCCTGATACAGGACGCACCATGCGCTAAATGGACAGCCAGATCCGGAATGCACCACACGCTAAACGATGAGTTTGACCTAGTACATGCTGCACCCCAAACGAACAGCCCGATACAGAATGTGCCATGCGCTAAACGGACAGCCCGATACAGAACGTGCCATCCGCTAAACGGACAGCCCGATACAGAACGTGCCATGCGCTAAACGGACAGCCCGATACAGAACGTGCCATCCGCTAAACGGACAGCCCGATACAGAACGTGCCGTACGCTAAACCGATAGCCTGATCCGGAATGCACCGTACCTGAAATGGACAGTTTGTCCCAAAACAGACTGTGGACTCCAGAACACACTGTGTACAAAATGGACAATCCATTCCAAAATCATAATAGTATATTTCTAATAAATAATCTGACTATTAAACCACAAATAAATGCATCCGCTTTCCTAATCTGTCTATAAACATCCCCACAACTCCATCTGGCAGCAATATGTAAACCTGCCACTCGATATCTTTCCAGAGAAGCTGACATGCAAATTGACTCTGTGCTCATAAATTAAAGCAATCTGATACGAACATACGGCCCAAGGTTCGAAAACCTGCTGTTGGCAAGGATGGGAGACTACGACAGCGCTACAGCTAAGTGTCAGCGTGCGGCGACCTAATTAATGGTTTCGGGAGGCACCCTTACACCTCGCGATCGCGTCAGACTTAGCAACTACTCGCTTAAGCTCCTTGCATACAGTGTTCTCAGCCGGCTGCCTGAGAACATTTGCAGAGAATAATAAACTTGGCAGCATCAGCTCCAAGGCGGACTCAGAAGGACCGGTACTGTGGAGCTCCAACTGTCCGTATAACCTGCTAAGGTGCATCTCATAAGCAAGCACCCAAACAGCACTATTCACAACTGCTAGATACCCTCCACTCTGCCTGCGGTGGGAAGGTGAGCCTTGGTTTAGCTTCAGATATGCAGGAGTGTGCTGTCCCCAGCCGCCTCTCAGCCCTGAAATGGATTTATGAAGGATACCTCTGGGAAAGGCCTCCAGACTGAAGCAAGCCTACAAACCTGAAGAGTCTCCCAGTGCTGCAGCATAATCCTCACGCCTGTCAGCTTTGTACACACGGTCATTCACAGTACTATTATACATCCATTTCTAATACCCAACCAGCACCAACCAGCAAAAAAAAAAAACACATTGGCCAGACTTTCACCTTACTGGGATTAGATTGCATTAGCCCCTTGAAGGTATAATGGCACCACTCGAGATTTTCAACGAATCACTCTCTTATAACCTCAAAGCAAAACTGAGTGATGCTGTAATAAGCAGTCAGGTTGTGGCGTGATCCATAAAACACAACATTCTGAAAAGGGCCTCTCCTCCAGGTAAAGGTCAGTCACATGCAGAATAAAATGGTAAATTGTTCACTCAATGTATACAACATTAGTGGGAGATGTCCTGTATTGCACTGCTGTCTGTCCTGTATAGCACTGCTGTCTGTCCTGTATTGCACTACTGTCTGTCCTGCATAGCACTGCTGTCTGTCCTGTATTGCACTACTGTCTGTCCTGTATTGCACTGCTGTCTGTCCTGCATAGCACTGCTGTCTGTCCTGTATTGCACTGCTGTCCGTCCAATTGTCCCCCTCAATACACCCGTCCCTTCCCCTGCTACTGTGACAAGAATTTCACTGTGTTCCTCTAAACACATGTAACAATAAAACGTGAGTCATGGAGATGCCTCCATAGGGGCGATGGGGACCGCCTTTCCCAGCATGCACGGGAAGGTGCGGGAGTTCATCCAGGGCAGTAAATATTGCATAAATACAGTTGACAATGCGATTAATGTACGATGCGCTGGGCTTGGTACTTCCATTTTTTTCCCCATGTGTGTCAAGACACTAGACTGGTTTTATCTGAGGGAAGGAGAGATTCTTTTGAGAGGGAGTTTTGTGAGAAAGATGCCCCAGAAACATCCCCACCAAGGACTGGGCACACGCCCAGCACCGGCCTCAGGCCAACCTGTCTGTCTTGGGGCAGTCTGGCCATGTGGCCCTGTCATGGATTTTGTTCTCCAGGCGACTTGTCAGCATCGAATTATGTCAACCGCTGTAAACGGTAACAAAACAGATGGCCCAGAATTGATAGCTTCCTGTTATTGCCGCGCCCCACCCCCATCTAATCCGAGTGATGTTTTTCTCTTTGAAGTAAAATGTACCTGAAACCCTCCCCCCCCACCCTGCCAAGTGTTGTAGACACAGGAAACCTAAAGCCCACAAAACAGCATGGCAGTCTCCACCATCAAACATAGTCAGGGTGATGTTTCAGTGACGTCCGCTAATTAAGCTGCCTGACAGTCTTCTTAAGCCTAAATCTGGCTTTCCTTATAATAGATCTTAACTGGAACAGTACTGTAGAAGACGTCTTTATCACCGAGCTGAGTGCTGGCCATCTCAGATTACGGCAACGAGGGCTCTCTCTCTCTGTCTCTCTGTGTACATAAAAACCAGCCTTGTGTCTTTTCTTTATGTGTTTATATTTATATTTCTCTGGAGTACTATATATACTCTCGGTGCAGTGCTGTTTATGCTCTCTGTGCAGTGCTGTTTGTAGTCCATGAACAGTACTGTTTATACTCCCTGAGCAATACTGTTTATAGTCCATCAACAGTACCATTTATACTTCCTAAGCAACACTGTTTATACTTTCTGAGCAGCACCATTTGTACTATTTGAACAGTACTTTTTATATACTTCTGTTTATACTCCCCAAATAGTACTGCTTGTACTTTCTCTATGGTGCATTTTAAGCTCTCCATGCAGCACTCTTCATGGTCCCCAAGCAGTATTGTTTATACGCTCTCTGTGGTGCTGGTAATACTCTCTGCAGTACTGTTTATACTTTCTAAGGAGTACTGCTGGTACTCTGCAGTATTCTTTATACTTTCTCTGCAGTACTGCATACACTCTCTCCTGTACTATTTATATTTTCTGTGCAGTACTTTTGGCTTAATTTTCCAGCGAGCATAGGCAAGCAAGCACCACTCTCCCCCTCCCCCTACCATTGCCCTGCCCCCCCCCATAGGAACAGCCCATCACATCGGAGTGAATCACGGCCAACATTCAGACAGTCTCAGCTGGGTGAGTTTGGCATTTTGATTGCATTACGCCGCATTAAGAGTGAAATTTGATCTCCGATCTTTAGAACTTTGCCAGCACTGATAACACTTACTGCCTTTCTCAATATTGGTTTTAAGTTTTTACTTAAAGTTCTCACATGCATTGCTATTACATAGTTACATACACTATTATCGTGCTATTAGAGAGACAGCATGCATCCCTTTTAATAACGGACAGTTAAATATCAAATGGTAATTCAAAATATAACTTCCTGTCTATGTGATTTTTGTGATTCAAACAGGACTTGGGGGGTATAATAATTATTATTCTGCAACTAACACATGTGCACCACAGCATATTATTACACTGTTAAAAGGCAGGGCTTAAGTATGACAGAAAAAACAATTTAGAGCAATGGGTTAACAGGATTAACTAATAGATTGCCTTTCTTCTTCTTTTTTAAGTGACATTTGGCATGTTACAAATCCATCCATCCTTTGTCCATCCATCCATCCCTTGTCCATTTAAGGCATTGCATGGCACTTTCCCACTGGCATACAGGAACCGAGCCATAATACGAGGAGAGACTATTTCAGTTTGCTTCAGTTTCCCACTGCAGAAGGGTTGGTGCCGGTTCTGAAGACCAATACTGATGGAAAACCAAAGAGGTGGTTACTTTACTGTCCACTATGTGCTTGTGCATGTGTATGGGGTTGGTGCCCCATCCTGGGTTGTTTCCCAGCTTGCGCCCATAGCCTCTGGGATAGGCTCCAGACCCCCCCCCCACAACACTGAATGGGACAAGCAGTTTCAGAAAATGGATAGATATCTATGAGAATCACCATTAACATCAAATCCTAGTGGAATTCGCATTCACTTGCACAAATTTGTATTACAAAGCCATTCTGCTCAGCTTCTGTAGTACTCTTTAAAGTAGGTGGTTGGAAATTTTCAGGTTCTGAGTTATCGGGAATGCATCAATATACTGCAATGTGCGATATTACAAATAATGAATATGCCCTTTATTCCTTCAGATAATCCATGCATATTGACATAGATGACTAGTATGACCGTGCATTTCGACCAATCAGATGGTGGCGATGTCAGCGCGGGTACGGCTTGGATAATTTACAGTGGAAAACCATCAGTTTGCTGTAGAGCTCGGGTACAGCTTGATTCTTGGTGGCAGTGGAAAAGCGCCAATAAATTTGCCTTTCCCCAGCTAAATGAGGGGGCATAGCCTTTGCAGCGCCCCAGCTGGTTCCTTTAGCTCTGAAGGAGGTTCACCCAGAGGTCCCCCCCCCCACATTAGCGAACTCCTCACCCCGACACGGGGGGTCAGCAGAACGTCTGCAGAGCGACCTCCTCTCAGCCACCATGGCTTTCACCATCATTCAGGTTGCAAAACCATGTGACCAACTTAAAGAAGTGTGATTGGCCAAGATGTACAACATGCTTCAGTAACTACTGAGAATATACTCATAGCCTACAAATACATATATACTCCAACACTTCAAACATCCCATCCCATACCGTGTCAGATGCTGCTTCTGGCAATTTAACCAACAATCCGTGCTCCTATATTCACTACTGTAATTATTCTGTTTTCGTTTGTTTTTTCCCTCTCCTTTCTTGGAGCCAGACCGCTACACCAAACAGACCTTAGTGAGTGCATGAGAATCTCATTAGACCCCATGAACTACCCTGGAGGTGCCTAACAATTAATTTAACATGACATGCAAGTATAAAAATTGATAGGAGGAAAAAAAATGCATTAAGAAAACACCCCAAAGAAACGTTTCCAAAGGTGTGGTGAAAATACAAAAATAGCCTCAGAAATAGGGTTGTGAGAGTTGGGTTTGACCCAGATGGTGGTATTACAGGAGTGCGTCTGAGAGACCTCTTACACTGCACGGTGGTTTGTTGGTTTGCTGTTCCACTCCTTAGCAGTCACGCTTTCTGACGCAAGGTAAAAAAGGCGTACAGTCTGCACCTGCTAAGACGGAGCAGTTCAGTCAGACTGGGCAAAACTTTGGACACATACTGTGTGATTCCTGGTCCTCGTTACTAAGGTAAACTCCGATACATTATATCCGACATTCGCGAAAATTCGTAACCGACACCACGAAAAAGTGGAAACGTATCAAAATGCACAGCGCCGGACTACTCTTCCTGCCCTGTTACCTAATGACGATGCATTATTCTCCCTCGGTAAGGGGGTGATCGTCTATAAATTCATTCTCTCACAAGGGCGCCTTTCCTCCCTCCGGGAGATCTCATCACGCAATGATCCGGACAGATCACTGAGGCGCACGGATGAAGGAAGAGCGCTCTGTAATCTGCGTGCTCCATGAACACACGTGTCCTGATTTTAAGGTGAATGGAATGCCGAACTTTTACATACCGTCGTCTATTTATTATGGATCTAAGAGGAAAAAACCTGAAAAAGAAGACCTGAAAAATGTATAACACCCGGTTTCTTGTGCGCAGGTTTAGACGGGAGAGACTAAATTTTGATGGAAGGGCAGCCAGACCCCCCCGGCGATTCGCACTCATCGGCTTGTCTTCTGGACCCGTGCTCGGTTGCACGGGGGACTTCCAGATGTCAAGCCTGGCTGCGGGCGGCTGTTCGCCTGTGATAACCCCCCGCCGCATGTCGAACAGCCGCGGCGGTGCAAAAAACCATACGCTCATCTCCTCCGAGATGCGGATGTTAATTGTAAGAGGTCAACAAGGTTGGAGAACCAACTGGCAACGCGATTTCAGAAGCAAGGCAAATGATGTTCAAAAGACACGATGTTAAATTTTATTGGAAATACAGTTTCACCAACCGACTTAAATTTAAACTACTCAACACACAATGTGCTGACATTGATTGTTTGTTATTTACCGTTTAATTCTCTTTTTTGACTGAGGCGCGTCTATATTCAACCTGCCACTGTGGTTAGTGATGCATCTGTAGCGTCTTGTATTAATTAATGAGCAGAATCAATTGTAAAGTCTCTTAATTGCAAAAAAAAAAAAATACTTTGGCAGCGCCACCTTATTCTTGTTTCAAATCAGTCAATAAATGCACGTGCCTTGGGGTTTATACGATGGGGGGGGGGGGTCTCGATGAACGACAAACGAGAGAATAGCAGTTACCTATACGAGTCACTGGAAACGCATCAGGCGTCCGCCCCGTCGCGGTCACGGCGCACGTCCCTCCCCCCGTTGGGCTCGACTTCTGTTTGGGGCCAGTGCGCTCGCTAACCTGTCTTCAGGTTCAGTGCGGGCTGGGTGCGTGCAAGTTCATATTATAAAACCATAAATAGTTTCTGTAACAATTACAGTGAAGATCTCATTGTTAAAATATAAAAATTCCGCAGTCTTCTTTCATATTGTTGGTACACATGCCTAACATTACGTTACATATCTTTTGATATTTGATTAATTTGATAGCCTACGTCGGCCAAGTATAACCATATAGGCCTACCTTAATCCTACTTTCATATTGTTCAAAATGAAAGTTGCGCTATGTTAAACTGTACGAGAGACAGCATCGGTGTAAAGCCGAAATGTAAGATCATGTGATTTGTAGACCTAATATACATCAGTTACAGATCCTGACTTCTGTTATGGATGTTATAGACTAACGATTTCCCACATTCTCTGAAAAGAGTTATAAATGTAAAAGCCTAACAATGTTTTATTAGCATGCCTGTTTAAATCTTGTTTTTTGCCAGTTCGTGCCCATGCTTGCTTTCTTTAGTATTATATAACTTTTCAGAACCTAAAGTAACAACATTTAAGTGTTCTGTAGCTTTTAGGTAGTGACACCAGCATCACTCTTCAGGAAGTTATACCGCACAAAGAAAGCTGTGTCGAAAATATCTAGCAAAAAATATGGCTCGGGACTCACTCCAGAGAGAACATTTCACAATATTTGTGCATATCTGGTTTGTCTCAAAATAACTGCCGTTGGGTTTATAGTATTGCCTCAGTTTTTTTTTTAACTTAATTGGACCGGTATGAAGTCCTTGTTTCACGTGTGGCTATGACAGGTGTATTAATTTGCGCGAAATTGTTTTAAAAGGCTGCTCAGGAACGTGCGCCTTTACTTATTCAAGCTCCGTGTCAAGAAATATACACAGCACACTGCACATGAAGCCGGATCGAAATGAGCACAAGGTGATACCTGAAATCAGCTCTAGTTACTTAATAATTGTTTGCTTATTATTATTATTGACAAATGGGTTGAACAGAGTAAAACAAGTGCTTGGTTTTTAATCATGTATATAATGTATCAGAATGTTTGAGATTATACTGGCGGAGCCGGAAAATAGGCTACATCTGAACGTATCAATTAGAAGCCCATCTAAATATTTTTGTGATTTTATTCATTAGACATGTCTTAATGAATTGCAGTTAAACGCATAGAAAACAAACTTTTTATTGGTCATTGTCTGATAATTTTTTACAAGGGAAACTATGCATATAAAAATAAGATGATGATCAACGGGTTTCCTACATTTGATCGGCATTAAATGGTAAGGACATCCGCGTTGTTCTGTCTTTATGCGGATCCAGCAGGAGTGTTTGTAACTCCGACTGAAAGGCGTCTGCAGGCACGTCGACAGTGCACAGTTGAAGAATAATTCACCATCGGAGCCTTGCAGTTTATATGTCAACGTTATTCATAGTCTTTATATACTATTGGCTAAACAGCTGGTTGCATCAAAAACTGTTCGCCGATGAATGCATGCAAATACGCTGGAATCGCCACGCACAGCCAGCAGTCCGCTTCCATCCAGAAGCGGGTGCCTGGCTCCTCCGCTCCGCTTAAACGCACAGATTTCCACACATCAGACTTATGATATACACAAGCACACATGCGCATAATGTGCGGCTACGCGGTACTGTAATTATATGATAGTTTCAAGACAGAAAAGCGTGCTCTGTCCTTCCCAATGTTGGGATGATGCGGGTGAACAGTATGTTTCTTGCGGAGACCGAGAAATGGAAGTCGAGCAAACCCGCGTATTGCAAGCAAAATAAAGCAGATATCTACAGATTTTTTTTTATAAAAGTATAGTGCTACCTGGTCCTGCTGTTGAGCCGCTTTGGCCGGCGCGTTTGCTTCCTTGGCTGAAGTCATGGTACCCTACTGCTTAGACCCCGCTGCTGTTAACCGCAGAAACACAGGTGCCCCAGCAGGCGGAGCGGAGCCGGCGAAGTACAGCGAGCAGTATTAGACTTTCAGTTTCAATAGCAAATACAAGCGGTGAAGCGTGAGAATGGGTGGGAGCGCGCGCGCGGGCACGACGGCCCGAGGGGGAGAGAGATACAGAGAGAGAGGCGAGAGCGTGGATGGCCGGGGACGCGCTCCCCGAAAGCAAGATGAAAAAAATAACTGCGATGGAGAGCCAGCTGAAATTATGATTCTGCTCCTAATTTAATAACAGCATGCATGGAAGGAAATCTTAGCAAACATAGAGATTTAGTCCCGTTTTATCCCAGATAGCTGCCCGTCACCGGTTATGATTTCCCTTCCCTACTCCAGAGACATAAAAGGTTCAAAATCTGAAAGAGCAGCAGCATATAGTTCAACATTGACATAAAAACCTGGCTATTCGTGACTGAAAAGGGGGATTTGGCCACAACAAAATCCTATATAGTCAAAAAGTACATTGTACAGCGCTGCAGATGAACATGATCGCTGCTGATCTGAACAACAGTCTATATATCGGTGATGCAGATGTGTTAAAAATTTCAAATTTCCCTCACGACATACGGACTATCAAGAACAATTTCTTGTTCAGTTTTATATGAACTGTCCTTCAAGACGGCAAACCACCGGAGGTAACGTGATAGTAGAAATAAATTAAGTGTTATTCAGGCATCGCATAGCCCATCTCAACATGCCGAGCTGAACTTAATTTTTAATTTATTACGGCTGACGGCAACTAGATGAATTGCACCGCTATCTACAGGGCTATATAACACAACGACACGCGTGCTTTTCGGTGCTGTTCTGGTGAAAATAAACCCCGCATTAGGATTTTCAACACATAAAAGCCGCAGAGTAATAATATACGCCTCGCATATGACAGTCTTTCTATTATCGTAGCAGATGTCACCCGTTTCTACCCACACTGACGCAAATGTATTTAAGCAAATGTTATTAGTGGTATGTTAGAGCATAATCATCGCTGAAAGAATGAATTAAGTTACAGGCTGAAATCACCCCAGAGGAGCCCCTAACACCGAATGTTCATTGATTAATATGACGGACTGTCAGGTGTCAGGCAATCGCATTGAAAGCATTTGTTAAGCTAAGCAAATCTAACTCATATTTTTACACTGACCGCAAAATATTACTAACATAGTTATGTTTCTTTGGTGTGAACGCGTTTAAACTAAAAGACTACATAGCGCATTACATATATAAGTGTACCTATTTAAATTAAACGATCCAGTAATTGCTGAATACAGCTAGCAATAATTTAAAATCCGATTCAGCATTTTGTTGTATTATAAACCAGCAACGAGGCGCATAACGCACCAATGACCTGGTACGCAAAGTGAAAGGCAATTAATAGTCTACGGACAAGCGATTAATGTGGTGATCGATACGCGAACAAACATACAGTATTAGGGGTTTAAGGGACTCAAGATCGCTGGTCCGATTCCAACACGGGCCCCGGGCTACTACAGTTTAATACATCCAACTTTACTAATGGATAAAATTTGAAAGCTGTTTTGGACGGAGTGATTGGTGACGATAATAAAAGTTTTTGCTTGAAAAGCTTTTGTGAAAGAGCTGTCACGTTTCAGCGAAACTACTCTAACACTTGCAAAAGCATGTCTAACCACCAAAGTATCATAAAACAAGCACTTACACAGAGACAGACACAGGCCATATTTCCCCGCTTGCCGTGACCCTGCCTTAGAGAAGTGGTTCGGAAAAATAGCTGGATGGATTTATAGTATACTGCAATTTTCATTAGAGTTATATAATCTCTGTACTAAATATTTATTCAGTCACTCTTGTTGAGTTAGTATATAGGCCTACAACATCGTCGTAACAGTAGGTCTGTATGTATGTGATATGTAGACAAACAGCACAAATTACCTTATTAAACGACTACATTAAATGTCTTTAATATTAAGTATTGCTCTTAATAACAAGCGTTGCACATTAATTACTTCTCCATTATTTCATCTTTGTATTCCACATTATGGGGAAGTTTTTTCCCCCAGTAATTTTCTATGTATGGCGCTTTATGGTTTCGCCGCTATGACGATTATGAAAACCCGCGTCTGTGAAATGCGCGATTGTGCTTTTCACTGCCGCCACAATTATCTGCACAAGAAAACATGCATGAAGGCCTTTAAAATGTAACGTCGAGGGCAAAGCAAAGCTCTGTCTGTCAAACTATTTTTTAAGAACATAAGAAATTTACAAACGAGAGGAGGCCATTCGGCCCATCAAGCTCGTTTGGGGAGAACCTAA
>JAODLD010000088.1:5865218-5875326 GCA_026781065.1 Mormyrops boulengeri | reverse complement strand
CTTTGTGCTGCCTTGGATAGGCTCCAGACCCCCCCCCCCAAACACACACACACAAAATCCTTCCCATTATAAGATGGTAGATGGATGGATCACATTTCTGTTTTTAATAAACAAACATAAATTTGTTGTGAATACAATTCCAAGTTTCAATGTAATAAATACAGTTTGTCTTAAATTTTAGTGAGTAATTATTATTTTGACTTTATTAGAATTTGGATATGCTCCCCTCTGTACTCATTTAATAAAGTTCTTTATCTCCCAGGTTGTTATCCTCATCCTCCACCATACTGAATACGTGTTTAGATGATGGATGGGTAGCTGGATGTTACTGATGTCCTCTAATGAAGTTCAAAGGCTAGTTTAGAAGCAACACTAGCTGTTTAACCAGCTGTCTGCAGAAACATAACTGATTGCTTACAGGGGGTAATTGTAACAGCCTGAGGCAGGAAAAGGGGAAAATTACTAAATTATAACCTGTTCGTAATGTAATTCATAATTATAACCCATGGTAAAATTAATCCCTTATTAGGTAAGACTCCATTTGTGCTTGAAGGACAATTACTGTTGCAGTTTTGCCTCAAACATGATTTCTTTCTTCAGACATCAGGGACAGTTTTTGACAGGAGATCAATGTCCATCCAACCATCATCAAACCGCTTATTCAGTACTGGGCTACATGGTGGCCTGGAGACTCTCCAGGAAAACGGAGGGGAGGGCTTGCTAGAACACCCCAGGCCGCACATACACGCCATAGGCAATTTAGAGGCTCAAATTCCCCTAACTGCATATCTTTGGACCACAAGGGGAGGCTAGAGGGCCCAGAGGAACATGGGGAGAACATGAAGCAGGAGGAGAGGATGCAAACTCCATGTAAAGACCTGAAATCAAAAGTGCAGTACCTGCCCTAAGCTGTACATGAATGTGAATCTGTAGGTGTCAAAACATCTTCAAAAATTCAAAAGGGTTTTATGTGTTTAAGAGCCCTAGGAAAGCTTGAGATATTTGTTTAGGTAACAGTGCCACCAATCTCCTTCCAGAAACAGTAAGGATCTAACACTCCTCAACCCAACAGCACAATCCTCCCTGCAAATCAATGAGCAAACCAACAACAGCAACATTATGAATAAAACATTTCCTGGGCGATCAACGTCGGAGGGAAAACGCAACATGAAGTGCACTTAACTCATCAACAAGGAAAATCTGGTGGAATGAAGATTCTGTTAGAACTGCATGTTATCTTAGCAGCTTGATTACAAGTCCTCTGTGGGTTCTAGGTCTCTTATCTAGAGTCTGCGTAGTCACATGACACTGGAGAGGGCAACGCATAGGTCTGACTTCACCCTGGATTCACCCGCTGTGAGCATGGGCAGGATGTGAGGGGTTGACGTGTTGGCAGCAAGCCAGGTGACCTAGTCACCAGAGTGGTGCCCTTTGACATTTTCCTGTCTGCTCCCGCAGGAGAATTCCACAGAAGAATGTGAAAAATAAATTTGTAAGTAATTGGAGCAGCTAACAAACATTGTCCACATCAGGAGGTACCTGTTGTCGCAAAGGTCACGCCTATTACACATCAGGTGCTGCATACTCTCTGTGCTGTCTCCACACAAGAGGCCTTCTTACTTGGCCACCATTAATGAGTGTGAGCACAATGGCTCAGGCAGAAAAACCAGCCAACAGCCTCTGGGGGGCGTTGTTTCATCCCTCGAGAGAGTGGCAAACTTTAACGTGCAAACCTCCTCCATTGTCCTGGAGGGTGAATGCAGACGGTCGACTAAAGTGGCATGATAATAGAGAGTGAGGTACCTGATGCCTCTGTTAATTTCCAAACCTTTTTCATCATTCCTGTAGCACATGCTAAAAAGATTGGTTTGTAAGACTCTGACTCATGCAATCGCAGCATGATCGACAACTTTTTGTGCTTGCGACAATCTATGTTGCAGGATGCGGTGGGTGCTCAGGAAGTAGCTTTAACTCTCGTCAAGGTGACAGTCTATCTGGTTCCCTGAGTCGGGGACTTTTGACCCCCCGGTGTACCTGTCACATCTCATCATGGCGTGGAGTCGCAAGCTGCGCCATGTAGCAAGGATGTATACAGAAATGGGGCCATGGGCACTGGCCCCAGCTAAAAGCCGACTGGCACCTGGAGTGCCCCCTATTCTGTCACTCACCGATTGAAAACATCTCTTTGGTTACTTATATGATTGGCCCCATTTTCTTCCTGGATGTACCCAGACATTATTTTGAAATGGCTACTATTCGGCATTTTGTTGGAAAGAATTTTTATCGTAACTTAAGCTAGATATCTGGCACCTAGGGATGTTGCTGGAGGGTAGTGGTGAAAAGACCCCAGCAACTTTACCCAGATGTTGGGCCAGCAACACACATAGATGACACATTTTCACAAAGTGGGGAGGAGGGGCACAGATTTTACGCCCCGGCTTCAGAATTTCCAGATGCACCTCAGAATCCATCAGCAATTAAATGCCTCTGGCATGTAGCGAGTTTTGTTCTGTACGGAGTGTGATTGATCCATCTTCAAAAGCCTTAGTGGCTCGCTTGAGCCACTGTCGTCTCTGTGCCTTTAAAGACAACAATCACATCTGACAAACGGCCCCTGGGCATCTGTCCTACAGCCAGCGTGAGGAAGAACAACCAAAGCATTAACGTTCCCCATATCCGCCTGCCCTAAAATGAAGTTTATTTCATATGACAGCATATCCTGCTGTCTGAGAACATACGATCAGGATGGTGAGCAGGACCATGGGGCCATTTGATATGGAGATCTGAACAGAACCATGGAACACGGAGATCTGAGGAGAACCGTGGGACATGCAAAACTGAACAGGAGCCACATGATATGGAATGTAAGCAGAACCATGGGACATGCGGGTCTGAACAGAACCATGTGATATGGAATGTGAGCAGAACCATGGGACATTCCGATCTAAACAGAACCATGTGATATAGAGATCTGAGCAGAGCCATGTCATGTGGAGATAGGGGACACATTTATTAGGGCATGCTGAGGTCAAGGGAACAGAGGGGAGAATAAAATGGGGTATTAAAACCTGGGGTCTGGGAAGACAACAAAACAGGGATGGGACCCTGAATGAACCAGCATCGGTCTACTGGGGGTGAAAATACCAAAACACATCAGTATATAGGGTCAGATACAGTGCAAGTGGGGAGACTTCCCACAAAAGAACCCCAATCACTCGACCCCCCAAATGAGTCACCCCCACCTCCAGCCCTTTTTCCCACACCGCCTTGTTTGACTCTTGACTCAGCTGAACAGTCTATCCTTGTTACTGGGCTCATTCATTTCCACATTTCAGCATCATACCATAACCGGGTCAATTTATCGATTTCCCGACCCGCTGTAAGCTACTCAGCTTTTTCAACCTGTTCCCAGCCTTGACACCGCCTGACTCCTCCACACAGACTACCTCATTAAGAGAACAAGCCGTTCCAGATAGCTTTGCTAGTGTGGTCCACGGATCATCGAAAAGACCAGCAAGGCACAGTACAATGATTGATTTGCCTGGAAATTCCTTCATTTTATCACACAGTTTTTGGACTCCGGTACAGTCTGCGTCTGTGCGTGAACCCGCTACGATTTCAGCAAATATGTTTTCTCATACATGCTAAGCCTGCCTGACCCACTTGGAAAGTGTCTTTAAATCTGTCTGGTCTTGGTGAAGTTTCTTAGTCCAAAAACTAATGCTAAGAAACTTTTAATGGCTGTCACCATTAAAAACCGTAGCCTCGGGGTGCCAGACTAGTACTCCTTGCATTCCAGTTGGCCCTTGTATGCTAGTTTTCAATGAAAAGGGGTTCCTGTTCCCCCCGAATCTCCATCCGTTGACTCAGACCTTCACTTACACCGGTCTGGTTTCACAGCAGGGTTACCGGCTGCGTTTACTTTCTTCCTGAATCCTGACGGTGTTCTGTCCTCCATCAGTTTTCCACGCATAGGTGCCAAAGGAAACACTAATGTAGTTCCGGACTGGGGCAGCCTTTGGCTTTCCCACCATTACAGCATAAATATTTAATCGACGTGTGAACATTTCCAGGCCCCATTCTCGTAAATTAAATTTACGGCAAACACAAAGAGCCGGCCAGGCCAAAACGCTGAGAAAAACAGACATGGAAGACACAGCTGTGTAGGAAAGAAGAACTGTTTGAAGACACTTCCCAGAAAACATCACCACCTGCGTCCAGCCATTCTTCATCCATCAGTCTCCACCTTCTCTTAATTGCTCGCTAACGGAGGAGCTTGCTTCCTCACCATGAAATGACCCTCTTCACTCTTCTTTTTCTCAGTATATTTTGCTGTTACTTTACTATGAATGTATTCAGGATCATGTACATAACCATAATAAAGTCAACCACAGAAAAGCAGTGGGAATGAAAGGATCACAGACATAATGTTTGTTCTCCGTTTTCCTTCCAATAAAAAGCCACTAGAATCTCCACCAGAGTTAATTAACACTTACAAATATTCTGCCAGTTACTGTAGTCATCCACAGCAATGACCTTACAGCATAGCCGGAGCCTCGGAAATCTGCTCCGGGATGAGAGCAGCCAGTGTCTGTACTGGAGCCCTTAGCACAAAGCCAAGGGCTCATCAATAATTCTGAGACCTCCAGGGTATGGAGCTGGGGATAGAATCGTGCGTAGAGGTGAAAAAGATCTCGGGGAAAAATAAAGAGGGAGTGAGGCGGGACACCAGCTGCGGGAGTGAGTTTCATGCAGGGTGCGCCGTTCAGCGGCTGATTAAAGCAAACCGTTTGTGCCAGTCACGGCCTGGGATCCGGTACAGGCTTTCGCATCTGCTCAACCTGAACCCGAGAGGTAGGCCCCACATCCCCAAGAAATCAGCGACATCTAGACCGGCAGGCGTAACTGGATCGAGGCCTCCGAAATTCAGTCGATTTGTTATAAGAAACCTGAGTGTGCAGCACGATCGCCAGACACACCAGGGGAATATTATGTGGGTGATATTACCTCCTCATCTGTTGTATTAATCTCCCCTAGAATCAGCAGTAATGTGAATTCAGTGCAGAGATCTTAGCAGTGATCTTAGCAGAGCGAGCTGAATGTGATGGGTGTGAGCACCGTGGGGCTAGGCTAATATTGACACGATGTTAACATTTAACATTGATATTAAAATATGACATTCACACGCCCCATGGGCGAGACGAACACAGCTCCCTGTGGACTTTAGAAGGTGGTAAAAACCAGGATCTAAAGCACAGCATCCCTGTCTGGACATTTCTGAAACTGAAAAAAAAATGGTGTGCAACCTTCAGAAGAGACATGTTGCATCAGACATTCAGACATGCTGAAAAAAGCTCAACGCTGATTTGCACGGAGAGCTCCTGTATCGATATACTGCTCCAGCATTGAAGCTAAGAGGCTATCCTTCTGCATGCAGGGCTGACTTTCTGACTCAATTAAAGACAATTACATCCACTGTATAACCACAGAAAATACTGTGTGGTTACATTCAAAATGTTAAATGGCAGGCAAGTCACCCAAGGACATAACATTGTCTGGATTACACACACAACAAATCCCGTTCTGCTAGCTTGGACTCCTGTCTTCCTCCCACCACTGATTGTATCTACACTCTACCTTTTCCGGCCGCTCACACTTTCCACGGCCATAGGTTCGTCATGGCCTGATCTGTGTTTCCTGTCCCTTAAACGGTTTGGAATAAACCTTCTCATGAGAAGATGACAGAAGACGAGGTTTCAATGGAACAAGGTGAGCTCTGTGGGAAATAGATCAATCTCTGCATCTGGATGATATCAGTTATGAGCTATGAGCTACAGAAGAGCAATTGGACCTTAGAGAAAAGCAAACACTGCTATAAAAACACAATAAAAGTACAAAATAATTAATGAGTGTACTGCATGTATTTGTATAGATGCTACACCTACACTTAGCTGAAACCCCATACTGTATAACCATTGTGGGCTTGTATTCTTTCATGTTAACACACGTGTTTGCCCCAGGACTGACACTTACCCCCGATACTGAACACCAGTTTAGTGTTCACATCCAGTTCCTAAAGGGTTCAGAACCTGGTTTGGTTCCTGCTAGGCTGAGAAGGATGGTGAAGGTTTAATGTGAGCACCCAGATTCAGGGCTGAATTCAACCAGAAACCAAATTCAACAGCTGTAACCGCAAGGGAACAAAGGCAGCACATTTAAGTGCAGTTCAAAATAAAAGTGTCAGGGCTGTAATTTCTCTGCCCTTAAAGCTTAAAACTTTTAATTAGTGGGTCGGCAGTCTCTGTCTCTGACCTGACAGACTCTGACCTGACCAGAATTGGAAAACTTCACCAAGACCAGTACCATTTAAAGACACTTTCCAAGCGAAAAAGACACAACACATTAAGAAGTCACTGCAGCACTGAGTAAAATCCTACAGCCAGTTATCTTGGCCAGTGTTCTGGGGAAAACTCATTGTATCCATGGCGAGGTGAACGCTCAACATGAGCGGCTCACATGAGTCTCCGTCTCACGTTTTCTGATGTTAATTGTAATTTATTATGACTCCCTACAAAGGTAGTTGTCTCATCTTTGTTTATACGTCTACATGTTTATTTATTAACAACACATTTTTATTTCCATGGTGGCACGGTGACACAGTGGTTAGCACTGTAGACATAAACACCTCTTGGACCAAGAGTCTCTGCCCTGGCTCTACATGTATGGAGTTTGTGTGTTCTCCTCATGTAGTCATGGGATTTCCTGCAGGTTCTCCAGTTTCCCCCCACAGTCCAAAAACATGCTAAGGTGAACTAGAACTGCCAGACATGTCAGGTGTGTGTGGCCTGTGATGGGTTGGCACCCCATCATGGGTTATTCCCTGCCTTATGCCCATAGCTTCCTGGTTAGACTTCAGGCCCCCACAACCCTGCACTAGACAAGCAGATACAGAAACTAGATGGATTTTTATTTATCATCTCCATCTTATTTTTAATCTATGTGTATTTTTGTCTTGCCTGTATGTTGATTTGTATCCTCATGCCCTGCCAAGGATTGCGATTCTGATTCTTCCACCAGGTCAGTCATTTTGTCATCCTTCACTCACCCAAACTAGCAGCCACGCCACTCACATTCCTTTCACTGCTTCAGTAGATGTGGATTCCCTCACTGTCCTTGCAACTTGACCGAAGTAGTCGATAAGCCTATAAAACCAGCCCACATTGAAGGGATCAACCGGATCACTTTAATGCTCAAGGATCCTGTGACAAATGCCCCCTCCACCCCCACCCCAAACCTGGCGGCATGTGGAGGGAGGACCCTCAACTAGAGACGTGTGGGCACTGGATCAGGATGGGGGTGAGGCTGAGTCACAAGTAAAATGGACTAAATTAAAGAACATTGGGCTCAAGTTTACTCTGTTGATTGATGCCCGGCGCATGACCAATGACGCAGTTGGTGTGTTGCCCTGACAACACGCATCTGCTGTCATTTTTGCCACAAATGTGCCCCAGACTTGCCATTCTCCACTTCCTGTTGAGATGGGGCAGCGTTCTCCTGCTGTCTCCCACCTGTAAATTCTGTTTAAGATGGCCAGGTTGGCACATATTTCCCAGGAGCAGGTCCTACTGAAGGTGACCTTCTCAGCACGAAGCTGAACCTGCTCTATTGCTGCTGATAAGGGCAGATGGGTACGGCAGCAGCGGGAGAGCTGGGCTGCTCCAACAGGCCCCAGACGCCTGACTACCGGGGCTTTAGCATTCAGGCTCGTGCCAATTTGGGGCCCGTTTGCAGCCAATAGGTGACCAAAGAAAGCATCAATCAGCACAAATGCAAGCAGTGGAAGAGGGTCGTGTTAATGACCCCCCCATCTCAAGCCCACAAGTTGGGGGCATTGGAGGGGGGCAGATACCCTGGAAGATTCAGGGAGCCCAGCACTTCATAGTGGCCCCTGAAAATAAAAATATTAATTTTGTATTTGCACTCCCCCACAGATTCATCTGTGAGGGGCCCAAATTTCTAGCCATCCTCCTGGCTCAAGCCAAAATATCAACCTGCAAATGATATCCAGCATTCCCTGCGAACAGAAGCATCTTGAGGAAACCTTGCGCTCTTTGGCTGAGCAGGGAGTAAACGAAGACTCAATTGACAACAGCTGCAGAAACAGCAACGACTGGTTTTTGCTAATATCCCGCCGTTTTTCGCAGAAGAAGTCCACTTTCCTGCCAGTCCTCTAGGGAGAAAGGGGGCGGGGGGTAAGTGTGCCTGAACGACACACCCCTAAGATTTGACTAACTCGGTCATGTACTTCGGTAACAGGAACAAAACGTGGTGAGACGCGGGCTGAAGCCCCAGACCTACCCTCCATGACGATTTGGAATGCTCCACCTGGAATAACCCACAGATCTTCATAGTCGGTGCAGAAGGAGTTCCACTCAATGTGCAACCAAATGCTCTTGGAAAGTCCGGTCCGGTCCAGAGCTATGAATGCTCTATGGGAGACGCACCCGGCTCAGTACTGCGGAGGATCATAACCACGAACGAGCTCCCAGCTCAGCAGAAACAGCCTGACTGGCCACATGAGGGAAGCTTCGCTGACCAATAGGGAGCCATCGGCGGGGCGCGGAGGCGGAGCCCCGCATTCCCCAAGGGGAGTGCCCAAAACCCAGGAGCAAAGTGACCACCCACTATCGCTGCGTCAGTCGCCCTCCGCAGCAGATTATGACTTTGATGACTAGAGTTAGGCAAATGTATTTGCTACATGCGTGCATAAAAACACGCTTCCCAGCGTCGGCTACATTTATAGCTGCTAGTTACTTAACACGCAAATATTTAGTTTCAGTGCAATTTGAATTATGGGAAATGTGTGGAATTTGCCAACATTTGTATACTCTTGAGCGATTTAGTCTGCATGATAAATAATAATAATATATATTATATATAAAATTTTAAAATGTATATAATAATATTTAATAATTAACCAAATGGCACAGATGAACATAGGGGAAAGTGCTTCCATGATGTAGACATCAGCAGGAGGTATGATGGCTGCAGGCTGATAAGTTGTGTAAATCTTCTCGAGAATAACGTTACAGGCTTCTCATTTGCTTGAAGGCCGGTATTCTGATCCCGCAAGGTTGCTTCCATCGAATTCCTGAATCCTCCGGAGAACCACCGGAGAACCGCGATGCGTCTCCATGGGATACAAGCACTCGCCCGTAGACTGAAATGTCTGGGATGTCACATGACCCTTCCTGTTTAATAATGGAGCTGGGTAGCTCAAAATTGTGAACTGTAGCTTGTCTTCATGAGAGGAATGTGGAAGTGGCCTCCATCTGTTCTTTGGAGAAGCACCGCCTGAATTGAAGTGAAGGACCAGGACAACCATAAAAATGCAGAATGAAGAAGGGCAGTGGTGCAAGGATGTGGAAATTTTGAATTATTGCTGGCGATTTTGAATTAAATCAACACTTAATATCAGCATAACAGCAGATGGTAAAATACTAGTTGACTAATATCAGTTGGCAATATCAAGATTTGACACATCGGATCAATGTCGGTATCTTGATTGTTAACGAACGACAGCTGACACTGATATGTTAATCGAAGCATCATGCATCTTTAAAGTTGGGTATGATGAAAGGTAGCAAATGATTCACTAAAAAACATTGCAAGCTGAGAACCTCCAGTTTGGCAAAGGGCAATATTAGTTGACAGCACATTACCAGGAGGGTATCTGGTAGTGCACATGTCCACCTTTCACGCTGACGTGACATAACACCCTGCAATCGCTTATTCTCAGGGAGCCACAGCGTATGAACATTTCCCAGCCGCCAATACACAGAGTTTGCAGCAAACAGTGCTCTGAATATTAATTTCATTCCTCCCATGGGGTATGAGGGAAAAGGAAAAAAACACACCTTTTCCATGCAAATATATAAACAAAAACAGGGAAGGATGGGTGTGAATACTTTTAATGAGGGTGGGAATACAGTATGGCTCTTTGTAACTCGACTGTCTCCAGGCCTAGCTAAAACACGCAGAAACCAGGCCTAGCTGAAACACACAGAAACCAGGCCTAGCTAAAACACGCAGAAACCAGGCCTAGCTA
>JAODLD010000088.1:5821327-5834133 GCA_026781065.1 Mormyrops boulengeri | reverse complement strand
CCCCCCCCCCCCCCCCCCCCCCCCCCCCCCCCCCCCCCCCCCCCCCCCCCCCCCCCCCCCCCCCCCCCCCCCTCGCCTCAAAATGTCAGAAACAAGAGCAGGTCTAAAACTAGCCATGCAGTTTCAGTGTTTGCATGACGAACTCGATGCAAAGCCTATGTTTGCCATGTTACAGACGTGATGATAGGAAGGTCCAGTTAATCAGCTTAAAAGGGAACATGGTACTTCAGGTGAAAATGTGAGGTATGGGAGAGACAAATGGACACCAGTGGGGACACTGGTCCACACATTCCTTCAAAGTCCTACTTAGTGAGGTTTAAGGTAGTCCAGTGAAGATCCAGAAAGCCCTAAACTATGTTACATAGTGGTGGTCTGTGGGTCTGTGCCTGTGATGGGAAGGTCACTGATTCAAATCCCATGCTCAGCAGAACCGCCACATTGCCAGTGGGCCCTTAAGCAAGGTCCTTAACTCCCTGGGGGCGCTGGATGATTTTTTTGCTTTCGCATCATTTTTTAAAAAATAAATGAGAGCAAGATTGGATATCTGGAAAAATGTACTTGTACAAATGGCAAATAAAGCATAATTTTATCAAGTAGGATGGCCTGTCATTTGTGTGGATCCATGGCGTAACAAATGGGCGTGACAGTGTCCACAGAGGGGTAGATTCAAGGCCCTTTCGCTACTCAACCAACTCAACCTTAACTTTTGCTTTAGCAGACAGTTAACACTGAATAATGATTGTGTTCACAGTTGGTGAATCGGCTTTAAACAGCAGAAGCAGACACACAAAAGATCTAACGGCCGCTTCTGCTTCAAAAGGCATTTCAATGAATCCATTCAGATATATTATTCATAGAGGGGGGGGGAAATCAAACTGCGTTTCTTATTAAAATAGACCGGCTGCTTGCTTCACTGTTGGCTTATTACAATGCCTGTAATTTTCGTTTAAACGCAGGACTCGAATGAATGGGGCATCGGACCACAGCCCATTAAGCTGCGGCATGACGGCAGTAAATTCATGATTGATGCTTGGGAATAAAAACACGGTCTGCATGCGCCCTTCTTGCTGTTTATTTGTGCACCTCCCACCAAGAGGGGGCGATGTTGCAGCGACAGAAGTTATGCCACTTCTCAATTGCCTCAAAAACACCCTCTCTTTTCTTCAAAATTTGCATTTGAGTCTTTCTTGAGTGTAAAGCCTTCCTGTAACAATGTCGGAATTCACAGCTTTACTTACATGTTTCATAGAAGAATATGATTAAGGCAGCAGTGCCCAGTTTGTTGGATTTAATTGCTGTTGGTGTCACTTTATTCGCAATGAAAAGAACAAATTTTGTCTTTGCCACCCTGTTCATTAACCAGAGTGACTCACTGCTCCTATTATTTATCTGTTTGTCTCTGTGGTATTGCCTCGATGAGTCACAGAATAACTGGCATGACCAAGCAAGCTAAAGGGTCAGTATTACTCACACAGGTACTCTTTAGGTAGCGGTGCTCACTGATCCTATGTGACAGCCCCCCGGTGTCATTCCTTTGAGTCAACAATAACATGAATATGTTATAAAAAAATTATAAAAACAACATGTTATATTTCCCTCCATACAATTACGTCAATTTCACATGCATCCACACTCACTTTTCAATCTAATGTTGTTTACGTAACAGGCCAATAAGAGATTTATGTCTCTGGCCTGATATTTCCTTCACAGTATCTATTATCGTTGTTGTTTATCTGTCATTTGCTTTCTTGAGCACACTGTTTTCACAACCCAGTACATTATCAGCGGCTCACAGAAAGTGCATCACTCCTGTGTGGCCCCATGTCTAAAGGCAATATGAGTGCACCGATTCTGGCAGTTCGGATGACTTTGCAGTTAGTAGGATGTGGCGACCTCTAGTGGCAGGTCTACACTCTGCGTCCCTGAATATAAACACCAAACCTTCAACTATTCACACCTCTATTTATCATAGGAATTGATTGAATCCACTTATGTCATCGTCATTTTCGATACCTGTTCAAAGCTGAATGCAAAAAGGATTAACTAACCCAAGCAATTGACTGCAAATTTACATATCTAATTTTACAGGAGAAATTCAAGTTCAGCACCCGGCCTGAAAACGGCAAAGACCCACACTAAGAACCAGCAAGAATAGAATGTCACCTGGCTTTTTAGCTACCCGTTCACATAGTGGGTAAAGCCTGCGGAGGTAATGCACTATTCAAAGTCCCAGTGAAAGCTGTACTTACTACTCCTAAGGCATGTGCCAGGACAGAGAGAGAGGCCTTTCCTTTTGTCCCGGCATGTATTCGCTATGCAAGGACAAGCAAAACACCAGCTATACAAGAGAGAAAGGGAGCAATGCAGCCACCAGTCAAGCTGAGTTCTACAGTTTTGTCTCCTTCATGAACTTACAGGCACTGACTGCTGCTGCATCCCATTTACCTCGGAAGTCAGAGCTGGGAATGACGTGACAGCTGAGTTAACGTTTAAGCGCAACTAGCCAGGTCTGCCATACACAGTACCACTTCAAGCCAGGTTCATTGTTAGCCATTCATAGTACCAGCTGATAACAACGAATTACACAGTATCTTGTGAATACAAACACTGCATGCAACATGTCCACAGATAGAGGTTGGACAGCATGGCGTGTATGACCAATTTAATAAGACACAAGCAAGACAGAAGTGCAGTGTGAACAGTGAATCACTGCAACTTTTTACTGTTCATACATGAAGCGGCTACCGTCAATTTTGAGGATGGCGTCGTAGGGATCCCTCCAACTTTCCGAGATAGAATTCGGACTTGAGGGGATGCTCCGGTTGAAATTTCCGAATGAGAACTCGGAAAATCTGACTTCCCAGTTCAAATGGAAGGCAGCATTAGTATCTTACTCCCAGGCCCACAGGCTGACTGGTTTTATCTTACCCCCCGACAGAAATCGGCAATTGCAAATCTCCAGCCTGCTCTCTCCTTCAGCTGGTTTCGACTTGCCCGCTGAAATGCAACATACCATGAGCTCCAGACAATTTCAACAGGTCTAAACAAAATAAAATCTAACATGCAACCTGTTCCCAAAAAATCTGTAGCTTTGGACCCACAAAAAATACCACTGCGCTGGTCTGTTGCAACATTAAACTGAGGCAACCTTTTAAGACTTAAGGACACAGCTGCCCTCACACTGTTACTGATTTAGCCCTGTGAAGCTGACCTCTAAAAATGTGACATATTAGCGAATCTGGAGTAAATTTTTCACCACACATTAATTTGGCTGCCGTACACAAAATGTTGGAGAACAATGTCATTTGTACCATGTTCAACACAAAGTTGCATAACCGTCTTACTGCTTAGCTTTTTCGATCAATATGTGCTAAAATGCTGATGTCCTCACAACTATCATCGATTTCTACATTACCTGCTTCTGATACATCGCTATTGCCATCGAACTCTACATTCTCATCTTTACTGTCATCCTTTTCAATCCATTCTGATATTAATTAAGCGGCTTTTGCATCAGATAATCTTTGAGGCATTTTACGTACAGCTGAACTACAACAATGTATGTAACAGTATGCGATGGTCACCGAAGGTATAACATCAGTCACATTACATGCATCGAAAAATAAGCAAAAGAGAAATATTAAAGTGTGCCAAAATCATTTAGGAACACACGGATCCAAAACTATAAAATACTGCAGGACAAATACTGGCAGTTGGGTGTAAAATTCAACCCAGATTAGCTTCAAAAGGTTAACAGCATATTTTATACTTTCCAATGGCCTGTTCCGTCACCCTGCGTCCACTAATTAGGGCTACCAGCTGAAGCTAGGGTTCGGGTTAGAAAGGTTATGGCTTTTTCATATGTAACAAAACAGCTGCACTTGTTTTAAATAAGATTTTAATAAGACTTCATACGCAGGGTCGCAGTGTCCCATGATCACTGCGAATAGTCTTGTCAACTACCTGATTAGTATTTACAATTTACCTCACTTTGAAATTCGAGTTTATTTCAGCACTTTTAAAAAATTTCCATTCTCTGCATAAATACACACAGGTAAATGGTGGATAGTAAAGACACAAAGAATTCTCTCATATATGGCAGGAACGGCGACACACGGTGGTCATTCAAAGGCATTGCTTTGAGGGGCACTTGCTAATGGAAAGCGATTTAGGCAGTGAACTCAAAAGCACAGGCAGTTCTAGACCCTATTTTTTGTCCCAGCCCCCTGAATAAATATTTTTTTCTAAAACCATTTAGCAATATGTCCCATATTTCTGCATACATTTCATTCCCCCCGCTCAGCTTTATCATGGGGGACCTGTGGTGTCCTGTATTTCTTCAGGGGGTTAAGGATAAAATCCTAAAAACAGCTTTGCCAGTGACTGATAGTGATATCCAATTTGTGATGGACCGTTCTTTTCAACCAGTTCTTTTCAGTGAATCACTCAAATCGGTTTTCAAATAGAAAAGAATCAAACTTTTCATACATTGACACAAATCAAAGTCTTAGATTCTAAAAATCTACAAATATTTGACAAATTATCACATAAAAACACAGCAATGATCTTAAATTCAACTTACATTTATGTTTCTTACACTGTAGCCATGTTGCTTTCAGTGCCCTCCGTATATCGTAATCTGTTGTATTTGTGCTGTGTGCTTCTTTGCACTCACCACATGGTGACTGTGGCTCAATGCTCCCGATTAATGATGACCGAAACAACACTTCATGAACCATTTGCTGTATTTCCTGACCCCACTAGATGGTGGTCTGTTCAAAAAAGGGTTCAAAGCATGCACCAAAGCAAACCGAGAACACGGTTCATGAAGAGTCGTTTTGGCCATCACTATTTACCGATTCTTGGTAAATGACAGGTTAGTGAGTTCAGCAGGTTCAGTTGAATCGGTCAGTAGGAAATTCTCATGAATCTCATAAGACCCATGGAAGGTGTTCATGATATAATTTATTAATGTATTATTATCACTATTTCTAATTTAAAATGCATATAGTTACATTACTGGGCACTGGTATCACTGTTTTTATTATTTAATTCATTTCATTTGGCGTAAGTTACTAAGCTGTGGAGTTGCATTCCCCTAATCCTATTTTTCACATTGGATATGTGTATTTTAAGTATGAAATTTTAATGAACACAAGGTTTTTCAGGAATGCATTAGTCATATCAACTGTTTTTGGCAGTAAGACACTGCATCAGATACATATTTGCTCTCATACTAGACAGTGAAAACATTGCCTTACTCTGAGAGAACGTGGCAAAACAAACACATGTTTTTAAATATAGCAGCAAGAAAACAGTAGAATATAATGGAATAAAGTGTTTGTTTTAGAGATTTACTCAACAACAAGTGAAAAGTATCCCCCTGAAAATATTGTAACAAGTTCATTTTTTTCGAAAGTCACTTCAATAGATGTAACAGAGTGAATGGAGCGTGTCGCTTCCGACATCTGAAGTGCACAAATGGTGCGGAGAATGCATGCAGGGAATTTAAAGTTAGAGTATTTCAGTTTTGATAAATGTGGTTGTCCATCCTCTGCCAGCAAATACCAGAAGTGAGCCATGCTTACCCTCGTTTGTAAAATTTAAGTTTAAAAACTGATATATGATGTTAACTGTGACAAGTGTATTGTATCACACGAAACAGACCATATTAGGCTGACACTGAGAGTATTAATTTCACCACTTTTAACACTTAAATAAACAGTTCTGCCCATGTCCAAGGCTTTACACCGCATGTTCGACAGTGTTTTTGACCCAACCTGACAGTCATGACCCACCTGAAAAACCGAAAACAGCTGAGAAGTCACACAGCACCGCGGGCAGCACTGTCGTTGAGGGCACCAGATGTATGCTGTTGTATAACCTTGTGTCTCCTGTTGTATAACTTGATGTATCCTGTTTCATAAACACCGCTATACCGTTTCAATGAAAATGTTGACCGTGCAATCAAATAACAACTGATCTTTTTTTAAGATCATTTTGTGTCTTGTCTTCTTCTTTTGTCAATCACATAGGCATACAATGGATTAGGTTCACCAAATCACTACAAACAGGGCCGGTCGGTTCTATAGACGAAACAGTCGGGTGCATAGGGCGCCAACTTTTGTGGGGGAGCAGACTTGCTGGTCAGTTTCACTTTACCTTGGACTGGGGGGGTGGTGGGTGATACTCTCCTAGGACACCTCATCATCTACGACCGTTGCAGACTACATAGATCGCGATATGTGTAGCTGCTGTCAGTCTGTCACAAGCCGCTTAAAAGTATAGTCCATAATGTGGGAAACACAGTCTCACATGACCTTCGAATGACACTGAAGGTGAATTCTCCAGGTATCTGCTCATCTCACGTCAAGGTCTCCCGTTGCTTGTGTAGATGTTTTCAGGATCTCACACTCCGTTTCAATGTACACAGCATTTCCGCAAAAGTCATTCCTGTGTTAACCTATTCCAATCTGAGTCGAGTTTTAACGGCATGCTTTCTTTATAGGTAATAAAAAATTGTAACACAATTGTAATAGCTATTATTAGAATGTTTAGTACTATTATGTGCTTTCAAAGTCAATGTTAGCAGCTGTTCGTCGTGTTTTATTTTGCACCAAAAACATCGGCGGTAATTAAGGACAGGAGTGACTTTTGCGCATTAAACTTGGCACCGCACATTGAATCGTGGGTCCTCTTCAAGAAGGGTAAGAAGATACTGCAACGACTGTTACCCACTACGAATTGTTTCATAAAAAAGTGACAAAAGGAGCGGGTGAGGGAGCATAACGCGCACCATAAAGCATGCACCCGGCGGCCCGAAACCATATAAAAGAACAGGACTCATTTCTCAAATAGCACAGATACTGCGCTGCATACCTTATCTCTTTTACCGGATGATTTACGGTAGTTGCTTGCCCCAGCTGACGAGTTCATGACTCCCCAAAGCCTAAAACAGACGAAATACAACGGATCCGTTCATAAAAACGCTTAAAGCACGGTGCAAAAAAAGAGCATCGAAATCCTAGTACTGTACATACCTAAATCTGAAGTATTTGAAGTCGATGAAGAAGAAAATATCGTAGGTCTTCGTTAGCAACTGTGGAATTTCTATGTATAAAAGTGAAGATATGGGGAAAGTTCACCTCCGTCCGAGATCCTAAACGACACTCGTGTATCCGTGAGCCGTGAACGCGCAGTGGCGCGCATCGCTCCTCTCCGACTCTTCCAGTTCTGCTGCACCCTGACCGGGATCCTGTAAGTCAAACTCTTAAATGGGAATCCAGCCAATGGAGACACGTATTCATGGTAGTATATTCACATTCCCTAATATAAGGCAACACTGACACCCCTCGTGTATATATACTTTAAAAAAAAGCAGAAGCTCCTGCCTTAAAAATGTTCCTCCGAGGAAGCCCTGGCGCAATCAGCTAGGAACTTTAAATTCAGGAAGATCCAATAAAAAATGAATAATAAAACAACTGGGTACTCCCGTATAAATCACTATTTTAGGACTCTCCCGAACGCTGCGCTGAACTCTCATAATTTTTCCCGGGATGTGAAGTGCGCATAATTGAAATGTCACTCCGTTTCATATGTAGGTCAGTAAAATGTTCGCTCTTGTGTGGATGTGCTTCGTTAGTTGCAGTTCTATCACGACATAATTTCAACACTCGCTTTTTAAAACTGAATGAAATTTACAGCCGTTGTTGATGTATAAATTAAACCCAGTGTATTATTTTTCGGCATAATAAATCCGTTTGACTTTTTTTTTGACATTTTCAGTGCCTTCAAACCCAGAGAGAAGGCTGAATAAAATCACATTTGTTTAAAGGTTGTGTTTTGAAGTTTAATCAACTATTAGGAATGACAATATTCCTGAAAATGATCTATATTATACTTATTTGGTGCCTTAACCATAGCTGAGACATAAAGCGATAACAAATATTAAATAACTTATAACAAAGATTGTTATAAGCTGGTAGCCCCTTTAAGTTCAAAACAACACGGACCACGGAATCCGATCGCCTAGAGAAAGTCGCTGTAGATTCACGTATAATCAGGTTTTCCTTCCATAATCGTCTGCTTGGTTTCCCGTGAGTCTCGCCTGACTTCGCGTCGGTTTCGCTCCACGCTGCGCTCGTTTCAGCACCTTCTCTGTCTTAGAAACATTTGGCTTATCAAACGAGTCAATGCTGCTGTAATTGTACGTTTACTGTATAAATTTATAATGTAATTGAGACGCTGAACAACCAATCCACTGTGATGGATGAATTAGCGAAAAGATAAAGACAGAATTACCTGATGCTATTATTTGGAAAATATCTCGTGTAAAGCCCTCTACCTCATTAAAGCATATGGTCTGTGGAGGGTCTTGGATGCCAGGTTTGCTATTTAAAAACTTTGAAGACTGTGATATATATCAGTTAACAGATCACTGCCAACTTTCTTCAGCTCAAATTGATAGCCTTGCCACAGAGTTTTGCACCATAAACAACCCCAAACAAAGCCACCGCAGTGGGAAAGTCACTTCACTGTGCTTTTCAAATAATATTTATTACTGCATCTACATTTGTAGGATCAGCCAAAATACTATTGAATGTATCAAAATACAACACCACAGTCTTTGATTCGCTGGCCATTTCTGGGAAGAAGTGTAGATGCTCCCATTGCATGATATTTTACATTTTGGGGGGCCATTTTGTATGGCATGCCCCCTGATTTCAGGACCTGCGTCAGCAGGACCACGCGTCAGGAGCCAGGACGACGTCCGAGCAGGGTGTGCTAATTTGTTATACTCCTGCCAGTTGGAAATATGGCTTATGCGCTAAAAGTAGCGCGCTAACGAATGTGGCCCCACGGAGCAGCAATTAAGTGAGTAAATGAGGCAGAGAGACAGCGATAGGCATATAGACAGGACCAGACCTTTACTTTTTCACTGTCCTCTTGATCAGATCAGGATGTCCTGGATGTTTATCAGACACGTTCCTCTGTTGTGAGGATCACAGAGCATTCAGAAGGCTTTAATCTCAGCATTTTAGCTACACTCCCATCAGGCGGTATAACCCAGTACGCCTGGGCGGGTGTTTGGCTAGCGGGGGGTGTCAGCGGGCAGTGGGTGGGCTTGCCGGTTTATTCACACTGTTGGGCCTTCGGAGGACTGGCGTATTTGTTTTACACAAGGACAAAGAGGAATGAAGATCAGGTGAGTGAAAAATGGAAAAATAAACTCGCATTCAATTAAAAAACTCCCCGTCCAGCATGAATCCACACAGACGTCAGTGGGAAGGAACCGGAACCGGCCAGTTGACTGAACCATGTGATGGGAAAGGTGTGGAAAATTTTGATTATACAACCCCAAAAAGGTGGCAGGGACAGGCGGATGCTGTTTCCTCGCAGCGGAAGATGTTTGAATTTGAGATGGACACCCTGCAGTTTTCCCCCAGCCTTGTCCTCTTTGATCACTAAGGCAGCTACCTCCGCTGACTCACCCAACACCACAGGCCAGAGTTTCCGCTATTCTCCAGCACCCCCTTGAGGGAGGTGGCGAAAATACATTAAGCATCCAAAACAGCGGCTGGCCGCAGATTAAAGTAGCACTGTGTCCCCCACATATCCCAGCTACCGGCCCACCCCCCGGGTTTAGTAGCAAATTCATTAGAAGAAGTGGTTTTTGCTGAGGAGTTCAGGTGAGGAAACACTAGTCGACCAACAGCCCAGAAAACCTCCCAAGGGATGCTGGGATACGAACACCAGCTCCTTTATACTCCCTGCTGATCGATAATCACCTTCACGACACTTTCTTGTCATCTCCCAGGCAGTGTACCCTTAGAGTACGTCTCCAGCCCACACAGGCTCAAATGATACAGCGCTCCTGTGTGCCAGGAAAAGTGCTTGAACTCTTTTCACAAATGACCCCAGCCGGAGAACGGATGTACAAGAAAAGCTATGGAATGAGAAGAGCTGAATAATACGAGAACAGAATATGTGCATGACCTGGAATCAAGGACTACGTCCACTGTGAGGTAGAAGGACGTTTTTATGGGGAAAATCGCAGCGGTTCAGTACTCACTGTATGGATTACCAACTGTGTAAAAGTTGAACCTCCCTCAAATCAATCGATTCTTATTTACTAATTATTTATATTGTACGCTCTCTGTACCACTGTGAGCAAGCCAGAAAGGGAACATTTTCAGTCCTAATCTGAGCTTTCAGTGATATCCCGTTATGACCACAGCCTGAACGTGTATTGAATAGAGATACTTTATCGATCCTAGCGGAGAAATTGTCTTTTCATCTATCCCATCTTGCACTCCATGAGAGACACAGAGACATATATACAGATAAGAGCAAAGATCGGGGTGGTTCACAGCCAGCATCCAGCATCCCTGAACCAATTGGAGGAACAGGGCTTTGCTCAAGGGATTCAAACCAGCAAACTTCTGATGGGCATTTAGTCCTAGCCTGCTGAGCTACAGACCATCCTCAAATGAGTGCACAGGACACTATTGCCAAGCCAGCTCCCAGAAAATGTGTTGGAACATAGAAGTCCTCAGGCGCTCACTTTACATCAAAAGTGTTGCGTGACCCGCCCCCCCACCCCCGACACCTCCACTCCAGTCACTCCAACACATTTTTAAATCCTGCACTTTAATCTCAATAATAAATTCCAACATAATCAAGTAAGACCCTCACTTTCGAGGTGCGAGAAGACGATATCGTCAACGGCAGCAGGTCGCGGACACTTAACTCCAGTGCTTTAGTGTGTAGGACGGCGTGCATCAACAAATTAGTCGTAACCCAATCCTGAGCATCCAACCTTTCTATCAACCTGTGGGATCTCAAAGCATGAAAGCATCTTGAAGGAGAACCGTCATGTCCTTTCCCATCTTAAGCTACCTCCATGAACCTTTTGGAGATGTCGTACATTCGGCATTAATCTTGGGCATTCAGCTCATAAGTTAGATGGAGACACAAACAGCCCACCAATGGCTGGCAGCTCGAGGGCCACAGCGGATGATAATTCTGTAGCCCTACGCATCCGCTTTTCACCTCCCATAATAAAAAAAAATTATATAGGTTCTCCCGACAACCCAGTGCTGGTGAGATATGGATATTAACGCAGCCACTGAAACAATAACACGTTCGATTTAAGACGTTGCACACGCTTTGTGGGTCAGCTGAGATGTGTGTAGCGATTCATGTGTCCTTAGGGGGAAGTGAACATTCAGCAGCTACCACCAGGCATGGACAAAGTCTACAAACACAATAATTTGAGGAGGGTAAGCTTAGGAATTGGAGGTACTACCTAACAAAGAGTCATGGTTTGTTCTGAAACCTTTACTTTTGACCAGAACAAACACACGTTTGAAGCACCGTATTGCTTTGGTGGCAATCCCATCCGGCGCCATGAGATTGAGAAGGGTGTCATAAATATTTATATTCCAAACCATTCAGCTTGTACCTTCTCAGGTACTTCTGATAACTCTTCTGCTTCCTGGATTTAATATTGCATCCATTCTCCATAGCATAGGTCATGGAACCTATCCCTGGAAGAACAGGGTAAAATCCACCCAGACTCCATCCTAAGGTTTTGGATAACAGCTAGCATGCTGCTGCCAATGTTAGCTGCAAGCATCTCACAGATGTGGCTATCCCAGACCTTCTAATATTCCCCTGCTCTACCACAGAGTCTTGGCTATCAGTTTTCTCAGTCTATGTCGCAAACTAACATGCCTCCACCAGCAGTCTCAGTCACTTAGCCTTGGATAGTCGACTAGCAGCCTGCATTCTCTGTACTGCCGTCTGTTATACACCTATTAACTCTGTAAATCTGGGCTGGAAGCTCAAAGCAGACATTGTAAATCCAAGGTGCCATTTCTCAAGGGAAGGCGGGCCGGGGGGAGGAGAGGGGGTCGATAAACCATCTTTATGGCTGGAATGAATCCAGTGGTAAATGACGGAGGAGATATGACCCACTTTGCTGCCCACCCCCACCCCCGTTTTAATGTACTATGCAGTATCTCCCCTGGTACCATGACAAGTTGGTTCAGAAACATGGAAAACCTTGAGGCGGATGCTCACTTTGCGCTTGGCAGTCTGATGATTTTATTTTTTTAATTTAAAAAAAAATGGCTTGCCCTACATTGAGCATGTGCTAAATATCTTTAACGGTCGCTACCTCCAATTCCTGCTCTGCTACATTAAGCAGACACAATCCACTCTATTCTGTCGCCGGGAGTCTGACACGGGCTCATCACGGATTCTGCCCACGCCAATCAAAGGGCAGAAGGTTTTGTGAGGAGGTATTATTTTATATGCCCTCTCAGCTTGAGGTCATCCACTACATTAGCGTGATGAACGTCACAAAGATCACGCCCCGCCTCTGGACTCTCAGAGGTCGAGATCTTTGCTGGGTGGCCTCCCCCTGCATGCTCTGTACTCACTTCAGCGGCTCCCATCCTGTGGGAAGCTGATCTCTGGTTCGTTTATGCTGCATTAACCCCCTGCACTTTAGTCAGCCCCCGCAGGAGTACCTGCTGTGTGGAGGTTCAGCGGTTACCTCAGAGATAACCTGGGCCGGTTTGACCAGCACATGACCATAATGTGCATGCAGCAATAAAAACTCATCAGGGAAAAGAAAGTCAACCACAAAGGTCTGGGAAAATACAGAAGTATGCCCACATAGCATAGCATAGCATAGTATAGCATAGCATAGTATAGTATATTTTGTATAACACGACTTAGTCTATGTGACTTGCCACTTAGACATCTCTCTGATTTGACTTTCCCTGCCGGCCCCAGGA
>JAODLD010000088.1:5769520-5782457 GCA_026781065.1 Mormyrops boulengeri | reverse complement strand
CCCCTCGTTTAACACACCTGATTCAACTTCTTGTGCTAATTACCACATAGCTGTTGAGCTGAATCATTTGTGGTAGAGCAGGGAAAGAACTAAGCTACGCAGGGCTCCGGCCCTCCAGGACTGCAGTTTGACAGCCCTGCTCTATACTCTGCCCACGTCCTGGCCCCACGCCCCTCCCTTCTGGTGCTGTAGGCTCCGCCCAGCCTGGCCCCGTGCGCCCTGCATCAACAATCGTTAAAGTAGTGGCTGCTTGTGTGGAGAATGGAGGCATCATGTATTGCTCTCATAATTTCCAGGCCCCGCAGCCGAGGAAAGGCGGCGGGTGATGATGAGGACAGCATGGACGGGACTGAGGCGGCGGAATCCGAAAGCCCTCAGCAGATGGGTAAGTTTTTCTTCGTTATTGGTACCTCCTTAAAGTGGATATTGAGGTTGCTGGCTGGGTGGGTGGGACAAGAGCTTGTTTTCTCTTGATTGGCTGTTCATCCTGGATTGAAGTCCAGGTCAGCCAATGGCATGGGGGCAGCTCCTTTTGCATTAGAACGTTAGTAAGGGACTTCCTTTTTGGAGTGAAATCGGCAGTCTTTATCATATGCTGCAGAGCTGCTCTGTATTCAGGCTCTCAGATGCATTGGCCTGTCTATGTGAACCACCGTCCTTCAGTCCGTTCTCTCCCTACACTTCCTCTGTTTGCCCCCTGTGTATCGAAAAATTGGGGAGGTTCTTTCCCGGAGACGGCTTTTCAGTAAACGGGAACTGGATGTGGCTGATGTCGGTGGGTTCCCGCTATTCTTCTATTCTGGTTTAATCTTTATGTGTGAGAGTGCAGGCCCGAGATGGGGCTCGGAGGTGCTGGTGCTGGTGCAGGGTCAGTACCGTTCAGAAGGAGGGGGGGGGTCACATGACTCTGCGTTTTGGTGCACTCTTCTCCGGCAGGGGGCGCCACACAGTCTCCCTGTGTGACTGTGGGAAGCCCTCACTGCACTGGCCGGTTCGTGGAAGCAGTGCTTCGTCCATCTTTCCTCATTCTGTTGGCTCCTCAGCACACAGCAGACAGGGCAGACACCAGCAACACCGGCTGCGACGCCGCCAGTCCACGGGCTGCACGGAGCGCCACGACACGTGCTCTGTCGGTTTCTTTCCACTCACACCTCTATGCCGAAGCTGTTCATTCTCACTGCGGCGGTGGGACTGGGGTCACCACCCGATGACGGAGCCCTTCTTGGAAAGGCCCTGCGGGGCCTGGCCCTGAGCATTTTATTTACGTGCCTGACGTGGGCCTTCCTGTTAGAGGGGTTTTGACAGGGGTTTGGCACACAAGATTGCCTTGTTAGTGGGCTCGCGTGGTCCTGCAGGAGGTATCGCTGCTGCCCCTTGTCTATGGCGTCCAAGGTTTGATTCCTATCCTGACTGCACGTGCGTTGCAGCCCAAAATGACGTGTTTAAATTGATGTTTCTTAAATGCCCATTACCTGCTATGGTCTATGGACTATACTGCCTGGAATAGAAGGTAGTGGGATGATGGATGGATGGATTTTTGTTCCCAGGCCTGCAGTGACTGTCAGATAATGGGACTCCTTAGACGGGTGACTCTGAGCTCTCCTGAGCGGTCTACCTCTGACTGCCCCCCCTGTTAGCAGGCCCTGTTTACACGCCCCGCCTCTGGCAGAGGGTCTTTAGCTGGTGACAGATGGGCCTGCCGACACAGAGCGTGACCGTAGGGTTGCCTGGGGACTTCAGTGATCAGCGATCGCCAGAGCTCTGGTGAAACGTTTCCACAAGAGACTCTTTGGCTGCACTCTTCTCAGGACCCCAGTATCTGCCCCGGAAAGGGTAAATCAAAATGAGGCGGGTATGCACTGTCCCTCCTTCAAGTAGCCTGATGTCCTGGGTGCGATGGAGCAGAACAGCTCCCACTCAGTGCTGGAGGGTGTTTCAGGGTACAACAGTCCGGACCCTTTGTGAGATTAAGGGTGAATCGCAATACCAAGAATGCAAAGATTGTACTTGTGGTCTTGCTAAATTGCCTTCCAAGAACGAATTTGGGCCGCAGTGAATCATAGGATTGGTCTCATTCAGCGAGGATGCAACTGGTGTATCCTTGATATTTGTGGCGGGGCAAGAACGATATCCGGGGATTTTTACCTTCCTCCGTACTTTTGTTCATGAGTACTGGAACTTCAGCAAAGGCAGCCCTCGGAGTCTAAGTCCCTAACCTGCTGTTGCTTGCGGCATTGCGTGTGGCTCCCTCTGCAGGCAGGCTGGGGATTCGCGTGGTCTCCTCCCGATTCTGATTGTTATCAGTGTGAGCCAGACGTGATTTCACTGAGGCCCATTGCGCAGCCTATTTAAACTCGCAGACAGAGGTAGCTTTTGAAGCAAACGGCGGTACTTATTTCTCCTCCACAGGTGTCTGTGCTGGAGAAGCTCTCTGTTTCCCCTAACCATCTAAATAGGGAAGAATTTATCCGTGCATTTCCGGTTTCGGTACCGTGAGGGAGCTGCAGGGTTGGCTTGTGGAAATGTGGGCCGGGAGGGGGTGTCCGAGACGGTCAATCTGAGGCGTTTACTCCTCCCTACAGAAACAAAGGAGCCACAGGAGGTGAGCGAGGGAGGGCAGCCCACGGAAGGTTCTGAAGAACCAGCTGTCTCGCCGTCCACACCGCCCCAACAACCAGAGCCGGAGCCCTGGGCGGAATCAGCTGCATCAGAGGCCAGAGGGAGGTTAGAGACTCTGACGTGGTGTGTGTGTGTGTGTGTGTGTGTGTGTGTGTGTGAGCGGGTATACCTATCCTTATGGGGACCGGTTTCCTGGTCCCCAAAAGGGAAAACTCTATTTTATAAATATCGGTGACTGCTATGAAAAAACTAAAAATGCAAAAACTCTTGTATTTTGTTTGGTTACTTATGGTTATGTTTAGGGCTGGGTAGGGGTTAAGGTTGTCATAGTTAGCGTTAGCATTTTTCCCATAAAAGTGAATGAGCAGTCCCCATAAGGATAGGTATAACCGACATGTGCGTGTGTGTGTGGGTGTGTGTCCAAAAAGAGGAAGCTATATTTGTGGTTTCTTTTCCTCCCGTATCAGTTTGTGTGGTCGCGTGCGCACATGGGGGCGGTTATAGACGCCCGTGTGTCTGTCCTCAGGCGAGCTGCCGTGCCCAGTGCCCATGTGCCTGCGTGTGCTTGTGCTCCGGTGGGTGAGGATGTGGGGGGGGAGGAGGGGCTGGCCGACAGCCGTGAATTCTGGGTAAAGAGACGCCATGAGCCAAACGCAGCCGGCGGGGCCCCGAGGTGCCCTGGCCTGACGCATGTGAGGGTGCTTTTCTCGCTCTGTGTAGGCGGCCCAGCGCGTTCCTTTGGAGCGGTAAGCTGCAAATGTGCCGCGTTAAACGGGTGTAGTGCAGAGAAACAGTGTCATCCGCTTACGAGCCCCGTCCGTGCTCAGCTACTGACCACGGGGGGCAGTTTCCCGTGTAAGTTATCACATTCTAGTGGGAATGGCGATTGGTGTCTGTGTGTAGTAGAACACACACGTGTGGAGACACACTACAGCCCAGCCCAACAAAGACATGGAACACGCCACTCTCTGAGAGGGCCTGTAATCCATCTCTGTGACAGCACCCCCCCCCCCGGGTTTTATGGGTGAGAATTTATTAAAGACCCTCATTTTGCACTTGGCCGTCTGATAAATATTTACAGCACCCTGTCCGTCTGGCTGTCCTTAAGTGCTGTTTATTCTCAGTAAAACAGAAGTGCACTGTAGATGGGGTAGTAAACCTCCCCCCACCCCCAAATCCTTGTGCTTCAAATTTACGTCGAACAATGAAAACTGTTCCGTTTCCCCACTTCCTGAAGTGTATTGCAGGAGGGGTGGTCCCTGAGGGCAGAACTCCCATCAGCAACACAAGGCCGAGGTTCACTTCATCCACTGGGGGGGGGATGACTGGCAGTGACTCATGGAATAGAGAAAGCACTGGATGATCTGCACTGGGATATCCAGCATTCAGGAAGATTCATTAACTGTACAGCTGAGCTTTGGGGCAGATAAGACTCTGTGTATATTTGGTGTGGTTGCCGGTCTCAGACACCCCCACTCTTAAGCAGGTGAATCGGCATTATGATGCGGGGAGGGGGACGGGTGGGGGTGAGCGAATGCCAGAGGTGTGTGTGTGCGTGTGGACGTGTGAAGCATTGAGTTCAGCTTCAGTTATATATATGGGGGTGTTAACCCTTCTGCCCTGGAGAAAATGCCATCCGAGACTGGCAGGGCTTATCAGTTATCTTAATTGGTCCGATTTGGTCCGCTTTACGTGCTAGTAGACCTTTACTGTCACAGTATGGCTGCTGCCCTGGATCCAATTTAACAGATCAGTTAAGCAGACCAAAAAAAACCCCAACGAGGTGAAAATTCTGTCAGAAGGCTTGAATGGGCTTTCCATTAGGGGGCGCTAAGCTGGCACTGAGCCTGATGCTGATTCCTCCACAGCGAGCAGCTGTGCGCCTTGTGTCACTGTGGGGCACGCAGCCTCCTCGGGCAGGGCGAGCTGAGGTGGTTTGGACCGGAACCGGGACACATTCCCCAGGCCGATCCCAGCGGGAGCGGTGGGCAGCGAGACCAGGAGCCCGTTACCGGTCCCGGGCAGACCCTTGCAAGGTAAGCATGATATTCTCTGTTAAAGGTGTTGCTCCAGACTGAAAGAGAAGCAGTGGGCAAGGACACTAATCTATGAATTACCCTTAAGGTATCATGGGCCCGGGATCCTGCTCAGAAGCTCCTGACAGATGGAACGGACCACTGTAACCTGTGCGGGGGAGTCTGATATAATTCACCCAGACAGCCTCGTTTTCTAGGAAAGCAATTAAGCGCCCTGATCTAATCAGCTCTCTGCTGAAGCACCGGCGTGTATTGTGTAATGCCGTGTAACCGGTTAGCCTCATCCACCCCCGGGCCCAAAATAATTTGCCTTTTTGTTTGATTAAATAATTCCGTGCGTGCTGGTTTATTTTATTCTTTTGCTGGTTAATAGCTGCTCAGTGCCAGAACGGGGTAATTATGTCTTCATATTGTGCTGGAGTTTGACAGAGGGCAGACGGGGACTGTTGTCAGGGATTGTGAAAATGACACCCGTTCTCCGTATGTGAAGCGGTGTGTGCACCCCTCTCCTGAGTGGAACAGTCCAGCCTGTATAGTCCATAGCATCTCTGATGGAACAATCCAAACCTCCCGGTGTGGGGGAGGGGACGCTGGGAGCCGAGAGTTGGGTCACATTTAGAGATGAGGTTTCTGTGAATATAGCCGTTCTCTTTTTTTTCATCTCAGATATGGTCGTTAATAGAGTCATAACATTTTAATGTAGTTTTTCGGTTTTTATTGTTCTTACTTGCAGGAATTTTATGTCTAAAATCATGTTCTGACACTGGGAGCTCACTGTAGTTTGTGTCATTTAAAATTTTGTTTTTACATTTATTGGACGTGGCCGAACTGTTACTGGTTTCGTCAAGAAAAGCAATCAACATTTATTGCTTTTAATATTGTTATTGGCCTGGATGGCGCGCGATTGACACATGAGCGCTGTAAGAGAGGCTCCCTCCCAGAGGTGCTCCGTCATCTTTTTGGGCCCCGCACTCATTTCTTTTGGCTCTGCGCAGCCAATCGACTCAGACCCCCGAGGGGGGTCCGGTGATGTAATGGGCACGGAGTATGGTGCTGGCAGGCGGCCAATCGGCACATTGCTGCTGCGCTGGAGGCGTGCGATTGGTCAGCGGGGCTGGACCAGCGCCAGGTGGTGGTGGGGGGGGCTGGGTGGGCGGAGGAATGAAAACAAAAACAAAGAGAGGCGTCTGAGGCAGCGTGCTGTATGGCTGGGCCCGTCAGGCTGACACTGTGAGCGATTAAATTGCTAACAGGAAATGAAACTGAATGCCTTCAATTGACCGATGCGTCTTAATGGCAGGTGGAGGGTGGCTTTCGGAGGAGGTCCGGGGCTTCCCCAGAGACGGACAATCACCTGGCGCTGTTATGGATCATTGTAATTCAAATTGGCTGAGTTTCAGTCCCGCCCGTTTGGCCGGCCTAGAGACACAGCAAGCACCGAAAGAAGCAGCCCGGAGGGAGATGCCGGCGCTCAGGTTGTGTGACGACTTGTGAATCTGGCGGAGAGAATCTGGAGGATGAATGGATGGCTGATCGCATCTGTGGTGCTGTGACAGACCGCACTGTTCGCTCTGCCTCGTGGTCGCCGCTGTTCCTTGATGTCGGTCGTCTTCCGATGGATAGTCTGCAGTCACTTGCAGATGTTCTAGGGAATTCTTCACCATTGCAAAGATCTCGTGACAAGGAATCATGTTCTGTTTTATTCGAAAGAGTATGAATGTGAGACTGTAACACCTTGTGGGTTTTGCAGCATTCCCAGAGTTCCCAGTGTCCCTAGTGCTTGCTGGCTCATTCTTGGTCGGTTTTCTGCTGACCTGGTACATTTGGCAGGAGCCCCCGTGAGCTCTGATTCCTCAGTGCCCTGTGTCAGAGCTCCGAGACTGATCGCTGACCAGTGATGACTCTTCCTTCTTTCCCAGTGCTGCCCCCTCCTGGCCAGCAGAGGAGCCATCCAGCAAGTCTTGGGACGAGCTGGGCCAGGTGGGCCTCCCTGATGACACTGACGTGCGGTCGCTCTTCGACCCGGCAGGTGAGTCGCCCAAGAGTGTGCCGGAGCGACCATACCGAAAGACCATTAGCTGCGTGGCCCCCGCACGACACCTCCGCTTGGCTGCACGCTTATCTCGTCGTTAGGGTAACCAGCCTCTCTCGCCGTACAACTCTGAGCCTGAGCCCGACACTTACAGCACTGAGTGCTGACAAATGATTATCGCTTCCTCAGCAAACTTCCCAGTTGGTGTCTGCAGCTTTTTAAAAATGGATTTAGAAAAATGAGGGATGCCGTGTCCATCAGCAGGTGGGTGGGGGTCTGTGTGAGAGCATGCCCCCCCATTGGCACCAAGGTGGCCTTTACTCACCCTCCTGAACCCTTTCTCCCACATCCCACCCCCCTCTTTCAGGGCGATGCCTCGTTCACCAGCGCTGTGCGTCGTGGTCAGAGGTTGTCAGCCGTGGGGAAGGCCAGGCGCTGATCCACGTGGAGAGAGCCATCCACTCAGGGAGCACACAGGTGAGACAGCAGGCCCCAGGGCCCCAGCAGACGGACAGACGGAAAGACAGTCAGACACAGATGGAGAGACAGACAGAAGGATGGCAAGGCAGAGAGAAGGAAAGACCGATGGAGAGACAGACAGATACCAACAGACAGACGGAAAAGTTGACAAAGACGACAGATGGAAATGCAGACAGACATGATAAGTCAGACACAGATGGAGAGACAGACAGAAGGATGGCGAGGCAGAGAGAAGGAAAGACCGATGGAGAGACAGACAGATGGAAAGATAGATGGAGAGACAGACAGAAGGATGGAGAGACAGACAGATACCAACAGACAGACGGAAAAGTTGACAAAGACGACAGATGGAAATGCAGACAGACATGATAAGTCAGACACAGATGGAGAGACAGACAGATGGAAAGATAGATGGAGAGGAAGACACAGACAGCCTGAGAGAGAGAGAGACAGACAGATGAAGAGACAGACAGACAAGCAGACAGACAAACGATTAGCTGATGTTCACTGTTTTTAGGGGGGATAGGATTGACAAATTTGCCATAGTTTTATTAGGAACCATGAATTTCCTCCACCAGCAAATAGTTCCTTTGTCTGCACTGGACCTTGGATGTTCTTGGGTAAAAAGATAAGTTCTGCTAAAGGATTGTCATGGAAACAAACTGCCATATCATTGTGATAATTAACTGTGATTAATTAAGAATTGTTGTTCCTTGGTGGGACAGACGACCAGAGGCATGGCAGGGTCCTGTGATCTTTAGATATTTTTAATTAGATGCCACCGACTGCTACACTGTTCAACTTTAATTTTAATTAGGACTTTATCTGTTGCCAAGGTCTGAATCAGCAGATAAAATAAAAAGGGCCGAGCTGGGACAGTAATTTGTGAGAGAGGAGGATTCTTGCTATAAATGGTTATTTTAGGTCTTCACTAAATGCTGCTTCTGGGAAGATTAATTAATGACCTCAGATATATAAACTCTCACAGAGTCTGTGTAATTCCTCATTACCGGAGGCATGGGACGCTGTACACAGACACCCCGTAGCTGTAACCATGGCGTTGCATAATCCCCATTGCTTGTTGCCTTAGTGATGGTTGGTCCTAAGAGAGGAGACGCCTAGCCATCTTCACCCCAATAATGTTTGTCAGTGTGGCATGACAGCCTGCAGGTAGGGGGCGATGTGGGTGCGTGGGATGCTGCCTTGGGGCAGGTGAAGGGTAGCTGCCCAGCCCGCAAACTTGGAGTTGTATGTTGACAGGTCCCTTGTTTGATTTGGAAGAAGCCTTAAAGTTCAGTTCCCTGCTTCATTTGTGTGTGTGTGTGTGTGTGTGAGGTGCTCTAGTTTATTGGTAGACCAGTCTTAGCCCCCAGATGGTGCCATCGATTGGTCCAGACCTGAAAGTAAACAAAAGAAGATGGAGCGTGAACAGAGTCGGCCCGGACTGTCGTCAGTCAGACGAGCTGTGTGTTGATCTGGTTCCTGTTTGTTGCTGTTTGTTTTTTTATTTCCGTGACATGTTCTCTGTCAGGAATCGCAGGGACGGCCTCATCTCTTGGCCCAGTTGTTTACAGAGCTGTCTCCAGGGGTGACTTTGAGTCAGTTCCTTATGGAGTCAGTAGTTATGTCGCCGATGTGGTTTGGATGGTGGCTTGACGCTGCGGACGATCCACAAGCAGACACGATGCCGATAGTGACCATCAGCTGGATGCTTTGGGGTGGGGGGGCTTTAAAACTCTCCCTGGGGAAGGCTCTCTGCTCTGGGTCTGTCTAAGCTTCCTGTGCTGTTGATCGCCAGATAATCTGTGTGTGTGAGTTATAACATAAGTACATATCTATTACACATACCTCCCAAAAATTTCTGCATTTTTATAATAATGGCTCTTCTCCCATCCCCCCCCTTCCCGCAGCGTTGTGCGTACTGTAAACGCCTTGGAGCGTCCGTCAGGTGCTGTGAGGAGACGTGCCAGCGCTCGTACCATTACCCGTGTGCCCCTGCCGCTGGAACCTTCCAGGACATCCGGAGCTACAGTCTCTTGTGCCCCGAGCACATCCTGCAGGCCGTCGAGCGCGGTAAGTCAGGCGCCTGGCTTCATCAGGAACAGAAGAGTTGCATGTTGTTAGCTTGAGTTCATAGCACATCTGCCTAAAGACAGTTCACCTGTTCGCTAGCAATATATTTATTTCCTTGAGAGAAACATGCCCTCTAGCAGTGTTAGCATTAAACAGTGAAATCACCTTAGGCACTAGCGTTAGCATGGATCCGTCAGGGTTAGTGATAGCCAGGGCTGTCAAGTTTCATCAAAAACTTGTCTCTCAGTCAAGGCAGGAAACTTGAGATCCCTGCCTGCCGCACTCATCTGGTCTTGCTCTTCCACTCCCACCTTGTCTGAACTCCGTGTGTGTGTATGTATACATGTAATAATGTGCTTGCAGTGGGATCACACATGACTTATTTAGGAATTTACCCGGAAACAACAAATTCTATTTTCAGATTGGCTGGTAGGTGGCTAATAACTCTGTATAACTTGGTACAGCTATGAACTCGGCGGAAAACAGTCTAATAATTCTGTATAACGGGACACCTTGGTGGGCGTTATCCCTTCACTTCTCAGCATGAGAAACACAAGGTGTGGTGTGTGAACGCGTGAACTGGTTGAAAGGTGTGTGTCTCACTGTCAGTCCGTGAGATTTGAGAGCCCTGGTGATAGCACTGATCTGTCAAATCAGCTTTAGTGTTAGCGTTAGCATGGATCCATCATGGTTAGTGATGGCACTGATCTGTCAAATCAGCTTTAGTGTTAGCCTTAGCATGGATCCATCATGGTTAGTGATAGCACTGATCTGTCAAATCAGCGTTAGCGTTAGCATGGATCCATCATGGTTAGTGATGGCACTGATCTATTACAGCAGCATTACCCTTAGCCAGCGTTGGTCTTTACCACCACGCAAATTATGCATTGACCTTAAGCAGTCACTACCCCAAGTCACTACGTGTGACTTTCTGAGTAGGGCCTCAGAAACAACAATCCCACCCCTGGTGCTAACATTAGCATTCTTAAGATATATTGCGTGATAGATCAAAGCATTAGTGTTAATGTCAGCATTCGTAAGTCATATTTAGCGTTAGCACAAACCAGTGAAACCAGGGCGTTAGCATGAATAAACGATGCAGCTCGCTGTCCTTTGACACGTGTCCCTATGTCTGTCCCCACTGCCCGTAGCCAAGGAGCAGGCCAACTGCGCGGTGTGCGACAGCCCCGGCGATCTGCATGACCAGCTGTTCTGCACTAGCTGCGGGCAGCACTACCACGGCGTGTGCCTGGACGTGGCCCCCACCCCGCTCAAGCGGGCCGGCTGGCAGTGCCCTGAGTGCAAGGTGTGCCAGACATGCAAGTGAGTCCCGCCTGACCGCCGACCAGTGCGCCATGACCCATCTGTGGAGCGGGTTTAACGGCGGGGGCAGGGGTGTGGATGACAGTGTGGTCAGCGAGCCCTAGCTCTGTTTATCGAGGCGTAACCAAAGCTCAGATGCTGCCCTGGAAACGAGAGGTGAACCTACATCAGCAGGGGATCTGAAACCAGTGAATGCTCTGAGAGTGCTGGCCCGTGGGTGTGAGGTTTTAGCGTCTCAGCAGTGCATGGCGCTCCTGCGGCTTCCTGGCTGAGCCGCACCCCCACCCCCCGCACACTGGTGCCCCAGCGCTTCACGTGGCCCGGACTCAGGCAGGCCGGAAGCTGTGGCTTGGTGTCATCCTAGGCTCACTCCGCCCCCACGCAATCTGAGCGGCGTGATAGGGGCTCGAGCTTCAAACAGCCATCCGTCGGCAGGGCCTGGCAGAGGCTGGAGCAGCGCAGTGGCTGCCCCTGCCTGATTCACCCGATTGTAAAGGTGTCGATATTATAAATAGCCACCCAAATAGCGGCTAAACGAAGGATAACCATCTGAGATCGGCTTCCTTTCAGAAACCCGGGAGAAGACAGCAAGATGCTGGTGTGTGACATGTGTGACAAAGGCTACCACACCTTCTGTCTGCAGCCTGTGATGGAGTCCATCCCCACGAATGGGTGGAGGTGTAAGGTACGGGATGGCAAAGCAGGTGGGGGGGGATGTATCTGCTTTTCTATTTTCCCTGTAATGAAACTGCTGCTTCTCTTCATATTTTTACAATTATTTTTTAATGGAGCTCGTACCACACATCTAGTCATTTCCGTCTATCTGAAAGCACTCCCCCCACCCACGTGCCCCCTCCCCCCAGCTGAGCAGAAAGAATAGTAGGGAAGCGAGGGGGTGGCCTGGTCCAAAACGGAGGGATGAGAATGGAGATGTTGGCTCAGCGGTATGGTGGGTGGAGCTCCAGGCTGTGTGTGTGTGTGTGTGTGTGTGTGTGTGTGTGTGTGTGTGGGGAGGGGGGTGGAGTCAAGGCTGCCCCCGCCTCCGCCCCCGTTTACAGCCCCTGATTAGCAGCTCGCCCCGGGCCATCCTGTAATCAATCCCTGTCCGCCGCTTCGCCTGGGAAAACGACCACTGCTGCCAGAGCAAATTAAGTCATTCTAAGGCATCCGTGGACCGATTTAACTGCGACCGCCAGTGGGGGGATGGGGCCAGAGTTCAGGCGGGACAGACCATTCACTGTGGTGTGTGGGGGCCACCTTGGCTTGACTCCAGTAGCCTGTTGTCAGTCCCCGCAGCTGCCAAGATGGCTCCTTCTGTCATGTTGCTACATGGATGACTTCCAACTCCTGTACAAGGTTTGAGGGCAGGGCTGGATTGTTCTGGAGCATTCCGGACTGCTGATGATGGGAGAAACGGCTCGCACCAAGCCACGCCTCTGATGTACAGGACGTGCTGGGGCATGTGGTTAACCCTTTCTTCCTCTCCCTAGTACTGCAGGGTATGTGTCCAGTGTGGCACCAGGACCAGTGCTCAGTGGCACCACAACTGCCTGCTGTGTGACGGCTGCTTCCAGCAGCAGGACCCGACGGGGTGCTGCCTGGTCTGCGGGAATGCTGGGAACCCAGAGCTCCAAAAGGATGTGCTGTCCTGTCACCTCTGCAAAAGGTACACGGTCCCGCTGTGCCGCGTAACTGCGACATATCAGCGCTGTCCGCACCTCCACTCCTCTTCCATTACTCGGCTCGCTGCGTTGTTTACGTCACCATGGCTACGCTCCCCCCACGTCCCACATCTCCTGGGGCCTTCCCCGCACACAGCATCGGTTCTGCTGTTGAGCCGGGTTATCCGCTCTGCGTGACCCGCCCGTTTTGACGGGCTGACGCGGGCCTCGGTCGGATCGTGCGTGGATCCTGGGATTCCGGGCTGATCTGTAGAATTATCACGGTGAACCCAGTATGACAGCAGAACCTGATACGCCATAAACTGGGCTCTAATTATACCCATTAAGCCTTTCAAATAAAGGTGAAATGATGGAGATCGAATTGGTCTCTCTAAATTCGTCTGTGAAGTATGACTGTGTGTGAGCATTTGTGTGTATCTGCCCTGTGATGGACTGGCACCCTGTCCAGGGCAGACTCCTCCAGCACTCTCCAGCCCCTAATCAGGACAAGCCATTCGGATTGATGGATGGATGGATAGATGAATGAATGAAAGGGAGTTTCAGTGTTCTGCACTTTTCTTGTATTCCCATGTTGCGTAGCTGTTTTTAACTCTATTCCGTTTGCCGCGTGCGTCTCTTTCCTGACTGCTCTGGCATTTACTGGCCATGAGGCAGAATTGACTACCCCCCCCCCCCCCCCCCCCCCCCCCCCC
>JAODLD010000088.1:5730674-5762331 GCA_026781065.1 Mormyrops boulengeri | reverse complement strand
GAGTGATTGTCTGTGAGTGAGTGTGTCTGTGAGTGTGTGTGTGTCGGTGAGTGAGTGAGAGTGAGTGTGTGTCTGTGAGTGAGTGAGTGATTGTCTGTTTCTGTGAGTGAGTGTGTCTGTGAGTGAGTGAGTGATTGTCTGTTTCTGTGAGTGAGTGTGTCTGTGAGTGTGTGTGTGTCGGTGAGTGAGTGAGAGTGAGTGTGTGTCTGAGTGAGTGATTGTCTGTGTCTGTGAGTGAGTGTGTCTGTGAGTGATTGTCTGTGAGTGAGTGTGTCTGTGAGTGTGTGTGTGTCGGTGAGTGAGTGAGAGTGAGTGTGTGTCTGTGTGTTTGCCTGTGTGAATATGTGGTATCTTGCTTCCAAATAGCTAATGGAGTGACATGTGTTATCGCGTCCGTCATGTGTATCTGTGGTAGATCTGTGTCTGGATTGGACTAAGACCCTCCTGTCATTAGCCGGGTGCCTGCAGAAGTATAATGTGTCTCTGTAATGTGTGGTTGGCGTGGCGTCTGCTTGCTAAACACCGCCTTCACCACTAAGCCGAAGGCCCCGGCCCCATTGCCGTTAGCACCGCCGGGTTAATGGGTCCTGTGACAGAACCAGAAACTCCGCCTTCCTGGAGTTTCGTTAACCGTAGCAACCGAGATGCGAGAAACAAGCGGATCCCCGGCAATGTCGGCAGAGAAGGGAAGCTGGGTATGGGCTTCCAGGAGAGAGTGCAGAGCTGTCCAGCATTGCGACATTGCGTTCTTTCAGATCTGTTTCTGTCCTCACCCCCAACGCATGTCCTCACTGCACACGCGCGGCCACGGCTCTCCCTGCTCTCCATGACAGTGCTGCAGCACCCTCGCCTGCCCCTTTAAAAGCTTGGCCCCACCCTAGCCTGCCCCTTTAAAAGCTTGGCCCCACCCTCTTTCCCATGGCCTTGCATCTGTGTCCCGTGTGTTACTCAGCCATGTCGAAAATACAGATATTCAGAAATCAGATATGTCCCATAGCCATTTTATTCTTGTCTTTAAATGGATTTAAAAGATGAGCTTCATTTTGTGATGCATTTATTTCCTCCACCAAATCCATCCATACATGTCCATCGCATGGTTGTCATTAACGTTATTTTATTTTCATGGTGTTGTTTGAGACGTGCTGTGAAACCTGTGCTGAAGGACCAGGCATCTTACATGGGAATGAGGGTCCCTACCTACTAATCAGATCAGCAACATGAACTGTCATCTTAACGGCTGGTCAATTACGAAGTCACACCCACTTCTATATGTACCTCCTGCATGTATGATGACCTCGATTTTGCATGATTATTCTGTATTGCACTACAGTCATTGCTGCATTGCTTGTTTTGTGTACTAATTTGCTACCCCCCCCTCCTTTTGATCTTGGTTTGTTCCACTTAGCCCCCCCCCCATGTTGGCTGTTCATTTTGTCTGGCTTCATCCCTCCTCCCCATTCTCTCATCCGCTGTGCCGTAGGGAGCATGGAGCACCTATGGCAGTGTGAACTCACCGTCGTGGTCCCCGGACCGCTCAGACGGGTGGGACACCCCAAAGACGAGGCAGGGTCCCGGCTCGCCTCCCTGGAGCATCAGAGTGGTAAATGGCTGGCTGGGGGGTGGGCCTCACGGTGCTGGAAGGATGGGTGGGCGGGTTCTGGTTCGCGCAAGCCAGTTCTGACCAGGTGTACATCCACATCCCGGAAATGGCTGATGGCTGAGACCTCGGCTCTGCTGATGTGACATGACGTGTCCGGTCTGATGGCCCGTAATGGTAGCCCATAAAAGGCTCACCGAGGGGGCAGAGGTCATTCAGAATTACAGCCATTATCCGAAATACTGCCCCCTCATTACCCATCTTGCTGTGCAGACTAAATATTCATTCCGGCTCGTTTAAGTGGCCCAGGGGCCCTTTGTGAGTGGATCCGGCGCTCTGCCGTAAGTGAGTGTGTGACAGGGGACATTTAGCTGGAAGGGTGCCCACCCGCTTTACCATGCTAGCTGCCCCGTCTTGTCCACTCGCTGGTTATTAGCATCTGACAGCATGAATCCAGGACGAACCTCCATTAACAGAGGACTCTCACCCATGTGTAAATAAGTCTGTGTGTCAGAGAGCGGCCCTCCTACGGAATGTTCCGGAGAGGCTGTACAGTGTCTGGCCCGGTCGGATCGCCTGTAGAGTGATGGTGGTCACCTTGTCACTCGGACGCCGCTGAGTCATGCAGCTCTGGGGTCAGGGGCCGCAGCTTCTGGAGATGTGGCCGGGGCGTTCTGTCGGGTAATCAACCTGCCATTTTTTGAGGAGGTGGGGCCGTTGGGGGTGGTTGGGGGTGCGTCGCATCGCCAAACCGAACGATCATTCATCCCCCGAGCAAACAGGCCTTTGTTTGGCTGTTATGAATCAATTGTGATCTCAATAACGCTTTAATTCCCCGGTATGAATGCGGCCCACAGAGGCACCGTAAGTCCTTTTGTTGAGCGCTCCTTTGTTCTGCGATTTGATAGGCTCATTCTGGGGACTTTTAGGAGTTTCAATTTCAGGGGGGAGCGGGCAGGAGAGCTATCGTATTCACTGCCCCGAAAAGCTGTCGCCCGTCGTGAAATCGGCCACCCAGTTGGGAGGGGGGGCGCTTTAAACATCCAATTGCCCTTTTTCTGCATGACCATACAGACGGGCTTGTTTGTTTTCCCTGTGTTTGTTGTGATGGCCTCTGATTCTTTCCCTCATTGTTCTGCTCGTGTTTGCCATAACCGGATCTCTTCCGGACAACATGCAAGCCAGTCGCTTAATCACGGTGGTGTCGGGTTTTCAGGAGAACGCAGGGTTTGATGTAAAAGGTGATCTCTCCGCAAAGCTCCGTCATTGAAAGGGATGAAGCTTAGGGGGTCCTTACTTTAAACACCTTGTCAGAATGCCCCAAACTAATTACATTTTTTAACACTTAGCTCTTATATAAGAGCCTAAAAGTCATACCTGCAGGGTTACGTGAGTTAGCTAGGGGTTCGGCTCAAAATTTACTGTTAGTTTTTTTCCGTTGACAGACATCTCTATAAATACCAAGAATAAAGAATACGATGCAGTGCAAGAATACGATATACAGCAAAACAGCATAAAGACTACACATGTAATACGAATACAATACAATGCAAGTAGGATACGAGTATGAAGATAAAAGATAAAAAAAAGATGAGTTATGTACGTGGGAGTGTACGTCTGCTGATGGTTTAAACAGGGTACTGTATAAATGTACAAAAATAACTACATACATTGCAAAAGGTGTAAAGAGGGTATCATATAAAAGTGTAAAAGAATGCCTATTAATATGTACTGTTTGGTATGTTATGATTAAGGTGCTTCAGCTTATTCATAAGGTCTTACATGAGGATGGGGCATGGCGGTGTCACCCGGAAACGCTGGACATTTGACTCCCTGCAGGGACGAGGCTCTGGCTTCCCGGGGAAGAGGAGGCCTCGGGGGTCGGGCTTGTCCGGGAGAGGAGGCCGGGGCCGCTCCAAGTTGAAGAACAGCGTTGCCCCTGTCGTGGCTCCAGGGGTATGTCTCCTCAGCTTCTCCAGGGTGTCATTTCATGGCCACGTTGGCTGACATGCTGCCCTTACGTAACTAGCGGTGAATGAAGTGGGCGGGACTTAAAGCGCTGTCAGTCATCAGCAGTGTCAGCTTACTTCCTATAGAATCCAGCACCAGCCTTTCATCAGTAGTGTTACACCTTGTTAAAAGTCTTAGGCCTCGTTATTAATTACCAGATGGGGGATATTAATGAATAATAGGGTTAAGTAAGTTCCACTGGGAGGTAGCGGCACTCGATTGAACATTAATAGCATGTCGCTGTTAGCCTAGCATGTAGCATTACCGCTGTATGAGAACTGATGCATTTGCATGCCCCTGCTGGTGACGTGGCCCAGGTGAGCATCCCGGAGACGGCGTACGTGGTGAAGGAGGAGGAAGAAAGCGCCATGCACAGCACCATGGTCATGTTCTCCAGCAGTGACGGCTTCACCCTCAAGCAGGTGGGTCTCCCCTTCATAAGTCCCTTTCATTCTGGTGCCCGGGGGGGGGGATGAGCCGGTGGCTGGGGGAGGGAGTGGGTGGCGGTTTTGCAGGTGAATCGACGACCACGGAGAGGGGATATTTCCTGATGAGTGTTTATATCTAATGTAGTATCCTCTGCAGTCTGGGTCCTCCTTCCTGTAAGTAGTTTTGCTCCCTCGCAGTCTAAGTCGTGCCTTGGGGTCTGTTGCTCACAGCCTGCTGGGGTCTGATTCTGTATCAGTGTTTTCCTTCAGAACAGCATGTCCTGCTGCGTGCAGATGTGTGTGTGTGTGTGTGTGTGTGTGTGTGTGCTTGCATGCGTGCGTGCGTGTGTGTATATCTTTCCCAACAGGAGTGGCCCGTCTGACCCCTCTGACCTCTTACAGGACATGTGCGTGGTCTGTGGTAGTTTCGGGCAGGGTGCCGAGGGCCGGCTCCTGGCCTGTGCCCAGTGTGGCCAGTGCTACCACCCCTTCTGTGTCAACATCAAGGTAAGACAGCCCCCCCCCCAACCTCCCAGACCAGACTCCTGGTTTTACACCCCGCTTGCCATGGCAGCACGTCTTACCAAGCCTCCATGCCCCCCTCTCTCCTGCCATCCCTCCATCACGCAGTGACACCTGAGCGGTCTCTTCCCAGCAGGCCGTGCGGCACCAGTGTCCCCTCCAGCGAGGCGCTTAATGCCGATGGCTTTGCTAATTATCCGGCTCCGTGCACGGGTAAAACGTAAGCCGGATGAGTCGCTTTGGAGAAAGAACGATTTAATAACATTATTATCGCACAATCGCAGGCATAAAGGCTGTGTTTTTAAGCTCTGGAGGCGCGAGGCGAGCTTTTCGGGAGGCTCACCTGAGCGACGCCCCCACAAAGTGCACCACGTTAGCTTTAAGGGCGCTTTGAAGTGATGCGGAGCACGTAAGTGGATTAAAAGGCCCAACGAAACCCAAACCACAAGGCTCAGCTCAACAGCACCGCTGATCTATATCAATTAACGCTTACCGTAAACACAGTGTTTCCAGGCTCAGGTAGCCATTCATGGGCTGGGCGTCTCATGAAGGATTACAGGAGCCGACCTTATGGCATAACTATTAATGTCTTTGTTTTCCTGAGCAGGATATGTGATTCTTATCAGCACAGGCGCATTTGGCTGGATGGGGGCGGGTCTGGGCACTTCTTCCCACTTTTGGTGTATGTGCTGAACTGCTTCCTGTTTCCTGGAAGAATGGTCATTTCTCTATGTCACTCATACTGAGGACTGGAGCCTTGACGTTAGTCTGTGCCTTTTTTTTAATTGCGTTATTAAAAGTTTTATTGTAGGAAAGACGTGCGTCGTAGCCTGGTCTTAAGTGAATGAGTGAATGGCGTTTTTTTTTTCTTTGGCCTTTCTGCATGCCCTAGACCTGGTCGAGCTGCAGCAGTATGAGTCAAGTAGCTATAAATTCTGCAGTTAATTATCACGATGTTTTAAAGTGCTGCTGGGACCCAATGGTTCCAGTGGGTCAGACTCGGCCTGAGGTGATGCAGCTTGAGCCAGTGTTTTCTCACGCGTGCATGTCTGCGATATAAAACCTTTGTCTTTCTTCATTTTGTATGACGATGGCCTCCCTATACCATCCCCTCTCTTTCATTCCGTTAACTTCACCCAGATTACTATTTTTAAGATTTTGTTCATTAGCCCCGCCCCCTCGATCACCCTGTCACCACTTACATCATCCTCTTTCACCCATTTCACTAGCTCCACCCCTTTGATCACTCTTTCACCACTTACATTATCCTCTTTCACCCGTTTCATTAGCCCCACCCCCTCGATCACCTTCTCACTACATCACATCCTCCTTTACCCATTTCATTAGCCTCGCTCCCTACGTCTTTCTCATATCCATGTTCTGTTCAATCTGCCCCCATGCCAGATCACCAAGGTGGTGCTCAGTAAAGGATGGCGCTGCCTGGAGTGCACGGTGTGCGAAGCATGTGGACAAGCCACAGACCCAGGCCGCCTGCTGCTGTGTGATGACTGCGACATCAGCTACCACACCTACTGCCTGGACCCGCCCCTGCAGACTGTGCCCAAAGGCAGCTGGAAGTGCAAGTGGTGGGTCTCACATGCACACGCACACACGCACATGCATCACATGCCATGCCTGGCCAGACAACCTCTGAAATGTCGTTTATGCTTCGGTGAGACGCTGTCATTGCACTGAGAGAGTTCAGCACAGTACAGTAGGCATGATTTTTCCTCCCCGCAGGTGCGTTTCCTGTACACAGTGTGGCGCCACGACTCCGGGACTGCGCTGCGAGTGGCAGAACAACTACACACAGTGCGCGCCCTGCGCCAGCCTGGCCACTTGCCCACTCTGTGCCCACAGCTACTGTGAGGACGAGCTCATCGTCCAGTGCCGCCAGTGTGACAGGTGGGTGGGGTGCAGCAAAAGTGTCAGGATTAACATACGGGCAGGACTCGCATCGCAGGGACATACCCCAGGGGTTAGCCAGGCTGGGCAGTGATATTTTAATGGGCAGAGTTAGCGTTCTGTGGGAGGTCCTTTTGCGATTAGCAAAACTTAGCAATAACATTGTGTTATTGCACCCAAGTTAACGCTTCCTGCTGCAAAACCACTTCTTGCATTCTGACCCCGCCTCCCACACCACCTCACCCTCGGCCAGGTGGACCCACGCTTCCTGCATAGGTCTGAACTCTGAGGAGGATTTGGAGAACGCACCCGACAGCAGCTTCGACTGTAGCACCTGCAGAGCACAGACAGCACCATCCCAAGGTAGGCGGTGCCTCTGATCTTGGATTTAAGTGTGGAGGCAGGTCTTTGGGTTTGTGCAGAACCAACCATCTGTGGGCCAAACTGAAGGCCTCACTGGTGTATGATGGCGTCAGTCTGAGAAGATGTCCTTCCATTACCTCTTCTGTAGTGCTGTTGCCCCCACCTGTGCCCACGACCCAGACCATCACCGAACCGGCGGAGCCCTTGCCTGCCCCGCAGATCATGACCATGACCATGACCAAGACCAAGGAGCTTGGTAAAGCTGCGCTCTGATTTCATGCACCCTCCCTCCCCCCCATCCCCCCATGCTGCCGGATAACCACGGGATCCGCCTGTCTGCAGAGCCGGGCCGGACGTACACGCAAGACGGCGTGTGCCTGACCGAGCTGGGCCTGTGCCAGCTGCAGAGCCTGGCGGGCCACGGGCCGCGGCGCCGGCGATCGAAACCCAAGCTGAAGCTGCGGATCATCAACCAGAACAGCGTGGCGGTGCTGCAGGCCCCGGCGGACTTGCAGTCCGAGCACTCCCGTGACGGGGAACTGGATGAGAGCAGAGGTAGCTGTGGAAACATAGCCTTGGTCCTTACCCGCAGTCCTGATGGTGCTGAATGGAGCGCACGGTTACTGACTTACTGATGTGCTTGAGCTCTCCGGTATGATGCAAATGCATGCACCAGTAGGGGGCGCCTTTGGGTACACATGCAGGGCATGTCCAGTCAATACGTGTTCCCAGAACGGATGGCAGCATATTCAGCGTTTTACAGTCATGCTTCTTCGCGCAATCGTAGCTTGAGTTCTCATGAGGTCGCGGGGCGGGGGGGGGGGGTAGCTGAAAATAGCCAGCGGACCAAGGTATATTTTAATGTGGAGGTCTGCTACCGCCTCTAAGCTGTGTTGATTTGTTCCTGTAGAGAAAAGGGGATGGAGGGAAGTATTGGCGATAAAATTTTATGGGGGGGAAGTCTTTGAAAACCGCAGTTGGCAAATTGCAGTCTGGGCTTCCCAGTGAGATGAGCGTCACGGTGCTCACCGAAATTATGGCCTGAGCTTCCCACCGACTGCTGTGCTCAGGGGGATGGTGAAGCTCACAAAATCTTAACTGGAGAAACTGCTGCCTCCTTTGGCGCCCCCTGTGGGTTAAATGTCTAGACCATTGTTTCCCAACCTGGTCCTTGGGTTGGGAGCTGGGAGGGAGCAAAAACGTGTACTGCCTGCGGATCCCTGAGGACCGGATTGGGAAACACTGGTCTAGACTGTTTGGTGTTGAACTGTCTGTGCTTAGATATGAGATGAACCTTCCATGGCTGACCTAGCTAAGGGTGAACGATGAACTAAACTTCCCAGAAACCTCACTGATTATATGTCCAAAAGCATCACGGTGATTCCAGAGTCAGAAAGTGTATTTCTCCGACAACAAAAAGCAACACATGGGCCGTTGAGTTTTTCAAGACACCAATGGTGTTGTGTCGTTATTGAGCCTAGTGGATATAATTCGCGTTACTGGAAGTGGGTGGGGGTGCGGTCACAATTGTTTACCTGGCACTGCTGATCTGCTGCTAGAGGGTGAACTTTTGGACTGTGATGGCAAGTCAGACTCCAGCCCCGAGCGGGAACCTGCTGATGAAGACTCCAAGGGGCCCGAGGGAACGGACGGGGCCAAGAAGAGGAAGAGAAAACCGTATCGACCAGGTAAGGTGCCTGATGGGCGCAGCTTCCATGCTGAGGCATTCTGGGTAAAGCCTATTGTGTGTGTCAGCATGGGTCACTAGTTAGCCATAGATTTTCATTCTTCTGGCAGTGGTCCTGAATTTAGGCTCCCTGGGACCTTAATGAGGGGTAACAAAAAATACGGTGGACTTGTGAAAATGTTCAGTGTGAGCGTCCACTTCCTGCGTGGCATGAGCCAGGCTTAGTCTTGGCGCTCAGTGTGGAGTTCGCTAACTATTTAAAGAGAAAAATCTGTAGAAGCTTCAGGCCTCCAAGAATTCCGACCAAGAATTTGTATTTATTAGTAGGTTTGATTGGCGTATGTGGCCGCCAGGAAAGGCGATTCCCCCTCTGGCCCAGATCATGGTTCGATTATCAGCGATAACATTCACCAGCTGTGAGCTAGATCATCTAATAGCAGGATGAAATGCATACGGTTTCCTTGGAGACAGTTGGGCTGAGTCAGCTGTATGCGATTATTTCAGGCTTATTTTTTTCCTGAAATTGTTTAGGGAGATTTGTAGATTCCAATGACACACAATGTCAGGACTTTCTAATATTAAGTAGGCAAATGAGTAACCTTTTTGCTATTACAGCATGACTGCTTGGAATCAATGGAGACTTGGTGGAAAGTTGTTTCTTCGCAAATTGTTGGAGTTTATTTTATATTTGGTCACATTGTGTGTGGTTGGGCTGATTTCCTGCCTTCTGATTGGCCCCTGCAGGTATTGGTGGGTTCATGGTACGACAGAGAAGTCGAACTGGCCAAGGGAAGAACAAACGCTGTCTTACCAGAAAGGATTCCTCAGGCTCTGTTTCTGAGAACCTTCTTGGCAAGGATGAAGGTGTGGACCCCCCACCCCAGCTTCAGTGTTTGCATTCACATCCACACGTTTCTAAAATGAATTAGTTGACCTTTGTTGTTTGAGGTGTCGCCATGACACCGAGTTTGTGGTGCTCATGTGAGCTCCCTGTGTGACTGTAACCTCTTTTCATTGAAGGTTGGACTGAGACGCCAGATACCCCAGTAGATGAGACCGCCCCTGGCTCTGAGGGTCAAGAGAAGGCTAAGAAGCGTTACAGGAAGCGCAGAAGCAAACTGGAAGAGGAATTCCCCTCGTACCTGCAGGTTCGATTGCCTTTGGGGGCGGGGCTTGCTATGTTTGTGCGAAAAGGCTTGCAGGTCTTCTGTTCCATTAATGGCCATCTGACAACGTCAGGCCTGAACCTTGGGGGGGAGTGTCTGTGTCCAACACAGCTGCTGAGCTTGTGGGTTTAACATGACAGATCCATACCGCAGAATTGGCAGTGTTTCTGAGATTTGTATACTCCCCGAATGGAAGATGTAGGGTTTTCAGTTGTCATTTGTCTGTGCACTACAATTCTTTTGCTTTTAAAAAAATGACAGCTTGTTTTGCTTAAGAAATGAAAGAGGGAAGGTGTTTTACACACACTCTGTCCATCACCTGTGTGGGCACAGACTAGTATCTAAGAGTTGATTAGTCACTGACAAAAAACATAACGGCATGTACCTCCTTTTTGAGCCCAGGTTTGACCCACAGTATATATTTATTCTACAACCATGATGCAGGCTCGTTAGCTCTAAACATCACCTGCAGTTTAGGTGATTCTGACATGGATATCTGGTGATTTTGATATCTCATGATTCTGATGTCTGAGGATTCTGATATTTGATTCCAATATCTAATGATTTTGACATCTGTTGATTCTGACATCTAACATCTGTTCCTCATGTTTGTCCCTCGTGAGTGTTGCACGGATGCGGTTTCGTTGCCGGGCAGCGATACCTGTATCGCGTTTGTTTTCGGAGACGTTACTGTGGATCTTTGGTTCCCTGATCCCTCACAGGAAGCTTTCTTTGGGAAGGACCTGCTGGACAGGAGCAAGCAGAACCGGCAGCCCCTGGAACCTGGGCTTTCTGACGATGACCGGGCTCAGTCCGACAGCAAGCCCGCCGGCGCTGGCTTCCTGGGACCCCCCTCGTGCCCGCTGCTCAGCTCAGCCAACCCGCCTCTCTCTGCCAAAACCGGTCCTCTGCGTACGTACACGCCGAGATGGGCACCCCAAAGACCTCACGTTGCCACCACTTGCTAACAGAGCAAGATTCAAAATATACAGCTGTTTAAATGGATAAAGTGTTCAATTGCTGATCTATGTAAATATAAGCTATGCTAATGTAGCGATACAAAAAAAATCAAAATAATAATAACGATTCTGCTCGCCATCAGTGACCTGTTAGGCCTAATCACCCAGCCTGGCAGCAGAGCTAATTACCGTCCTCCTTCTATCTAATCAATTCTGAGTGGGAATGAATGAGCTCAGTCAGATCTACTGCCTCCGGGAGGTGACTTAATGGCACTACTCTAGACACATCCAGCACTCCCTATATCGACAATACCGGCTCAGCGAGGCCCCCCGGGTCTCTCCCCAGCCTCCGTGGTTCAACACAACGAACCATTTTTTAAAAATGTTTGGAGTCATTTGCGCTTATAAAGGGCGCTGAATAGACTGTAGAGTTGCAGACTGTAGGGATATGCTTTCCTGAACGTGACTCTTGCAGAATTAGCCGCAGATTAGCTCCGAAAGCTAACGTACAATGTAAAAGTGCATCAGTGGAGCCGGTGTGCCTGTGTGCGTCCCCAGCCAGCGCCGAGGACCACTTACTGGACCTGTCGGAGGTGCTGAACACGGACAACGACATCCTGGGAATGCTGTCAGGGGATCTGGTGAAGCCAGCCGCACATCGAGGTGAGCCGACGTCATGGACAAGGGCTGTTGTCATGTTCCCGCCCCTCCACGGTTTGTCATTGTCCGGTCCTACCTCTCCATCCATTCCATCATCACATTCACCCATTTTGTCCAGTTCCTGTAGGTCAGGGTTATTCAAATCACGGTCCTCACGGGCCGATCTCTGCTGATTTTCCAGCCTTCTTTTACCTGTGAGCCAGGTGTGAAGCCTGTGGCCAATCAGAATCTGTAATTATTAAACTAACTACTGGGAGAATTAAAAACACGGCCTGGATTTGGAATTGAGGGCCAGATTTGAATAGGGGGCTGTAGGTCTTCATTTAAGCCGTTTCCAGGTCGACAGCTCCACCTCTCCATTTGGTAAAGAATGAACCATGGCATAGTACCAGTGGCCCCAACCCTTCCCCTGCATGTGCCCCCACCCCCAGTCTCCATTACGTCGTTATGGTGTGTAGCAGTAGTCTACCTGCTTTATTAATGTCCTTTGATGTGATAACACTGCTTAAATATGTAAATTAAACTGTGTGTGGGCAGTTTAAGCAATAATTCATCAGCCAGGTTTATAAATTCAGCCAGCGTCTTCTTCCAAGTTCATTCTCTGGTACCCCTGAGTCGCTCGTTTGGGTGTCAGTGCTGACAAACGTCTCCTAGTGAGGCCAGAGTCTCTGACAGTACAATCTTGGTGCCGTACTAATCACTGGCATACCGTACATGGACAGAACAGCACAGGGCTAAGGCTGCTGCTGGGAGCTCCGTATTTCTATTGCATATATGAGCATTAATTTAGTCAAAAGTCTGAACATTTGATTGGCCTGTAAAGTACAGCTGTAACAGCTTAATGTCTAAAGCAGGTGTTGGTACTTAATCTCTTCATTAATTGCCTGCATGAAACATTTGTGTAACCAAGGCAGTTATCAGTTAATTTAGCGGATTAATAATAACCTTACTATTAGCTCACTAGTCTCTGCTGTACCCATGAAATTGACAGGATCGGTCCGCTCTGTTTTTAATGATCCTTTCTTATCGGAGTGACATGGTGTAATTTTCCACTCAGATGAGCACTATTCTGCCTGCTCGGGCCCCCAAGTACCACAGCAAAGCAGAGGATGCGTCAGTCTCATTAGGCGCTTGACGTTTTGACTCCCGTTTGTTTCCTGTATCTGTACATGGCAACCCCAGTGCAGATTGGTTGCCAGATCTTCTTTTCCCCAGTCTCGATGGGCTGTTGTTTTAAGTCTGGTTCATACTTCTCCACACGTGTACAAGCGGGACGTGTCTGCTCAAATGTTTATGACGCGTTTGATTGTGCGTCTCCGCAGACAAGCGCCTGCTGCACTCCAAATTTGTGTCCGTGCGGCTCTGGACGCACTGCGCATCATCGATTCACTAGCGTCTACTTTAAATACCAACATGGATGCTTTTGACAAGCGTTGGGGTAGTTTGCAAACCCTACAGACTATTTGCAAGGTATTAAAACTGTTACATACATGTAAATACGTATGTATGTGAGTGCAGACTTGTCTCGAACTGAAAATCTCACACCAGCCAGCTGACCAAAGGCAACCCTGTGAGCTTGGTCTGAATTTGTAAAACATAGAGAAAGGGACAGAAACCTTACTGCTGTGGTACATGTGCTGGGAATATCTGAATAATCATTTATATTAATATTGTTAATAAAATACATACACAACACAGGATGTGCAAAGTATGCGGCTTGACCAGAGAACTATGAACATTTCCATCTACACATACACAAGTATTGCGCTTGAGCAGAGAAGTTTGAACCAACCTTTATGAAGCTGGTCAGGGGATGGATTTAAATACAGAATGTCTCCATCTTCCATGTGTGACCCTACTAGCTGGTCTGAGTGTTGGCCCCCTTGCAGACGACTCTGCCACTGTCCCTCCGGCACCTCCCGGGCGAGGACCCCGACCACTACCGGAGGAGCCTCTGGACGGGATTCTGAGTCCCGACCTGGACAAAATGGTCACTGATGGTAAGAAAGAGGCGTGGTTCATTCTCCGTATCAATAATAAAGGCAGTAGCCTTCTGTCTGTGCAGAAACATCCAAACTGCTTGAATATTGCAGGTGGTTAGTGTCATAAATGTTAGTTTAATTCATATGGGAGTGATGAATAATGTGATGTCACATGTTTATGCTTTAGTGATTTGTATAGCAGTTTGTGTTTAGACCCATATGCACAGTCTGGAAACACCAAAATTCCAAATGTCATTTTTTTTCTCCGTGATCTTAATAATGATATAAAATGATATAAAACCTAATTTTGAGGATTTATTTTTTCCTGTCACAGGTGCGATTCTCAGCAGGCTTCAGCAAATTCCAGGTTTGTTGTCTTGGAATCTTGCATATTCTGTTATTAATTAGCATGTTACACCAGTAACACTCACCATTGCCCCCTTTAGAGCTGGAGGGGAAGGATGTGGAGGACCTATTCACAGCAGTCCTGAGTCCCAGCACCAGCCAGCCCCCTCCTCTGGCTCAGGTGCCGCCATCCTCTGCCATGCCGCTGGCAAACCCAGGTATGTTATTACCTTCGGTAATGGATTCAGTCCTTTTGAAGAGGATTTGTAAGTAGGGATTCATATACATGCGTACTGTTTATACTGATTTACTGCTGTTTAAAATGCATAGAAATCTGAAATCCACTTTTGGGAGAAAGCAACTCTTCATGCGCTTGATGCATTGCCAGTGTTTTCACGCTGGCCCGTTTTTCCTTACAGGAAATGCCATTTTTCCACGAATGCCGATGATGAATGGCCTCATGGGACATAACCCAAACTTCCCTCCAGTGTCTGTGAATCCTGGGAGAGGCGCATGTGTCCCGAACACCTTTCCTCCCGTTCAGTGCCTGCCTTTCCATGATGGCATGAGGTGCTGATGTCTCTCTTGCTACCTTCGCTAGCTCGAGGTCTCATTTCTACAGGCACAATAGAAGTGTCTCAGTTCTTTGGTCATTTCACGGCAGGCTTGAGCAGTCACGGGATAAGGGGTCTGAGAGAGAGTCTGTTTTGCGTTCGCATTTTGTTTGTTTAGCAGGCAGATGTTCTGCAGGGTGCTGTACATAGCTAACATGGCAAACGTAATACGTGCACCAAGTAAACAACAGGCACTGTCAACATGCTGCTTGCCAAGGAAATGACCAAATTCCAGATGTTTCTTTGGGACCTTCAGCCTATGGCCAAGTTTAGTCAACGCTGCCCTTCAACGCTCTTTTTCCACAGAGACAAGACATTTCGGCAAATGCCCAGAGAGCCAGCAGGCCCATGGAGCACAGCTGGCTCCGCCCCCTCGCTCGAGGGCGAGACAGACACCATGTCCAATACCCAGAAGAACACCCTCAAGTGGGAGAAGGAGGAATCGCTGGGCGAGGCAGCCACAGTGGCCCCTGTCCTTTACACTAACATGAACTTCCCCGGCCTTAAGGAGGAGTTTCCAGGTAAGATCCAGGACCTTCAGCTCCTTAAAGCTGCTTCAGCCTCTTTCAGCACATATTCCACGGAGATCCTCTGCCTTTCTTCAATGTTATGTGTAATGCGTGTTTGATAGAATGTACAATAATGCCTTCTAAAATGTTGTTCATCCAGACTGGTCCACAAGAGTCAAGCAAATTGCAAAGCTGTGGAGGAAAGCCAGCTCCCAGGAACGGGCACCATATGTGGTAAGACAGGCTTTTAAAGAATCTGTAATTAGCATTATTTTGGGATGGAACTGAGGGTCCGACAAGGGTGCTGGTTTTTATTACAGCTGAACCCTCCCTGAGTGAACAGTGAATTCAGTGCTGACCTGGCTTAGGGTGATGCATACCTTATGTCTTTGGTGCTCTAGATCAGTGTTTTTCAACCCATTCCTGAGGTACTTGGAGGGAGCAAAAGCATTGACCCTCTGTGGGTTCATTCCTGGTTGAGACATTGCTCTAGATGGCACGATGAAAGGACTTACTTTGGTTACCCAATATTTTTATAGAAATGAATGTGTCAGTTTGATGTGGCCAGAGATAAAGCATTACATATTTCCATGATTTCATTCACAAAAAACTGTTGCCCTGCACCTTGATGCTTACAGATTACTTTTGCAGTTCTGTGTCAGATATAGAAGATACAGGTCTGGATGTTGTTCAACTAAATGGTTACTTCAATATTAGTTCAAATACAAGAATTTGTGGCCATAGGTGGAAATTGGCGGGAGAACATTTTAAACTGGATTTGAGAAAGCACTCCTTTACACAGCGTGTAGTTAGAGTATGGAATAGTCTTTCTGCTAGTGTAGTGCAAGCTAAAACCCTGGGTTCCTTTAAATCTGAGCTAGATAAGATTTAACAACTCTGAGCTATGAGTTGAATTCTCCCCAAACGAGCTTGAGTGGCCAAATGGCCTCCTCTCGTTCGTAAATTTATGTTCTTATTGTTTGTCGCATTTTGTTTTCAGCAAAAGGCTCGAGACAATAGGGCCGCACTCCGCATTAACAAAGTGCAGATGTCCAATGAGTCCATGAAAAGGCAGCAGCAGCAGCAGCAGCAGCAGCAGCAGCAGCAGCAGCAGCAGCAGCAGCAGCAACAGCAACAACAACAGCAGCAACAACAGCAACAACAACAGCAACAGCAACAACAGCAACAACAACAGCAGCAACAACAGCAGCAGCAGATTGACATGTTTGACCCCAGCATCCCCTTGGACTCTGAGTTGCTCTTCAAGGACCCCCTGAAGCACAAGGAATCTGAGCATGAACAGGAGTGGAAGTTCAGACAGGTGAGGAGGGCATGTCTGGCACACTGGAAGAAAGGGCAAGAGCCGGTCAGGGCAAGATGAATACGTAACCTCTTGTTTATGCTCTGCTCTGTTTCTCCAACAGCAAATGAGACAGAAAAGCAAACAGCAGGCAAAGATCGAAGCCACACAGAAGCTCGAACAGGTTAAGAGTGAGCAGCAGCAGCTCCAGCAACAACAACAGATGGGTGGTCGGTCGGAAGGGGACACACCCAGCAGCGGCAATCAAAGTCCTGTGGCCTGTCAGTCTGCTAATGGTAACATGTCGCCCATGCAGCAGGCATTGCCCAAGGATGGGTTTCCTCGCCCGCAACTCCCTGGAACAGCTACGTCAGGGTCGTCTGATGATGTCTTCCTGCGTCCCCCACCTCCTCCCCCAGCTGGTGTACGGATGCCGGTTCAGGATGGGGGTGCCTGTCCGCCACACGGGCCATCCTCCCAGCCACAGTCCCCGCAAAGGTTCTCTCCTAGCACTAGTGGCTCCAGACCTTCCTCCCCCTGGGACCCATATGCCAAAATGGTGGGGACTCCTCGGCCACCCCCGATTGCATCAAGCACACCTCGTAGGAGTTCTGTCGACTCAGGAAAATCTCCCAGAGCAGAGCAGCAAGAACGAGAGCGACCATCTTCTGTCCATGAATCATTCGGCTCTCCTACTTCCATGAGCAGTGACCCCTACGCTAAACCGCCTGACACCCCCAGACCTGCAACGGTAGCAGACCCATTTCTGAAGCCTATGGGGCCACCAAGGTCATGCTCTGCTTCTGAGCAGCAGGGAAGGCAAGTGATGAGTTCACCGGCAGGCAACACGTTTGCCAGACCAACACTTCGAAATGAGAGCTACCAGCGAATGCCTCCAAACAGAATGATTCTGTCAGACCCCTATTCTAGGCCTCTGCTGACACCTATTCCTGGAAGCAATGAGTCTGGTTCTGTCCCATTGTTCAAAACCCCAATGCCCCCTAATCAGTCACATGATCCTTTTAGCACCATGCAGTCTACGCACAGACCTTCAGAGGGATTTTCTCAAAATCAACAGATTGACCCATATGCACATCCTCCCCTTACTCCTCGTCCCTCAGTAAATGACAATTTTTCACATCCTTCCAGGATGGCTCGACATCCCCAGGGCAACCCCTTTTCTCAGTCTGGACCTATGGTACAGCTGCCTTCTAGAGATCCATATAGCCAAACTGCTTCTGACCCCTATGCTCAACCTCCTGGTACCCCTCGACCTTTACCTGACCCTTATGCCCAACCCCCTGGTACTCCTCGACCTTTACCTGACCCCTATGCCCAACCCCCTGGTACTCCTCGACCTTTACCTGACCCTTATGCCCAACCCCCTGGTACTCCTCGACCTTTACCTGATCCTTATGCTCAACCCCCTGGTACTCCTAGGCCTTTACCTGACCCTTATGCCCAACCCCCTGGAACTCCTCGACCTGTATCTGACCCTTATGCCCAACCCCCTGGTACTCCTCGACCTGTATCTGATCCTTATGCTCAGGCCCCTGGTACTCCGCGATCTTTACCTGACCCTTATGTCCAACCGCCTAATACTCCTCGACCTTTATCTGACCCCTATGCTCAACCCCCTGGTACTCCTCGACCTATATCTGACCCCTACAGCCAATCTCATGGTACTCCTCGTTCTTTGTCTGACCCTTACGCCCAGCCACCTGGCACTCCTCGGCCTTCATCTAACCCTCGACTTGCTGCTGTGGAGCAATACCCCCAGCAATCTCAACCACAGCCTTCCAGTCGCAGACAGTCACCATCACACTCAGTAGACCCTTATGCTCAACCACCAGGAACTCCGCGCCCAGTGATGGGAGAAAGTTTCTCCAAATCTCCAGGTAGCCAGAGAAGTGTTGATCCTTATCTGCATTCTCAAAGGACTCCAAGACTCCTGAATAACGTTCCATATGGCCAACCACCTGGCACACCTAGACCCTTTTTGAATGATCCTTACGCTCAGCCTCCAGGAACACCACGGCCTGGAACCAGCACAGAAGCGTTTAACAGACCAGTCACAAGGCCCTTGCTGAACCCACAAGACCCTTTCTCCCCACCTCAGGGTGGGATGCAGGATACCTTTGTACAGCCAGTAACCCCTGGCTCTCAAACACCAAAGCACACCGGGTTGTCTGATGATGGATTTGCACAGCCTCAGTCTAACCCACCCAACCAGACTCCCATTCATGACCCTTATGAGCAGGCCCCAATGACCCCTCAGCCGCTGGTACCTGAAAGACTCAATCATGACCTGAAAGATCAGCAAGGAGTAGGGCCTGAGGTCAGTTCCCAGGATATAGCACAGTTCTCTGATATCCCACAAAATGCTGGAGCAGTCTCTGATATTCAGACTGGAGGACATCAAATTCTAGATGACAAAGAGGAAACACTTAGGAAGGTATGATTCTTTGCTTTTCTTGATGTGTATTGCATCATGGAAAGGGTGTGAATGACACGACGCTATAACTGTTGGCAGTTTCAGGGTTTTCCAGTCATTAATATTTGTGCCTGTGTCACTGACTCACTCACATCTGTGTTGTTTAGCGCCAGCGGATCCGGGAGCTAATTCGCAGGCAGCAGCAGCAGAAGAGTGCTCTCCGGCAAGAGAAGGGTCTGCCAGACCCTGCCACAACTCCAATACCTGGAACTCCTCACCAGGAAAACTTAGGCCAGCAGAATGAGATGTTTGGCAGGCCTCCTCCCCCATACCCTGGGACCATGAAAGGCCCACTGAGGGTTCCAAAACCTTTCCCCAGTGACCAGCAAGGTCATTTCCCCAGTGAAGGGCACTTTCCTAGACCTCAGTTTACGGGGGAAATGAACAACATGGGCATGCGACCACATGGGTTAAGGTTAGTTTATTAATGTTTGTGTAGCATATGTAGCATTAGTACTATTCTTGCTGAATCTATAATAAAACAATGTTAAAACTAGTGTTTTGATCTGCTATCTGATCTTTCTTATTGATTGTAATTCTAACAGGAAATGCTTGGACACTTAAATATCTGAATTCACTTTTCTCCTCCAGGTTTGGGTTTCCCTCGGCAGCACAAGGGCCGCATGGGAGCCAGGAACACTTTGTTAAGCCACATCAGATTCCTGAGCCCATGATGGATCTCCCCCCGCAAATGAGAAGGTCTGTGTCCATTGACCTTGGAAGAGCAATGGGGAACAACCAGATCGGGCTTCGTCACTTTCCCCCCAGAGGTTTGCAGGTGCAGCAGCACAACATAATGGGACAGCCATATATAGAACTGAGACACAGAGCCCCCGAGAACAGAGTGAGGCTTCCCTTTGGATCTTCTGCTGTACCAGGAAATGGGGATTCTTCCATTCAGGCAGAAGCACCACCAGGATTTCTGAGTGAACAGGAGGATGGCTTCCCTGTAAATCAGGGGCCTAAAACGATGGACACTATGGTGAACCAGTGTTCAGGAATTGCTAACCAAATGTCATCCAGTATGGAAAACCTGCATCAGCAGCCTATGCCAATGAACTCGGGGCCTCAGCATCCTCCTCTCATGCGCTCGTTAAGCCATCCGTCATCAACCGAAGCCTTAAATCCACCTTCATCCATCATGCTCCCAGCAGCAACTGTGGAACCAGCAGAGGAGATTCCAATACCCAGCACAGATGGAATTGAAGAAAAACTGGACACTGATGACTCAGCTGTAAAAGATCTGGAAGATGTAGAAGTCAAAGACTTAGTAGATGATGACCTCGAAAATCTCAATCTTGATCCTGAGGATGGCAAGGACTTAGACCTTGAGACCAACGATTTGCATCTTGATGACTTCCTCACATCTGGAAAGTTTGACATAATTGCATACACAGATCCCGAACTTGATCTGGAGGATAAGAAGGACATGTTCAATGAAGAGCTGGATCTCGGAGATCCCATTGATGATGGCGGTGAGCCTTCAGACTTGCATAATGTACTGTCTGAGAAGAATAATACCAGCTCCAATAGCACTGAGTTGCCTTCCAAAGTGACCACAGAGCCTGGAACAGGAAAATCAGAGAAAATACCAGAGAGGTCTTCAGCTCAGGTCAAACAGGAGACCACCTCTCATAGCCATCCCCTGTGCACAAAGAAAATTGTTAAATCTGAAGTCAAAGAGGGTCAGGCATCTGCTGAGGAGACTCCTGCCTGCAGAGGTCAACATGATGGAAGAATAGTGCCTCACAAGGAGGGTCTTGGAGATAGCCCCAGGCTCATGGAAACGTCTGTTCATCAGGCTCTTCAGGTTTCAGCCAATGGGCTTTCCGATTCGACTCCAGTCCTTTCACGCCTGCTGATCAAGGAGAACTTGGAAGAGGCTGCACTCAGCTCAACGAGCTCTTCTAGTCAGAGTGACCTAACGGCTCAAACTAGCCAAATGAAGGGAGCGCAGCAGACTCCGAACATGATGATGACGGCGGCACAGATCCCTGACCATGCGATGAATCCCAGTATGGCTGTGGGTCATCTCATGAGCCCCATGCAAGGAGCGCCACCTGGAAATCTAAATCTTGTACAAGGGCAGCCCTCATGCCAGGCCTTTGCAGGCGACCTGCCGGCAGACTCAACGCTCCCTCTGGAGAATCAGCAGCTGCCTGGGACCATGGCCCAAGCACAGGCCCAGCAGGCTATGTTTACTCAGGGCTTGAGCCAGCAGAACCAGCAAAACAGACCCCTGCTTCTGGATGAGCAGCCCCTCCTTCTGCAGGACTTGCTAGACCAGGAAAGACAGGAGCAACAGCAGCAGAGACAAATGCAGGCCATGATTCGCCAGAGATCAAGTGATTCTTTCTTCCCCAACGTTGGTAAGATTCATGAGAGGATCCCTTAGTGCTCCCTTCATTCACCTTGAAGATCCCCGCTTTGCTGCTTATTGTAAAGAAGCATCATGTTCACCACAGTATTTTATGTCAGTATATAATGGGATCCTATGTGAATTCTGAGGTTTGTTTATATCACTCTTCAGACTTCGACGCCATCACTGACCCCATCATGAAAGCCAAGATGGTCGCTCTGAAGGGAATCAACAAGGTCATGGTTCAGAACAACATGGGAATGGCACCAATGGTCATAAACCGGTATGAAATGCAGTTAAATATTTTATTGTTCAGTATTAGATTCCCACAAAACCTGAGGAGAATTGTTGTGAATCCTTGGCTACAATAATTTTTTGTGTTTGCTATAGACCGTGTGTGCATGTGTGTTTGTACATTCCCTTCTTTACACTCTGTAAGCTGAAATTCATATTTATGAACGGTTGCATCGTATAAGACATTATTACAGAGCACATTGCACGTAAAGGAATTTTAGTGTGCTCTAAATCTTTTCCAAGATTTCCTGTGCTTTAGATGGAGTGTTTATATAACATGGGATTTTCTGGTAGGTTCCCGTTAAGTGGCCCGCAGGCACCAGCTACTCAATGTCACAGCGGTGGAGTAATCTCTCAGCCAGCAACGGGCCAGGTATCCTAATTACTTTTACTAATGTAGCTGGGTTAGTTATAAGGGATGATGGTCTCACTTTCAAAATAACCATTTCAGGATGGCAAGTTGGCACCCCATATCGTACGACCCAGTCCTCCTAATTTTGGGCCAGGATTTTCCAGTAAGTATATGTATGATAATTATGGAGATAGGGTCTTCCTCCCTCCTCTGCACACTCATTAGTGATTTCAATCCATTATGGATTTAAATAGAAATTCACTTTAATTAGTATTGTAATATGAAGTTATGCTACATATTAATTTATTAATTTTATTTGAGTAGCCAGTAAATCCAATCTGACTTTATTTGTTGTGAAAGTCCGAAATGTCCCTGTTCATCGATCGTTGCCCAGATGACACTCAGAGGAAGCAGTATGAGGAGTGGCTTCAGGAGACCCAACAGCTGCTGCAGATGCAGCAGAAGTTTCTGGAAGAGCAGATTGGGGCCCACAGGAAGTCCAAGAAAGCCCTGTCGGCAAAGCAGCGCACGGCCAAGAAGGCGGGTCGTGAGTTCCCCGAAGAGGACGCTGAGCAGCTGAAGCATGTGACGGAACAGCAAGGCGTGGTGCAGAAGCAGCTGGAACAGGTAGGGAGTCTGCGTAGCGTCTGCGTGCAGCGCGTCCTGATCCGTGATATGTAATATCATGTGTATCAGTGCTGTAGTTTAATACCATATCACCTCTCCACTTGATTTTAAGTGTGTTTGTCATCTGCTGAAAACAGATGAATTTCCATCTCGCATCCTCTCATAATTAATGCATGTACCAAGGCTCCAATGTTTCTCCATACATCAGGTGTCTTGACCTCTGTTCTTTGTTTCCGAAAACTTTACCATCCATGTCATCATGTTATCACAGCCCGAGGAACATGTTGACCTGCCCAGTCACCGGGACGTGACCCCACAGCGGGAAATTTTAATCTGCTTACCCAGGAGCGCTCATATACACTACATGGACAAAAATATTGGGACACCTGACCATTAAACCTACAGGAACTTTTATGACACCACGTTTTAAATCCATAACCATCAATATGGAATTGGTCCACCCTTTGCTGCTATAACAGCTGCCACTCTTCTGGGAAGGCTTTCCGACAAATTTTGGAGTGTGTCTGTGGGAATTTCTGCCCATTTATCCAGGGAAGCATTTGCCAGGTCAGGCACTGATGTTGGACATGAAGGCCTGGCTTGCAATCTCCGTTCTTGTTCCATCCCCAAGGTGTTCAGTGGGGTTGAGGTCAGGGTTCTGTGTGGACGAGTCAAGTTTTTCCACACCAAAGTTACCCGATCATGTCTTAATGAACCTTGCTTTGTACACTAGGGCACAGTCATGCTGGAACAGAAAAGGGCTCTTCCCCAAACTGTTCCCACAGTGTTAGAAGCATATAATTGCCCAAAATGTCTTGGTATGCTGGGGCATTAAGAGTTCCCTTCACTGGACCAAACGGACCTACCCCAACCCTCGAAAAACAACCCCATACCATTATCCCTCCACCACCAAATTTACAGTTGGCACAAGGCAGGTAATGTTCTTCTGACATCCGCCAAACCCAGACTCATCCAAAAGAATGCCAGACAAAGAAGCATGATTCATTACCCCACAGAACACGTTTCTACTATTTCAGAGTCCAGTGGCAGCGTGCTTTACACCACTCCATCCAACACTCGGCATTGCGCTTGGTGATGTGAGACTTGCTTGCAGCTGCTTGGCCATGGAAGCCCATTCCATGAAGCTCCCGGTGCACAGTTTTTGTGATGGGGTTAATGCCAGAAGAGTTTGGAACTGTACAGTTATTGAGTCAGCAGAGCACTGGCAATTTTTATGCACTATGAGCCTCAGCACTCGGCGACCCTGCACTCTCACTTTACATGTTACTTTAATTTCTGTTGTTCCTAAATGCTTCACTTTACAATAATATCAGTTACAGTTGACCATGGAATATTTAGCAGTGAAGCAACTTCACGGACTGATTTATTGCAAAGGTGGCATCCTATGACAATACTACAGTTGAATTCCCTGGAGAATTTTGGGGTGGTGAAGGGCCTTGCTCAAGGACCCAAAGTTCAATGTGATTATTATGGCAAGGCTCGACCTGGCAACGTTCCCATCACAGACGCAGAGGCCTAACCTGCTGAACCACACATCCTCCCCCCAGGGGACTCATTAAACATTTGCGTGTTTGCCGCATCCCCCGTCGAGCGCGGCAGTTCTTGCATGTGAGATGCTCTTTTTTGTTTTGCCTCTAGATCAGGAAGCAGCAGAAGGAGCACGCTGAGCTGATCGAGGAGTACCGTGTCAAGCAACAACAGCACTGCGGCCTACAGCCGCCCATGATGGCCGCCATGCAGGGCCAGCCGCCCCCTGTCCCTGGGGGCCCATCCATCAACCAGCCCGTGGGCCAGCTTCACCCGGGCCCCCAGCCCAATGCCCCTCGCTGGCACCCAGGCTCCCCAGCCCCTGCCATGGGCCCCCGGATGCCCTCCCTCTTGCCTCCTCCGCAGGTACCCCCAGCCAACCCCGGCCCGCCTCCTGCACTTCCGCCGGCCGCCAAGACGGCAGACGTAGCGGCAGCAGCCGGCGAATCCCCACAAGTGAAGTTTGATGACAACAACCCATTCAGCGAGGGCTTCCAAGAGCGGGAGCGCAAGGAGCGACTGCGTGAGCAGCAGGAACGACAGCGGGTGCAGCTGATGCAGGAGGTGGAGCGGCACCGCGCCCTGCAGCAGCGCCTGGAGATGGAGCGGCAAGGTCTGGGGGCACAGGACCGGACACAAGGGGGCGTCTACGGCACTGACGTACCCCGGGAGTTTATGCAGCCATCAAGGCCCCAGCAGCCTCTGGGCCAGATGTTCCCCCAGCAGCAAAACACACCGCCTGGCTTCATGGGATCTCCTCCGGTCCATTTCACACCAGGCGGAGATCACCGGGCCTTTCCGGGCCACGGGATGGGGCCGGGATTCCGACCCAGCAACCCTGTGACGTGCGGCCCAAATTTTGCCCAGGGTCAGCTCAGACCACAGAGGTTTGGGGCACCAGGACTGCCCCCTGCAGTGGCAGGTGAGGCACCCCCTTTCGGGATGGAGCCATCCACCCCGCTGCCTCCCTCATACCCCGGGCCAGGCCAGTCACTCATCCAGTTGTACTCCAATATCATCCCTGAGGAAAAGGGCAAGAAGAAGAGGAACACAAAGAAGAAGAAGGACGACGATGCCGACTCAGTGCGGAAGCCCTCCACCCCACACTCTGACCTCACTGCCCCGCTGACCCCGGCAGTGTCTGACACCTCCTCCACTCCCACACGGATCGCCCAGCACTTGAGCGAGTCGGACCCTTCCGAACACTCATTGGGCCCCTCCACCCCTGGCTCCCTCGGCGACCATGCCCATTGCAAGTTGAACCGGGAATCATCGGGAAGCGTTGGCTGTCCTCCGCACCAGCAGGAGGTGACACTCCGCGAGATCAAGCTGGAGCAGATGGACAACAGTGAGTGCCAAGGAGGCAGGGACACGCAGCTGGAAGCACCTACAGCACCTAGGACGGTGAAAGTGGAAGAAGAGCTGGAGGGTGAAAGCCCCACCCAGACAGCCAAGGGGGATTCTGGGAATGAGCTTCTGAAGCACCTACTGAAGAACAAGAGCACTCCACCACTACTGCCTAATCAGAGACCCGGTGACGGCCTGCCATTGGAAGAAGGGCGTTCGGCTGATGGCAGCGCCCCCCAGAGGCACAGTAGCATAGGCAGCATTGGGGTAAGTGGGATGAGTCACTGCTGGAGCTTCTCAGCCCAGCCCACGAGTCACAGTCTGAGCATCAGTCAAATGACTCATTTCACAAACCCACCAGCAGCCTGGAAATGTGAAAATGATTGCAATCCCCACCCCCCCAAATAAAAAAAAAAAGTGTCAAGAATGATAGCTTTAACCCGTATCATGAAATCCTCAGTCCAGATGACACACTCCACATTTCCTGCAAATTTAAAATATACACGTTTTTTGATATTAGACCTTTTGCTGCAATAAGAAATATAAATAAATAAAATGCTGATCTCGGAGAAAGTGAACTGATTCTTCGGACATTTATCAGCTGTATATTTTATCCATACCAGCTTGAAAAATCTAATTATAAAATATAAACCCAGTCATATGAGCTTTAAGAAGGGGGGAGGTGCACAGTATAAAATGATCTTTGCCCCATGCAAATAAGGCTTGTGTGTTTTCTCAGTGCATTGATCTGTTGGAGTTTTCTTTGAAATATGATGGGAAATCTGTGGACAAATCGTGGGTCATTTGCATCTTGGCTGTGTTACTGTAGGGATCTGAATCATTCAGAAATCCATTCTGGAACATTTCTCTCCATATATTTGTGGTTAGATTGGTGATGACCGTTCTGTAATTGCTAGTCAGAAGAAGCTTGTGGACCTGATGTGTTAAAATGTCCCTCCCAGGTGGTGAACACAGAGCGCCACCTGCCTGGTCCCCTTCCGGAACGCAGAATTCCACTCCCTGAGCCGGATAAGAAGAAGCAGCGGAATAAGCGGGCACCCAAGGCCGGCGAGAAGCCCAACCCCCGTTCAAAGAAGAGGAGGAAGGAGGAAGAGGAGAGGGCATACCCCAGCACCGACACACTGATGACGCAGCTCAAACAGGTACCTCCCTTGCAGGTGATTTCTGGGTTGGAGCGACACCAGGCAGCATCACTGCGGTGGATGGAGGTTAGGGATTGAAAGGAGGCCATGCTGTTGTACCCGTAAACCACATACAGTGTGGTACTGAGCCGTTTTAATACTGTACGGGACTAAACCATTATAGTACACCGAAGCGTGAACGCGAGAGTCCTCTGTGCGTCGGTCAGGTACCTGGCTCAGTCTTTTCAGTGAACGCGTCACGGAGATATACAAAGGCATGTGTGAGAGTAATGAGCACTTAGCGGCCATCTTGTGGTTCATATAAGCACCATACTCCTTTCTCTCAGCCGGAGGGTATAGAACATTATAAAGCACACTAATGTGGATTATTTATGAAAAAACGGCAGCATTTTAATTCTGTGTTTAGGGGAACGGTATAGTGCACTTCAAAGTGTCTAATCTTTATGAAGTGGATATCTAGTATAGTTTTTGCTCTAAGCATGCAGGGACAGACATTTTTGCCAGTCTAAAATCTAAAGGTTTAATTGCTGTCATCTTGGTGAGTAATTGCTTTCATTATGCTTCAATTGCAGCCTTGATAGGAATAATTACGCAGTTGATGTAGTTTCTGGGAGGCATAAGCAAGAAATGGGGCTTAATTACGGTCACGCCCAGCCGCACGACGAGGCCCAGTCACTACTCAGGTGGCTTGTTTTCTGGCCAATCGTGAGTGAGTGTTTAAGAGGCGTGTGAAGCTCATTGGCTGACAGGCAGCCATCGCCGTGACACCTGGTTATTTGCCTTGCTCGCTTCCTCCCTAACACACTGTTTCTCCTCCTCTTCTACTTTACATGTCTCACTCCTTCTTTCTCCCTCTTTAATACTCCTCCTCTTGCTCTGTCCTCTTCATCACCTCTCACCTTCTTGCTCTCATCCCTCTTTCTCCTTCTGTCCTCCTTCCATCTCTGACCCTCTCCCTCCCTCCTTTTCTCTCCTTCCTCTCCTCCCTCTTACCTTCCCTCTTTGATTCCCCACTCCACCTCTGTGCCCTGTCCTCCTCCTTCTGTCCTCCCTCCATCTCTGCCCCTCCCCCGATCCTTCACTCTCTCCCTCCCTCTCTTTCACTCCTTCTCTTCCCTCTCACCCTCCTTCTCTCATTTCCCGCTCTACCTCTACACCCTCTCTCCCTCTTGCTGTCTTCACTCTTTCTCCCTCTTCCTCTCCTTCTCTGTCCTCCCTCCATCTCGGCTCCCTCCTCATCCTTCTCTTTCCCTCCCTCCCTCCCTCTTTCCTTCCTTTCCTCCCTCACACTTTCTCATTCCCTCCATCTCTCTACCCTCCTTATCCTTCTCCCTCCCTCCTTCCCCTCATCCTCCCTCTCTCATTCCCCCCTCCATCTCTGCACCCTCTCCCCCTCCTTCTCTGTCTTGCCCCCTTCCCCCTTTAACAGCAGCTGTCCCTCCTGCCCCTGATGGAGCCCCTCGTGGGCGTCAGCTTTTCGCACTTCCCCCCGTACGGCAGCAGCCAGCTGGACGGCGAGAGCCAACTCTCTGGGGCCTTTGGCAGCGCATCTCTGGGCGGCGTGTCCGACTACTACTCCCAGCTCATCTACAAAGTAAGCCCCCCCTCCCCCTAGTCAACTAGCTCCTATTATCACTCTTATGTATAGTTACTGAGACGTTCAGACCTGCTGAGGGTGCGGTAGTCTGGTCTGAAGAGAGTCACATGACCCAGCAGCACTGTGTGTATTGGGAGTTTGCAGCAAGGCCAGAGTGGTGCTACCATACGAGTCTCTGAAGGTTCATATGTCAGAGATATCATGGAAATGCGGCACTGACGAGACGGGGTTTACGCTCCTCACACTGGCCAGCAGGGTGATGAGCACGGTCTCGACCTACCCAGTCACATGGTGGCGCTCTTCCAGCAGGACAACCTCAGCAATCCACCCACGCCCCCAGCCTCACTGCCTCCAACCCCCCCGCCCCTGGCACGGCAGAAGATGGTGAATGGGTTCGCTACCACAGAAGAGTTGGCCACCAAAGCCGTTGTCATGGGTGAGCACTGGTGTTCAGGGGCGAAGCCACATGTGCGTTTGGGGTGGTGGCTGTGCACATCCTTGTTCCATGTCCATAACTCACTGCGGAATCATAGCTCATACAGTTTCCCACCACCCACGTTCGGTTATTTTACCAGAGTATCAGCCACCGTCCAGATTTATGTGTGAGGTGTTAATTAAGGAAGCGGAGTGAGCGGATCCTTCTCTGCAATGCATTGTGGTAACAAATCTGACGCCCACAGTGACCAAAGGTCTGGGACCCAGGAGCTTCCAGACTCCATTTCGCCCTGAAGATGAGCTGCTTGTGCGAGCGATCGCCCAAGGCCCCAAAACGGTGGATGTGCCCGCTTCACTTCCCACGCCCCCCCACAACAACCATGAGGAGCTCAGGTAGGTGGAAGGTGACGTGCTGGGAACCAGGCCCGACCACAGCACTCAGGCCAGCCGGCCAGTTTCTGGTTCCGCCTGACTGTGCGGTGGCTTTAAACCGGAAGCTTTAAGCATTTATCTGCTTCAGCTCAGCTGCTATTAGCTTTTCATGTCTGCACTTTAACGAATGCGCCACCTTGTGGTGGTCCTTGGTTTGAGACACTGAGGAGGGGAGAATCCAGCCCTTAAATTGACAGTGTAAAGACTGTTTCTCCCCATCTCCCTCTTTCTCTCCCTCTTTCGCCCCTCCCTCCCTATCTATATCCTTGCTCACTCCTCCTCCACCTATGTACAGGGGCCAGGAGCCCTGTGAGGACCGGGACACCCCCGACAGCTTCGTCCCTTCCTCGTCCCCAGAGAGTGTGGTTGGCATGGAGATCAGCCGCTACCCAGACCTGTCACGGGTGAAGGAGGAGCCCCCATCGCCCGCCCCCTCTCCCATAATCCCCATGCTGCCGAGCTCCAACGGGAAAGGTGACTGTGTGCAACCGCAACACAGTCTGTGCGGCTGTACTGCAGTCTGTGCAGCTGTAATGTGGTCTGTGTGGCCATAACGCAGTCTGTAAGGTTGCAACACGGTCTGTGTAATGTAATAGTCTGTGCAGTTGTAATGAAGTCTGTGTAGTCGTGATACAGTCTGTGCAACCACAAAACTATCTTTGCAGCTGCAATGTGGTCTGCTAGTCTTGTGCAGCCGTGATACAGCCTATTTAGCCGTAGTGTGGCCGTGCGTCATCTGTGAAGCCCTAATGCGGTGTGCGTGGCCATAACACAGTCTGTGTAGCCGTAATGCAGTCTGTGCAGCCGTCACGCAGTCTGTGTAGCCCTAATGCGGTCTTTCCAGCCATTATAGTCTGTGTAGCCGTAATGCGGTCTTTCCGGCTATAACAGTCTGTGCAGCTGTAATGCAGTCTGTGCAGTAGTAATGCAGTCTGTGCAGCTGTAATGCGGTCTGCAGCTGTGATGCGGTCTGTGAGGCCATCACGTAGTTTGTGTGGCCCTAATGTGGTCTGTGAGTCCGTAATGTGATTTGCAGCCATATATTCCAGAGACCCTAAATCTGTGTATGGAACATGGACATTGTCCAAAAATACCACTGTGATAAATTCCACACATTTTATATTTTTAGATGGTGGGATCACATGATCTGTGGTTCTGACTGTTGTTTCTCTGAAATAAAAATCCTTTTGTCACTGTGCTCAGAACATTAAAAGGGTCCATCTTCAATGCCTCCTTTTTTCATCAATCAAACAGTGTCTGGAACCAGACCGCGGGAGGTGAAGACAGAACCTTCCAGCATGTTCTTCGGATCTCAGACAGCGAATGACTCCAAAGCTGGCCTGGTATCCATAGCGATAACCCTGAACCCAGCAGCGGCTGAGGTGAGCGCAGCACATGGACTGCCATTTGACGTGAGAGCGATGGGCTGCTCGTTCTAACATCAAGGCCGGCTGAGCTTTGACCCGTTACCTCTGTCCTCCAGAACATCACCAGCGTGGTCGCGGCCGTGGCCAACCTCCTGGACGTGAAGATCCCCAGCAGCTATGAGGTCAGTGGGGGGCCTGACTGGGGGCCCCTGGCACTGCTGGGGGGCCTCAGGGTGCCCCACCAGGGCTTTGCAGCACGGGTGCCCAGCCTCCTTCAGGGCGCTGGCACTGCCAGGCTCACAAGACCCACTGGAGCCTCGGGACCGATGCAGCCACAGCTCAACTTCATCCCCCTCAGCACCGGTGAGGATCCCCAACCCCAGTAACCAGGTTCCGTTTTTGGAGCTTCTAGTCAGAATTCCATTTACTCTGCAGTACTGGCTGTATCTAGGAAGGAAAATCATTTTCCTGCGTCTCCCATGAAGACGAATACCGTAAATCTTCTAATTAACGGATCCCAGATTCAGGGATTTTGGGATCAATGAACAGTCCTACCAAAACCAGAAAAGGGGCAGATCTGAGGGTATATGGAGTCAGGAGCATCCATCACAGGTGTTGGTGAGGACAAAGGTGTGAAGGAACAGACTGTGCCAGATATTCACAAAGAGAAGAAATCCCTTTCAGTGTATAATGCAGATTCTGAAAACGGCACAGGGGTCTTCAGTGAAGGGGCGCCACACTTGCACGCAGTGTGGCGTCAGCGCGTGGGGGTGGAGCTGAAATCCGCAGCGAACATGCTGGCGAATCACTGCGATTTCTGAGCGGGTACCGGGCAACTTCTGCACCGTCGTAAACAGCATGGATTTATGAATAAGAGCTGTGAGGGGTTCGGTTTATTTTTGGTACACGGCTGTGAGTAATTTATTATTTTCTCATGCACAATATATAATATGTACTGTGAAATCTGTGAAACGGTGCTTCAAGTTATGCAGTTCATCTGACAGGATTTGTTTTTATATAGAGACTGTTTTACAGATGTTTGGATTTAACGGACATTCAGTGGCAATGTGGGACCTCCCTTCCCCCCAAGTCCATTAATTTGTGGACATACTGCGGCGTGTCCCTGTCCTTGATGTCACATTCTGAATTACAGCTGTGGCCTGCTTGTGACCAGCAGGGGCTTCTTGGATGTACCTGGTCTGGTCCAAACACAGGGGATTACGGCTCTTTTAGAAAAACCTGTTGTCTGCTGTGTAGTAGTAGCTCTTGTTCGCTTCTAAAATACGGCACGCAGGCATATGGAATGATATCTGGGTGGAAAATGAAAATTAGCCATTGAATTTAAATAAAAGTAGACCATCGATCAGCGGCGGAGTAATTACCGTGAAAGAACCCTCTTCTGGGCTGGAAAAAATAATTAGAGGCTTGAGAGTATTATTTGCAGCATAGACCTTTTGTCTATGGGCTTGTATTCCGGCTCTCAAAATGCCTTAATTATGGCTCTGAGATGAAGGCCGAGGCGGGGGGGGGGGGGGGGGGGGGGGGGGGGGGGGGGGGGGGGGGGGGGGGGGGGGGGGGGGGGCGGGGGGGGGGGG
>JAODLD010000088.1:5712484-5730574 GCA_026781065.1 Mormyrops boulengeri | reverse complement strand
TTTGCGGGCACAAAAATGGCTTTTTTTTGGGCCTCTCTTGACCCGCCCCCCCCCCCCCCCCCCCCCCCCCATTATGTGAGCTGTGACCATTGTTGCTTTAACCCCGCCTCCGCCGGCTGCTGACCTGGAGGGTTCTGTGTGCAATCTGCCTGCTAGGTCCATCTACGGTTCGGGGCAAGGCTCATCCAGGGGACCAGAGCCCGGGACCCAGGCCACAGTGGTGCTGCCACTGCAAAGTGGTCGTCCTGGGAAACGGAGTCCGGAAATCCACCAAGGATCTGGGCGCTCTCAAACAGGTACCCTTAGGCCTCACATACTAAGTATTATTTCCGTTTTTGTTCCTCCCAAATCGCCTAATTGGATGGATAATTACCACCATTTGATACGAGTGACCGTGTGGCTGAAGTATCCAGTTGTTCACTCTTTATTGAGACATATTCCGGGCTGGGGAATTCTGGGAAAAAGGCCCCTGGCCACTGGCATATGCGGATAAACCACCATTCCAGAAAATAGTGGTATTTCTGGATTTCAAAAACAAGTAGGGCATTGTGATAACAATGCAAAGGTTGTGGTTTCGAATCCCAGGGAACACATAAATTGTAACACTTCCTAATTCCTACTTATCTACTGTAAGTCACTTTGGATAAAAGCATTAGATAAATCAATAAAATGTATTCATGTAAATAACTTTGGCCACCCCCACAGCAGGCCTCAGCCTGTCATTTCACTCCAGAGACATCTCGTGGGTGTAGGCCAGGGACTGGGGAGGACATCAAAGGGTCAGCTTACTCCCACGCCTCTGTAATCATACTAAACTCCTCCCATGGAGGGCAGCGTTGAGTCCGAGAGCAATCAGGGGGTTAAGTAACGCCAGCCATGAGATGGTGGGTGGATATAAGAATATCAGGATTTCAGAGGGTGAATATCAGAAAGCGTGGCCCCCACCCCCGCTTAGTGGGGGCACGCGCTGGTTCGGCATGTTCCCGGCCTCTTTGATGTCCCGTACGTAGCGGGTACACAAGATGCCATCCAGCGTCATCAAAGCTTCACATATCAGGTGCCTTTGATGAGCCTGCAGGCCTCACGGGGGCACCGGCGCTCAGAGTGGGGGATCTGTACCCCCTCCCACCCATGAACCACTCACCGCCCGCCCCCTGTCTCCCAGGAACCGCAAGAGATCCAGGGCGGTGTGGACGGGAACATGGTGTTCTGCAGCCACACCTGCTTCATCCTCTATTCATCCACACGGCAGTCCAAGAACGTCAGCGTGAAGGTGAGGCCCCTGTTGCATAATATATATAATAAATATATATATATTAGCTGTCAGAAGTCTAATGCTTGCATAAATATGTGCGTATGAAGTGTGAAAGGTACGCTACCAATCAAAAGTCTGGACAGCCCTGCTTTCAATGCATTTGTCTCTTATTCACCTTGTAGCAAAAGGCCTTGAGGCAATGAAATGATACATATCAAGTATTGCAATAACCAAGAGAAGTGCTTAGCATCTCAAAATATTCTGATATTATCCACTTCAAAATATCCTCCTTTGCTTCGATGACAGTGTTGCAGACTCTTGGCATTCTTTCAGACAGCTTCCAGATGTAGCCACCTGGAATGCTTCTCCTACAGTCCAGAAGGACTTTCCACAAGTTCTGGGCACAGGTTGGCACTTTGTGCTTACTCTTCGATCCAGCTCATCCCAAACCAGCTCTGTAGGGTTTAGGTCGGGGGATTGTGGGGGGCCAGGTCATCTTTCACAGCACTCCATGTCTTTCCTTATTCGCAAGATAATACAGTGCTTATATAACCTCGAGGTGTGCTTAGGCTTGTTATCTTGTAGAAAAACAGATGATTTTCAGTAGATGTGTCCAGAATTTTTACTGGAACTGTATATGTGAAAATAAATCCAAAGACATATGTGCAAATAGTTATCAGTATAAAAAGCAGATCCACATTCTTCCGGAATGTTCTCTGACAGTCTTGCTTCTGCACCAGAGCATAGAGCCTGGCCCGTAACATCCCCAATGTTCCTTAAACCCGCAGCAGGTGGCGATTGCCCCCCCTCCCCTGGCGTCCCCGTCGAAAGCCCTGCACCAGTACAGCAATAACATGTCGGCGCTGGACGTGCACTGCTTAGCGCAGCTGCAGCCCCGCAGTCCGGCGCCGCCCTCCTCACCCCCACTCACCTTCCCGCCTGCCTTCGCCGAGGCTGGCAAGACTGAGTCAAAGGCTGACGCCCTCAGGGTGACAGTGAAGCTGAAGCCCCGCCTCCGTGCCATGCACAACGGCGCTGATGACCCGCGGCACCATGGCAAGCGGTGGAAGGGCACCCGCTGGAGGAAGTGGAGCGTGCAGGTGGTAGTGCCCAGCACCGGATCCCACCTGCCGTCCGAGGATGAGGTGGACGGGCTGCTCCAGAAGCTGGGTGCCTCGCTGCGACCCGACCCACTGCCCCGGGACCAGCGGCGCTGCTGCTTCTGCCACGAGGAGGGCGACGGGCTCACAGATGGGCCAGCACGGCTGCTCAACCTAGACCTGGACCTGTGGGTGCACCTTAACTGTGCGCTGTGGTCTACAGAGGTGTACGAGACGCAGGCAGGTGCCCTCATTAATGTGGAGCTAGCACTGCGGCGTGGCCTGGCAGTACGCTGTGCTTACTGCCAGCGCACCGGCGCAACCAGCGGCTGCCAGCGCATGCGCTGCACTAATGTCTACCACTTCACCTGCGCGCTGCGTGCCCACTGCATGTTCTTCAAGGACAAGACCATGCTGTGCCACGCCCACCGGCCACGCAGCGGTGCCCTGGAGCACGAGCTGCGCTGCTTTGCCGTCTTCCGACGCGTCTACGTGCAGCGGGACGAGGCACGGCAGCTGGCCAGTGTGGTGCGGCGCGGTGAACGCGACCACACAGTGCGCGTCGGCAGCCTCCTGCTCCACACCGTGGGTCAGCTGCTACCCCAGCAGATGGCCGCCTTCCACTCGGCCACTGCCATCTTCCCAGTAGGCTATGAGGCCAGCCGCATCTACTGGAGCATGCGGCACGGCAACCGCCGCTGCCTCTACTTGTGCTCCATTGACGAACATGATGGCAAGCCTGAGTTCAGCATCCGTGTGGTGGAGCAGGGCTACGAGGACCTGGTGCTCACTGACACCACACCCAAAGGTACAGGAAGCTCCCACCTGTGGGGACCCGGGGTGGTGTCATAAGAGTGGCCATAATTCATACTGAGAGGCCAACTTTATCATTAGCCAGTGATATGTTATGAATCGGTGACTGACAGGGGAGGGGCACTCCAGGGGCCAGTCAGCATTCAGCTGGGGCCAGTGCCCCTGTGGCCCCGCCCCTGTATACTCCCTTCTAATCGTGGTTAAGGTCACAGTATCTAAGGATACCTCAGGAAGCACGGCGCGCCCCCTAGAGGAGGTGCCTGGCTACACTGACATATGAAACACAAGGTTTTTACAGTTTTTATGACTACTAACCTCATGCCCTGGGATGATATGAGGTAACTGTTAAGGATCGTTCTTTTGCCCGGGCATAGGAGTGTGGGACAAGGTGCTGGGGCCAGTAGCGGAGCGGAGAAGCGAGTCGGGCACGCTGAAGCTCTTCCCTGTCTACCTTAAAGGCGAGGACCTGTTTGGGCTCACCGTGTCTGCTGTGACCCGTATCGCAGAGTCGGTGAGCATGCAAGCCGCTAGGTGCACCGTCCGCATCGAATCCGCTCTCTGTTTCGCTCTTTGCTTGTTCTCTTTTTTTAAAAAAGGGGGGAGGGGAATTCTCACCCAGACAGTTGTATGTAAAAGTGTCTCTGCTGACGGCTCCACCTTTGCTCCCCTCTAGCTCCCAGGGGTGGAGGCCTGCAAGGGCTACACCTTCCGCTACGGCCGTAACCCACTCATGCAGCTGCCCCTGGCCGTGAACCCGTCAGGCTGCGCCCGCTCCGAGCCCCGGACCAGCCCTCATGCCAAGAGGTTTGTGTTAAGGTATTTTATAACGTTTTATTTTTTACGCATCGAATGTTGCCTGTTCTACTGGATACTGCTACCTCCCTGTCATCCCCCTGCCATTACTGTACCATCCTCTCACCATCCCCCGTCACCATTCTGCTTTTTCCCCGCCGTCCCTCCACCATCCCCCCGTCATCACCTCGATAACCCCCCTGCACGCCTCCCCCCCCACCCCATGAGACACAGACGACTCACACAATAATGACGTGTCACTGGTGCCTCATCTGCCATTTTTAGACTGTTTTTTAATGCCGTTAAAAGTTTTTGTTTCGTTTCGGATGAGCGACATCTCGGAGTCCTTTTCTGTTTGTGACAAAGGCCCAGACCGTCCTCCCACCCTTAACCGCCCGCGTACTCCTCACTTGCTGTCACGGCACCACGGGGGGGTCTCACTACATGCCACCCCCCCCAGGCCATACACTCTCACCAGCAGCGGCTCCTCCAAGTCCTTCCAGAGTGCAGTCAGTGGCGAGGCCGGCACCCCCTACAGCAAGCAGTTCGTGCACTCCAAGTCATCCCAGTACCGCCGGATGAAGGCGGAGTGGAAGACCAGCGTGTTTCTGGCTCGCTCCCGCATCCAGGTGGGTGGAGGTGCCCACCCCCTCACTCAGGATGGCTGCCCCTAATAGTTGCAATGCCGCCATGTCGGTTGCCAAGGGATGGTTTTCGGTGGGGGGGGTTAATTAACTCTATGTGGGTTTGCCTAGCTCTAAGGGAAAAACATCTTATGAAGTCTTATGAAGCTTTAATGATGCACTTTGCATTTCCGCTGTGCTATACCAGCGTTGGGTTCACAGTGTTTGCACACATCCCTATGTTATTTTTGGCGTATATACCTGTGCTGAGTGCGGGGTATAACCCGTGTTGTATGTGGGGTATATCCCATGTTGTGTGTCAGGTATATCCTATGCTGAGTGCGGGGTATATCCCGTGTTTTGTATGTGAGGTATATCCCATGTTGTGTGTCAGGTATATCCTACGCTGAGTGCGGGGTATATCCCGTGTTGTGTATGTGAGGTATATCCCATGTTGTGTGTCAGGTATATCCTATGCTGAGTGCGGGGTATAACCCGTGTTGTATGTGGGGTATATCCCGTGTTGTGTATGTGAGGTATATCCCATGTTGTGTGTCAGGTATATCCTACGCTGAGTGCGGGGTATATCCCGTGTTGTGTATGTGAGGTATATCCCATGTTGTGTGTCAGGTATATCCTATGCTGAGTGTGGGGAATATACCATGTTGCATGTGGGGTATCCTGTGTTGTGTGTAGGATATATTGCCTTTCTGCTGTGTCAGAATCAGAGGTAACTGTGTGTCGTCTCTGTGGTACCCCCCTTCATGTTTAATGATGTGCTGTGTCTGGCTTCACAGGGGTTGGGACTGTTTGCTGCCAAAGACATAGAGAAATACACCATGGTGATTGAGTACATCGGAAGTGTCATTCGGAATGAGGTGGCCAACAGGAAGGAGAAGATGTACGAAGCTCAGGTAAGCTTTTCCTTCAGCTCCTGCCTGCCGGCCGAGTACGTATGAGTCCCAGCAAGCCAGTGTGAGTCCCAGTTTTGTCTGACTCCATCCTCCCACAGAACCGTGGGGTGTACATGTTCCGAATTGACAGTGAGCGCGTTGTCGACGCCACCCTCCGAGGAGGTCCTGCTCGGTAAGGCTCCGGTTTGCAGCCCTACAGCCAGAGTGCTGCCCCTCGAACCCTGAGGCACTGGGTTCTCACAGGTTTCTCTTCTTACAGGTACATCAATCATTCTTGTGCACCGAACTGTGTGGCTGAGGTGGTCACATTCGAGAGAGGCCAAAGGATCATCATCAGCTCAAATCGGAAAATTCAGAAAGGAGAAGAGGTACAGTATTAGTTTGTTTTTAGACGTCCTCCTGGGCGTGGTCATTCTCAGGTCCTGTCCGGTTAGGCTGGAGGTCACATAAAAAAACTTCTGCTTCGTTTCAGCTCTGCTATGACTACAAGTTTGACCTTGAAGACGACCAGCACAAAATCCCTTGTCATTGCGGGGCAGTCAACTGTCGGAAGTGGATGAACTGAGATGAAGGAGAAAGCGGAACGGAAACTCGCGGAGGCGAGCCACGCTCCCCGCAGCGCTAACAGCCTCGTCCGATGGGAGCCGGAGCCCAGAAAACGCGTGGCGATGGCGCCCAGCCGAGGGCGGACGGGGAAAAAACAACAGCAACATCCAGCCATCCCGGAGTTTGCCGGACAAGCAAACGACAGTTTGAAAGCCTGAAAGGAAAGGGATGGGGAGGGGAGGGAGGGAGGGGGGGCCAAGGATTCACCAGCAGATGGGAAGAGAGCACAGTGCTGGACACCCGCCTTATTTGCTTTTAAGGGGCGGGCCCTTTAATTGAAAAAGAGACAGATCAACAAAATCAACACAGACACAACTGAACGGGGAATGTATGGAAAATGACTTCCTTAATACTAAGGGACGATTTACTTGCACTAAAAAAAAAAAAAACAACAAAAAAAAAAAAACAAAATACTTGATTCCATGAGTCAGTTTATTGTACTTTATTTTTTTCCTGTTTTTGATTTCTGTAAAATAAGAGAAACATTTTTGTATTTATTACTGAATAAGTGAATGAAACTATTTTTAAAATAATGAGCATTGAGGGCCAAACTTGTGATGTGGCCCACAGACTGGATTCATCCTGTCGATCTGTAAAGAGTGTAAATATTTTGAAGCAACGGTATAAAGAAAATATAGTAACGATTGACCAAATGCTACCTTAACATCATGGCTGTAAGGCCTTTTATTGTTTTTTTTGATTGTTTTGTTTTGCTTGTTTTTGAAAATTATTTAATAAGGATGTCACTATCATTCTGAGAGTATATACAGTACTGTGTATATGTATTCTGTATAGAATGTGTAAAATTTCAATAATTTGCCCGTCTCTTCTATGTTGTCATCTAGAAAATAGTAACGCTTTATTGCTTTCTGTTTAAAATGTATTCCAACCGCTCTATTTTTTTTCGCTTTCCTTGCAACTTTTCATTTTGTGCTATGAATTTGCGACAGAGACATCAGAGAAGGTCCAGTTCAGGAGGCCAAGATCATCTTGACGTCCTTACTGCCAATCAGGTTTGACTTTACAGCTAGCGAGAACTGTGAAATCAGGTTTGCGAGGTGCCTGTGTGGAATGTGCAAGATCTTTTTTTAAAGAACCGACAGCAACCCGACAGCCGAATATATTCCATGTAAACTTTGTCCGGTGACTTTTCTGTATGGAGGGAGTGAGCGGCCTGCCTCCGTTAGCCTTGGGAGGCATCGTACTGGAACAGCGGCCTTCTGTTCAGATGGGATTTGTTTACATTTCAAGAGAAGCAAAGTCTTGTTTACTGGTGGAGCTGCATTTTGAACCTGTTATGATTTTGATTTTTTAAAATATTTTATGAATTGGAAATGGCTTTCTTATTGACTCTTCACCAATCAGTTTCAAATGAAGGTCTTGTGCACACTTTCCATAGACTGTAAAAACTGTCCATCTTCTGACACGCTCTTGAACTTGTAATGTGTATATGGCATGATGTATTTTTTAACTTTGGCAAGAATTGTTTGTAAATATTTTTCTCGATAAATAGTTGTAATGAAATCACTTCTCTGATATTTTTTCCCTCTCTTGTACAATATTCTGAACATCTGGATGGTTTTCGCCTCCTACTTTTTTTCTGTCGTGTATAGTAGTACCTAATGTTTAAAAATGAAGCCTTTTCGAAGTATAAAGAGTGGTATGGGTTTTGGCGTTTGTGTAACCAGATTTAGCAGCATTTACAAAAAATAAAATATTTTACATCTTAAGGTTTGCACAGTAATTTTATGACGTTCCCTTAGGGTACTTGCAGCGCATGGATTTTGGTTACAGGCTCGATAAACTGCATCTGCTGGTTTTCGGTTCATTTTAGCTATTTCCAGGACCTGTAGATAATATCTACAGTCACTCCAGTGCAATTCCTTTGGCCTGGCGGAACAGCCAACACTTGCTGTACCCCTTTCAGTTTGAGGGCTCAGGGCTATTTAATCTGCCAGACCCGATTAGTAGATTCCAGATCGACTTTGGTATAAAGATGCATGAAGATGCCTCTGATCCATGGTAATCTGTGTAAAGAACCTGTGTAAAGATACCTGCATTTCCTGCTGTAAAGGCTGTATTTTTATGGTTTCTCATTTGCCTGCAGACCATCCTGCCGATAAACATGAGCGGAGTGGATGAACACCAGGAGGAACCATCCGGGCTGCAGCGATTGGCTACAGGGCAGAGCCAGAGGACAATTACCACTTCCCTGAAGTAGCTTGAAATCCATCCATTTTCCAAACATTTTTCCTGGCCAGTCCATCACAGGGCACATAATTGCACCATGAGTAACGTGCAAACACTTGTCACTGGACTAACTGCATGTCACTGGACTGCGGCAGGAAGCCGGGATGAAAGTCTCGCGAGACGGAGAGACCATGTGAACTCCACAAACAGAAACTCGAACCTATGTAACCCTGCAGGTTTGGGGCAGCAGCGCCACCTACTGTGGCAGCATGAACAACATGAAATGTCTCGATGTTTAGTGACTGTATTTCCTGGATAGCTGACTCCTCCCCTTGTTCTGGAGCGTTCTCCAGTTTTCCACCCACACCCACTTTCGGGAATCGGACGAAGGATCAGGCTGCGTCCTCGTCCGGTTCCGGCCCCTGACGCTCAGCCAGCGCTAATGGAGGTTGCACTCTGGAGAAATAATTTCTGGCAACCCACCCAACCCCCCCCACAGTACCCCCAGGCTGGCAGGGAGCCACCCCCCCCATCTGGGGAGGGTATATGAATTATGCAGCCGCCCCCGCTTGTCCACCAGGGCCCCTCCTACTGACGGCCACTCGTGGAGCTGCGGCGTGTCGCCGTGACAACGCAGCCGAGCAGCCCAGATGCTGGGGGGGGGGGGAGGCTGTACAGCTCATGAGCTCCCCGGCCCCCAGGAACATAGCCACCTTATCCGGGCCTCATTACGCTGTGAGGGCACACCAGGTCTGTCCGCCGGCGATGACACGCCCTGCTTTGTAGAGCACTCTCCTAAATGCCAGCATGTTCTTCTTTGCGCTGTGCGGCCTGTTGTAAAAAGCATGGCCATTTCGCTCTCAGTAAATCCTCCTCTCTTTGTTCAGGAGGCCCTTTCGTAGGGTGATGCAATGCAGGCCGGCATTCAGATGGAGCGGAGTGTGAGTGGGAAGGTCTGGGAGCGCGGCGGCCCTGGAGAGTCGCCGGCGTCGCGCACGGCCCCCGCCTCCAGCATCCACCTTTCCCGTAGTGAAGTCCCAGGGCAGCTGAGGTCACTCGGATCCTGGCTGCGATTCCCAGAAAAACACTGCGGTGCCACAATGAGTGTAAATTCAGCCGAGCTTGGTAGAATTGCGGATTTTTCCGGAAATGTGTCCCAGGCTTAATATTTCTCTTACTGGCAACGTGTTTGTTTTGTTAAAATGCTGCATTAGTAACCTCTGTAGATCCCGTTGTGAACCACGGTAATTGGTCTTGCATTTTTTAGACACTTAAGACAGCAGGATGACGTTGGCACGAGTCTTATCAGCACACAGACGTGTCCTTTCATTTCTTTGAGTAATGGAAAGGCGGCATCGGTAACCCCACCTTCATGTAGCGCTTACGGAGAAACTGCAGTATTTTGGGCAACCTGAAAATACATGGAGTATGTTTTTCTGGGGTGGGGAGGCGCTGCTCTACCTCTCGCAGTGTAGTCACATGGGCCTGATAAAGGCATGTAAAAACCCTGAGCCTCGGCATCCTGTAGCCACCCCCCTGACGGCCGCACGTATATCATCAATACGTTTGCTTTGTTATGCATTAAATAACATTTTTAACACACTGCAGAGCAAAAAAGCTGTAATATCCAAAGAAGGTGCGGTTCTTCAAGCTGTGCTGATTTTATAACAGAAATAATCCATCCATCTGTTTATCCCTGACTCACGTGCGGGGCCGGGGGCCGGGGGGGGGGTACACAGGACATATACCAAGAAGAAACCCACACAGAGCGAAGGCAGGATTCAAAACCCCAGAGGTGTGAAGCAACAATGTCGCCCCGTGAGCCACCACGCCACTGACAAACTTGCCTTACAACTAAGGGTAACTCCACCTTCCAGCCCCATGCTCCAGGCCGACGGCTGCTGGAGGCAGTGGGGACGGCCAACAGCTAAGCTGCCCCGGGCCAGAGAGGAACCCGAAAGCTCCCCCCTCCGAACGCAGGCCCGAGGAGTCATCCCGGGAAGCCGATTCCATCATCCATCTTCTCCAGCTGCCTTCTCAGGTTCACGTAGACGGAGCCCAGAGTGCAGTTAAAGGAAAGACTCCAATCAATCATATTGGCAGGCGGCTCACGGGTGACGGATCGACCCCCACAAGCCCTCGGCGCACCTGGGCCTTTCTGTTCACTGGTGCAATTATCAGAGGCCCGTTATCATGGATATTAGGAGATGTTTAGTGTGTATCTCATACTCCATCTATCACAGTGCATAAAGATAACCATAGCCTGATTAGTAAGCGATAACAGCACTGGAAACCTAAGGGCAGCATTTCATACAAATGCTGGTCAACAAACCACACATCTGTTTGTAATGATTTTTATTACTTCTGTCTGTCGCTTTACGAATCTCAACGGAAAAAAAAACAAGGTGTACTTTTATGGTGGAAAAGTGCACACCAGGATATTCACATATCTTCCATAATAACGCTTCTATATTTAATTGACTACAAAATCAAGTCAATTAGTACTGACGAATATTGTGCCACGTAATATTGCAAAGCAGAAACGGCTGGGTTTTATGCGTTTGTTATTGGCTGACCAGACATCGGAAGTGTTTCACCGCAGTGCCCCCTGCTGGTGGTGTTCTGAAAAATGCATTTTTGCTTTGTTGTTGTGTTTGTGTTTAATGTCGTTTAACGATATTAAATATAGAAATTGTCATAGTCCTTTTTTTTGCAGGACTACGTGTAAAACATAGAATATATATGCCACCCTGGTCTGGATTTAAATCCTTAGAGCAATTGAAATTCTCTCAGCTAATCGATGCACAATTTAACAAAATGGAGATTTATTTTTTCGTGAAGTTCGTTTTGTGTATATCTCGTTGTCAGACGACCGCGTCTCCTGGGAAGAGCGTCATTAACGCATAAACACCCCCCACAGTATTACAGCCAGATACCCGCGTTTTTGTTCTACATTCACAGCTTTAGACACGAAACACTCCGCAAACCGCAGGTAAAAGGTGTTGGTAATACCACCGCTTTCCGGACGGCAGATCAATGGCCCCTCGGCGGCGGACTGCGCCCTGATGCCTGCCGGTAGCGCGGCGCCATCCCTGCCCCCCTCCCGCCGTACGCGTGGCCGCGGACTGACTCCTGGCGTCTCCCCCCATTTCCTTAACACCTCCCACCTGCAAACTTAACGCGAGTATATGCGGCTTATGATCTTTACGTCTTTTGCAGTTTTTTTTAAAGCATTTTCCCGCTCCCAGCACGTTAACTTCCACACATTCTACCGTATTCGCAGCCTTTCGCGGTTCCAGCAAATTGCTTCTCACCCGGAGTGAGGGACACATGGCCGGCCTCAGAGGCTCTCTTACCCCAGAGTCACCTCACCCTGTCCAAGACGCCGACTGTGACCTGGCCTGTGTGGTCCGAAAACCCAGCAGCGCCTGTCTTGGACCGCTTTCCGGCACTCCAGAGCTAATGCTCGCATCTGCTCTAATTTACATGCCCAGAGTTCGCTGAAAGCGAATCCATAAAGAATCTACCTAAGACTATCAAAACTCATCGCTAATGGAGAGTACCTCGATTGTGTTTGATCTCCAAATTGCGAATGGGTTGTGATTTCAGTTTCCTTAGAAACGTTTAGGGTTTGATGGGTTTCTGTGATGAACGAGATGGACAATTACAGAACGCATTACAGACGCTGGGCTGTAATGCTTTGTGTGGCAACAGTGAAGACCATCATCAGATTAATAAAAATGTTCTGAGACTTTCTGTGCACAATAATTAGAATTTAATCCTTCTTTTTCATGACCCACACTGTGTGAAATTTTAAAATTATTTCCTCAAATTATATATGATTCACACCTTGAGGGGATATGAACTCTCCTGATGTTAAATGATTATATTAAGCTCAAATTATTTTCCATCTTTGATGACCAGTATAGACCACGTGAAATTATGACGGGCGTGATTCAAAGAGAAACGCAAGTCGTCCGTCAGCAAGTGAAACGTATGAGTCACACTTTCTGGAATCAGGGTCTGGAAAATCATTGGCTTTTCAACAAATTAGAGGCAAGGCATGGAAGGTTCGCTGGAGCGACGTCGGCAGGATTTTCTGATCTGACGTCCAATGAAATATCACGTTCACAGGAGTGAGGAAACAAGGAGCCAGAAAAGAGAGATGAGGAGGATTTCGTGTGTGAGGCTTGCTCTGGGCGGGCTGGTGAACTGTATTGTGTGACGCAGGTGGATGTGAAGAGCAGAGATTTTATTTCGGAATGTGAGTGGAGATAAGTTTAACAAAGAATGCGAGGAATTGAGGGAAACAAAAACGGGCGTTGCATCACGGAACACGCTAGAATGGTGTGCGGGGCACAGGTCTGAGCATCTGGGCAAGTTTTCTGTCCTTAGAGAAAAAAAGACACGTGCATGTATAGTATAGGGAATACGGTGCAGGGGGAGTGAATTGAGGAGCTGGTCATGTGACCTCATCCTCAGCCTGGTATCAGGCCTGGTTCTCGGTCATGAGGTTATGTTGGGGGTTGGATAGCTCACACAACTTAACGATGGCAACCTCTTGAGGAGACATGGCATGCCTGCAGCAGGCTAATAGCGAAACACATGACAGGCACCCCTTTTTCATTATTCTTGACATAATACTCTTATTGTTACTCATGGTGGAATAAGGTCAAAGCAGAGTGATATCCCACAGATGATAAATCCATGATTGCCATGGAAACCATGGTAGCTGGTGATGGGGTGCTATGCGGCTCCGTGGGTAAGGATGCTGTACTTGTGATCAGATGGTCGTTGGCTCAAATCTTGTGGTCGGTAGAGTGCTGTCAGGTTGGGCCTTTGACCCCCAATTGCTCCAGGGACAGGCTGGCGCTGCTCTCACAATCATATGTCGCGTCGGATAAAAGCGTCTGCTAAAAAATAAATGTAGTAATGTAGCAGTGACAAGCGTCTTGTCCCAAACTGATGTCACTTACTGATGAAAACGATGAGCTCAGTTGATACTGAAACCAAACCCTGAGGTCACTGTACCCCCACTCTGTTGGGACCCAGGCACACCGTGGGCTGGCACCTGGGGCTGGGGGCGGCTGGTCTTGGTCATCAAACCACCTGGCCGGACACACTGGGATGAGGAATCGGGACACAGGGGACTGCTGAACAGTGGAACAAGCGGTGCTGCTTCCATGGTGATGGAACGAGCTCCACGGCAACGTTGCAATCTTCGTCATGTGATGCACTGAGGTAAACCATAGAAAAATGACAAAGAAGATTTTGGGAACAGAGCAGGCATTTCACAAAAGCTACAATTTAAACTGTCCTTTCTGAATTAGTCATCTAGCTCATGGCTCTCTTTCCACTGATTATGAGCATTCAGCAAATGGATAAGCATAGAGTTTCTGCTCAGGGAAGACTAGATCTGGCCTGTGAAAGATGGAGGTAAGCAGGGTTCATGGAACATTTTAATCAGAAACTGCAGGTGAGCGTTCTTGCTGTCCAAGTAATCACGTGAGTAAGACAGTCAGGCGAGGTTTACCGAAAATGACCACTGGAGGTGGTCTGTTCATAGATCTCTTGTGTTCCAATAGAATTTCACCATCTGGAAGGGATCAGAACTATGGAAGGATAACAGAAATCCAGCCAGAAGGTATAACACATTTACAGTTCTATATGTTTTATGTGCCTGGAAGGCTAGAGAAGATATTAATTCTGAATAAACCTATAATAAAGAAATCACACAAAGACCTGCGGAGCTTCGATCGGTTATACCGATGTACTGTGGAATTCATGGAAGTTCCTATAAAACCATGCAACCTGGTTACATATAGCGGAATGAGGGCAGTTTGTTTTGATGACATCATCAACCAGCGCCGGATGGACTGGTGGGCAATGGGGCGCTGGGCAGCTGGCCACTGTCTTCCCTGAACATGGTCACGTGGGAGAGATCTCATTCTGGCCGGCTTGGCTGGGGACCCCAAAACACACTGTAGCCACGGGAACCCACCTTCCACAACCCTTGGATGACGTCAAATCAACTCTCAACTAACTGCATGGCAGATCACTAAAATTAATCTGCAACAACAGTCAGTTGGTGACAGACCACCATCAAAGCTAGATATATATGGGGTGGAGCCCTCCTGATATGTGAAACTAACCAGAATGAAGCAATCCCACTGTGTTTACACCACTGCTCCACACCATTTCCTATATTTCACCAAGGATCTTTTAAAAATTCAATAATCACTGTAAGTGCACCGGTTGAAAAGATGTTTAGGTGTTTATTTCCAGTTGCCTGGCAGACATACATCCAGAGCATTTAAATATTAAATACTATTGAGTTTCACTCCTTCACAGCGTTCTTAGTCATTACGGCTACAGTACATCTGAGCGGCAGGGTGTAAAAAAGCAGCACATCACACAGTACTCCTATGCAAGCAACCAGTGTGCAATTGATTAAAGAACCACAAGGTGGCAAAACGTGACAGTCCGCCGGTAAAATAGCCGATTTCTGCAACTGGATCTTTAAAAGCTTAGGTTTTGTAGTATATGTGGGAAAAGAAGCCGACAGTCCACTTCAAATTAATTTGAAAACATGTCATTTGAGCAACTTTACTTACAGGTGTGGCGTTTTAATTTAAATTCTCCTAAACCTTAATTTTATTAAACTAAAGGCTTGCATTCTTTGCCTGATCCGGGCCGGCCACACTGTCAGGAAAAAAAGCAATTTGTACCTTTGAGGGTAATCTGCCAATTGCTGTAGGTAAATGTACCTTTTAGGCTACAGGTATGGACTCTCGGGAATGATTTCGTACCATTGGGGGTACATTAATGTTGTTTGTACTCTGGGAAACAAATCTGCATCTTTTTTTCAGAGAGTGCACCAGAACCCTTAAACCAAAACATCTCCAGGTCCATTCTCTTTGCATTACCATTATCACTACCACTACCTCCACCTTCTTTCCTCGCCCCTCGACTGATCTCGCAACCCCTGATTTAAAGCCAGGAAGTAACTCCATCCGATGTGTTTATGTGCGGCGTAAAGGCAGCCATGTGACCGGACCTGTATTAGTTAAGACCTGCCCAAAAGTAAGTTGGTGCACTTGAGCGGCTCGGCGCAGATCTGATCATGCCTGTGCACAATCCTTTCCCCGGCAGTTCGTTAGACCTGTTTTTTTCTTTCTTTTGGTAGCTCGCTTTCTGCCACCAGCATGATGTTTTGAACTTCCTGGTTCTCGTTGATTTGCTGCGAGTTGCAGTTCGGTTAATGCTGGGAGGCGCCCGGCGCTGTGCGGCGCTCTGGTACGAAGGTTTCGCTGGATGTCCGTCCGGGCATCGCGGGTGGTCCTGCGCTCGGTACCGGCGAAGCCGGGGAAGGTGCACCCCGATGCGGCTTGTTTGACAATCAGCGCCCGGTCCGCCGCGTTTTTTTAATCTTATTTCTGGACGCGGTCCGGTGGGGGGGACAGGGTCGCACTTTGCGCGTCTTTCTAAAGGCAGAGGTGTGACGGCTTGAAAATGGGAAGTACGGCGATGGACACCAAAAGGAAAGATGTCATGAAAAAGAGTTCAAGGAAAAAGAAAACGCTTCATCTGAGTATGCCGGTGAGTTCGGGGGGACGCAGAACTGCCTGAGCGGTGCGCCATCCGAGCCGAAAGTAAGCGCTGTAGGCGTGGTCCTACCGCTACATGCTGCCGGAGGTGGCTCCACGGATCCCCTTTAATACTGTATTTATCGTAGATTCAGCACAAAATAATATATCATAATGACGTTTCAGATTTATTTCATATGGGTTTTTTATTGGAAAGACCTCCAACCCCACTATAATAATAATAATAATAATAATAATAATAATAATAATAATAATATTGAGTCATCGCAGGCAACAAGTCAATCAGGAATATTGTGCTGACGGGTCGTCTTCCTAACCAGCCATAAACGAAAGCGATATTTTTCCAGTTCAGTTTTCAGCACGGCGTGTCTCCTATATTAATAAGCATCGACGCGAAATGGGAAGTATCTATATTGTGAAAATAATTCCGCGTTACGATTCACTGGTTCGATCTTCTGCGGTCCCGTGGCGATTATCGGGCTTTGGCAAGGCGTCTGTCTGTAGCCACAGTGCCATTAAAAAACGAGAGCATGTAAATACGTGCACAAAATCTGTGTGTGTGTGTGTGTGTGTGTGTGTGTGTGTGCGTGCGTGCGTGCGTGTGTGTGTGTGTGTGTCTGTCTGTCTGTCTGTCTGCGCCCTGTTCCCAAATACACGTTCTAGAGAACGACGCTGGAAGTAAAATATCTGAAAACCATGCAGTACATTATATTTGTCGTGATAATATTTCTTTTCGTTTACTATTAGGTGGAGAGGTTACATACAGGCTTTTTATTGTAAAGTAGTGGCATGCAGAAAGCACTGCATGTTCCAGGTATAAGTTCGTGTCAGACACTTAACGAAGCTTTTTATGTTCTTCAAACCCTGGATTTAGTCACATATTAATCTCTCATAAGAATGCACAGGACCCAGAGGCCAAGTGTACTTGAGGTGTTTGTGTGTTCATCTCTTCATATGACTCTGTTGCAGATCATGAGCGTTTTATTTCATTTTTAAAGCTTCAAGGGGGACTGCCAAAGTTTGCATTTTTCATTAAAAGAGTCCAGTAGCATGCATGTTTAGATTAGACAGATGAATATGATAACATGGCCCACGCCTGAATATCTCTGCATGCAAATGCACAGATGGCATTTGTCAAGGTCGCGTAAGCGCTTCAGACGTTTCGCCATCGCTCTGGAGGCGTGTGGAGACAGAGGACTCTCGTCCATGTGTTTAACAGCGATTTCTCTGTGGGTTCGTCGCGTATGTGACCGTATTAATGCCACGCAAACTCTGAAGGGGGCGCTTTTTGGAGGGGGTTTTGTGGCTTTGCTCTTGTATTACGAAACGACGTTTGGGGTGTTTACGAGAACTCCGCCTGTCCGGTTAAAGAAAACGGAAAAACAACACATACGATTTATTATATCGAGTTTAAGCATTCAGCTGCGTAAGTTGGTCAAAGTAAAAAAGTGAAACTTATGACATAATAAATCGTAAACCCGATTTGTTTTTATTTTTATTCTTTGCATCCCCTGCATCTCCCATTGAAACTTGAATCAAGACAGGAATCAAGATGGCAGTAATGATAAAAAAAAAAGTAAAAGGAAAACACCGAATATACCAAATATTCTATACCAAAATGGAAAAATCACAAAAACAGGATTGCTGTAACAGGAAGCAGGGACATCTGCAGAGTTTAGATCTGTCTGCTTGGCTTGCTTGAATATGTACTTATAGTTGGTTGACATTGCAAAACAGATGTTGCATGCTAGCTTCTCTGTGTCCCCAAGGCATGAGCATCTTGGCTTTGACCTATGGCTTGGTCAGCTCAGCCAAGGTGTTACAGGTTTAAGGTTTAGGGCCGCTAAAGTTTAGCCTCGGGCAACTTTGACCATTTGGTAGTGGAAGGTCATTTATTACAGATTGAGGTCGTGACCAAGAGGTCATTCAACCAATCTTGCTCGAATGCAAGTTTCACCAGGTTGGAAGCCTGTGTTTTTAAGCATGGTGTTGTCGAAAGCAGGGGTGTCCATCGGAAGTGAGTTGTATTTTCGGGGGTGGCCGCACCGCAAGGTGTCTGTTCTGTGGTTCCACTTAGAAAATTAAATAACGCCTATTTCAGTTTTATTATTTTTATGTGGGGTGGCAACAGGGGTAGCCTCATAACTTACTTCGGGTGGGAAACAACCTGCTGTGGAGCAGTTTTGCTCT
>JAODLD010000088.1:5697002-5712152 GCA_026781065.1 Mormyrops boulengeri | reverse complement strand
CTAGAAGGAAGAAACCTTGGGAGGAACCAGACTCAAAGGGGGAGCCCATCCTCCAGGGGCCGGCAGAGGAAGTCAAACGAGCAAGATGGTCGAAATTCACACTGTCCAAATTTTAAGATTGACAGAGCTGCTGTCAACACAGGAAATTATCAGGACTGTTGGGTGGGAGGAATTACAAGCGTTTTTCGGGGGTAGGGGTGGTTGCCATGTATTTTATTAGTATATATTTAAATGCCAATAACGTACCTTCAAAGTTAGCCTTTCCTGGTCCCTTCAGGTCAGATCTGGACCGAAACCGGCTCGGACCGTGTGCATTTGGCGGGTGTCTGAACCCAGCAGCCAGTTACTATGGAGCTGTCTGCGGGAGATGAGCGTGACTGGATCACAATAGACGTCGACCCGGTTCAGCAATCAGTGAGTCACGCGGCAAAGCTGTCCGGCCTTCTGACATGAAATGTCATATCTACATTTTTCAGGCCTTATTCGAATGAGGAAAGTCACCGACAGAAAAAGGGATTATAGATGCAAGGACATGGGGCTTTGCTTCCGAGTGAATGATTTGTGCTTGTTCTCCTTCCAAAGGAACAGAAGGGCAGGGTGCAGGTCATGTCGAAGTCGCCTCATATTTATGTTTGTGTAATGTTTCAGCGGTGAGTCCCTTCAGATGCTGCTCGGGGAGGATTATTGATTTGTTTATCCATCCATGTTCCACATACAGGGGTGGTGTGAGGGTTCACTCTCTGTGCCTACGATCAGAAAGTGTCTGGTTCAAATCCCATGTTTGGCAGAGTAGGTACATCTCTGATGGGCCCTTAAGCAGAGTCCTTAACAGCCCCCCGCTCCAGGGGTGCTGGGTGGACGGCTGACCCTGCACTCAGACTCCAAGCTGTTACTTGTATAATTGGCAAATAAAGCTTTTTTTCATTTATGTAGTACAGGGTCTTGGTGAATCCTGAGGCCGAGCAGGGGATGCGATGTTCCTCTGTGATGCTGTGCCGTTGGGTCTTGCGCATCTCCCCCAAACAGCATGAAGACCATCTCACCCTCTCCTCCAGAACGATGGCCTGGAGTCGAGGTTCAAACCTGGCCTGGACTCCAATGGCATGTCATTTAGTGTCAGTCATTTTGTGAATTTAAGTGCCCAGTCGCCTGGCCCTGGAGTTTGCCTGAGGATAGCCCACTTCCCTAACCGAGAGCATGGCCGGTCAGGGCCACTGAGGAGAGCTTGCTTTCCCTGTTACATCTGACTTCCTGTCCAAGTCATGGGCGGGCACTAAGAGCTGGTAGATTCCAGATTAAACCAGAATACACTGACTTCACCTCCATCTGGGGTCCTGATGCAGTTGGCTATTAACCCTCAAAGTTGCGAGCTCCTGACCATAGACAGTCTTTAATACTATATCATGACTGGATTTGAATGCCGTTTGGTTTGGACTATGACCGAGAGAGGTCCCCTTACACGAGGAGAGGGTCGTACGTGAAAAACCCAACCCGAAAAAATGGGATAGCAGATGGAACAGATGGTGCATCTCCATATGGCTCCGTCTGTTGAACGGGGGAGCCCATGGAATTGTGAGAGCAGAGTCTCAGAGGAGGGGAGACGCAGGCCTCAACATCGTTAGCGCTGTTCTCCTGTGTGGTCCGTTTTCAAACGAGAGCATAGCAGCGTCATTGGAAGGAGCTGTACCTAAATGTATCAGTAGTATGTGATGATGGTGTCTTGCGGAAGCTGTTCTACCTTTTTGTGCTTAGTTTTAATTTTTATGGGACATCTTTGGGCAAATCAGGCATCTCTGTTTTCCTGAGGCAGTTGACCTGGTCACATGTAAGCTGCTAGCTATTATGGTCTAGGTCATAGTGCAGTTCTGCAAAGGGTTGCTCACGATGCAGATTTTAACCAGATGTTTGTTCATGACTGTGATGCTCAGAGGGAAGAGGAAAGGGATAAAGATGCACATCTCACCAGGTATGTAACATATTTGCCATAAAGGAATTGTGGGTATTCTTCTGAGAAGGTTGGTACCATGGGATGGGGAATGGGGCTGATGGATGGCCACATTCCTAGAAGCTCTGGCTCATGCTGTGAGGTGCCCACCTTTGGCTCGTGTGCTGTGTCAATCCTTCTGTAGACGTCGCTCCTGGAACTGGAGGGTTCCTCGTCAGCATAGGTGTCTGGTGATGTGCCTGATTGTTTATGCATGTCATTGGCACAGAGTAAGTGTGTCTTTGTATGAAGGAGAGGGACGCAATTATATTAAATGTGGATCCATCACGCATGCTTTGGGTTAAATAAGCTGATATGCAGGGTTTGTTCTGCTCTGACGGTCCGTGTACGTTCATGCTCGTGTGTTTGGGCTATGGCTGTGACCGGCAGAGCAGACCGTGTATGAAATGTATGAAATGCCACTCCTATAGCACAAAGCCCTAACGATAAAACTCCTTTAGTTCAATGATTAACCACTGGAATGCACACTGTTGTCCTTGAGACGTACATGGGAATTAATTTGGGTTTCCTTGAAAGAGTCTGATGTCTTCTTCCCCCTCATGACAGTACTGTGCAAAAGTCTTAGGCAGCCAAAGAAAATGATGTTTAAATGATCTTCATGTTTGTGTGAACCTATGATATTAAGTGTGTCAGCTTAGCCATTTCAAAACCTCTGCTAAAATCACCACTGTATTTGCAGCAACCATACCCATGTAGTTTTTGACTCCACTAGCACACCTCGTACAGCTAATCAACATCTCGCGGACTTTAACTAATTAAGTTAATTAAATGAGCTGGACGTGCCCATGAGGTGAGGCTTGGGAGCTGAAGTGGTGTTCATCTAGCCATCCAACAAGATATCAGTAACTTTTTGGAGAGTAGAAGAAATCCCTCTTTGTTTTTATTGCGCTACTCTTAATTTGCATATGATCTAATGCTGAATTGTGTTCTAGGCATTTCTCTTGACTGCATAAGACTTTTGCACAGTGCTGTATCTATATTTTTACATTGATGAAGTGCTGTTGACTTATTCAGGACTGAGTACTTTTATAATCATGTTTTTGCAGTTCCCATCTGAATTTCTATCCAGCCATCTTCCAACTACTTACCCAGCACTGGGCCAATGGTTTTAATGAGTCTGAACTGAACATTTTAATTGGCCAAATTTGCTTAATTGAGGCGTTTGGCCACCTGCTTGTGTCCAATCTATGCGCCCTGATTGGCTGCTGATGGCCCTGGAGCTGTGACTCATTACAGCTGTTTACACATGTGGTTTGCACTGACAGCAGGACATGTGCCTGGGGAGGGGATAAGTGGGTGCTAAATGGGGCTTGACATGACAGGCCTGACTTTCTGCAGCCATCTCCTGTCAAAATAGGTGTGCGGTAATTCACTGAGGAGCAACGGTACGCCCGGCGGAAACACAGCGGGGCTGCATTTGCAAATCGGCGTGACCATTTTGCATGTTAGTGATGCACAGTGGCCGTCTTTGTGGCCGTGGGCCACATACCCTTTCTCTGTGGGAGCGGCATTTACCGCGTTACAACATGTGGTCTTCGCTTTCCTGAACTTGAGGCTCATTCGCTCCTTGATCGTCAGCTGCCATTTTTGTCCCTCAACTCGTATCGAGACACATCTGATCGTCTCAGCTGAACAGTCGCTTTGGGGTCTTTTGACCGTTTAGAATGGCATAAAACAACATGAAAAGCAACAGTTTTAAGGTGAGTGTGGTGTTACTGAGGCTGAATACCAGATAAGTGACCAAGATCATAAAATAAAAACCCACAACTGGAGATGATGACTGAAGGAAATCAGTCACCAGCATCTTCTCTGGCAGCTTCAGTCTTTTGCCTGAAACTTTACGTTCTTCTTACAAATGATTGAGCTCATTGTGTGTGTGTGTGTGTGTGTGTGTGTGTGTGTGTGTGTGTGTGTGTGTGTGTGTGTGTGTGTGTGTGTGTCCCTACTTAACTTGAGAACAGCCCACCACACTGAGCCACCACACTGCTGGTTGGCTCTCTGCTCCAGTGGGGGTGCAGTCTTAGTTAAAGCTGTAGCCGACACTGTACATTCTGACATCTGATACATCAGGCTGATCGTTCTACTGGACCCCATACCCTTCTCTTGGCAGAGAGGCCGCTAAGAGGATCTAGTTGTGTCGTTGTTGCTATGCTAAAAACTGGGTGAAATCATGACCCCGAATGGTGAATGGTGCACTGTCCTGTACGGTTCCCTCTGTCGTGTCTCCTTTAGGCGTCGATTTGTGAAGCTCACATTCGGTTCCAGTTTCCAGCAGGGTCTCTGGAACTGTAGAAAGTGTCATGTAGGGCTTTTAGCTTTAGTTACTGTTAATATGGGCAAATTGAAATAGATATTGTTGTGAAGTTGATTGACATGCAGTGCTGGAACCCTATTGTTTTAGGATTTTTAGGGGCCCAAAGTAACAGTCCAGGCCATATATTGTCGTTGTCTTCTTTTCTTCTACTTCTTCTCCTTCTCCTTCTAGGCCATATATAAAAACTGCCCTAATCTCATGACCTCCTTGGCCAGTCCAAGTGACATTCGGCACAAACTCTTATTTCCTCTTCTCATCTACCCTTCTTTCTGTTGTCCTAATTTGATAAGCGTTTCTACTGTAATGGCGACATGTTGGGTCTCCATCCTGTCACAGCAGTATTTACTACTGTCTCTGACTTTTTCAAATATTGGCCACCAGTGACAGTCAGTTCTCCATTTTCCATCAGTAACAATGTACTGTTTCTATGATGACATTCTGACCCTTTGGGCCCCTCAATCACTGCTTGCAGTTATCTTTTCTTCATCTTCTTCCTCTTCTTCTTTTCTCTTCTTCCTCCTTGTTTTCTTCTACTTTTCCTTGTTCTTTTTCTTATTCTTTTAATTCTTTCTTTTCATCTCCTCTGCCTTGTAATTTTCTTCTCCTCTTCCTTCTTCTTTTTCCTCTGCAGCAGTTGCAGTAGCAGCAATATAATGATATGGGAAGCAGAAACAGTTAGGTGTAGAAATGCCAGATTTGGTGGAGTGGTACAGAATACCCCCCACTATTCAGTTATGCAAAATCAAACCCATCGACCTGATGGTGGCGCTATAGTGCAGTGTTTTACATTTTAGCCTATATCTCTGGAACTGCAAATATATAATACTACGACGCTCCGCCTACTTAGATTTTTAGCTAATTTGTGTTGTGAAAAATCAACTTTTTCAAAGTCGTTCTAGACTGTTCATCTGAATCACGGAAAATTTGAATTACAGCATCTTGAGACCATGCAGACAGAAGTTGCCTGTAGGATTTTGATTAGGCAAACTGCTCCGGTGCTACAGACAAAGACGATTCTTGGGTGTGGCCTTTTTGCACTTAATGACCGATTTTTTTTAACAGAAGTTTCTCACCAAACTTGCTATGTGTAGTTGGTACGATGTTCTCGAGCCACTCCCCAAATTTTGTAAACATCACCCAATAGGGGGCACTATAACACAAAATAGCTTATAACTCAGAAGCCATCGGACAAAGAATAATGACATTTCGTATATGTAATCATGATCAGAAGTCCCAACTAATCATTCAATAAAAGTTTATCTACTCATTAAACATGGCTGAAATAGCCAATCAGAATTCTATGGGCTATGATTGCCCTTATATATGCCCTTATATATGACCAAAAATCACGAAATTTGGTGCCATGCTGCAACAGTCCTAAACTGCGGGTCATAGGAAGTAAACTCTCTTTTTTTCACATTCTTTAGCTGCATGCAGTTATATTTGCTAATAAGTTTGTCAAACTCCACCCCTTGGAGCTTATTTGCAAAATGTGCAAAGTCTACTTTTTTTTTTATCTTGTCTTAAACTGTTCATCTGATTCACACAAAATTTGGACTACAACATCATTTAGACAGAAAGCTGTCTGTGGGAGTTCTGTCAGTGATTGTTCCGATGCTACAGACCAATTTGTTTCTTGGACGTGGCCTTTCTGCACTTAATGAGCTATTCCGCATCAACGGAGCATTCAGTTCTCACCAAACTTGCGAAGTCTAGTTGGTATGACATTCCAAGGCGACTCTACCAATTTCATAAAAATTAACCTGTGGGGGCGCTATAACTCAAAATAGCTTAGAACTCAGAAACCATTGGACATAAGAAGATTAAGTTTTGTGTGTATTTGTGGCCAGATGTCCCAACAAATCATATAATAAAAGCTTGTCTGCTCATCAAACAACAGCCAATCAAATTTCAGCAGGCTATAATTACCCTTCTATATGACTGAGAATCATTTAATTTGGTGTAATGGTGCAGTATTCGCTACTCGGGCCAGAAAAAGACACAGGTTGGGCATATGGTGGTGTTATAGCACCCTTGGTCCATAGGGCCTTATACAGTAATGTAGGTGTTATAAAGCCATACATACACAAGGGGCTTCCATACTTAATGCACGTTCATTTACAGACATTCTAATGGAACATTTGACGATAAATGCGGCCAAAGCGTCTATTGGGGCTGTTGTGCTTGGACCCTGTTAATCACCGTCTGGCTATATTCTGTTTATGCTTTTGTTCTTGTTTTTCTTCGTCCGTATTCCTACTGGTGTGCAAGTAGTGGGACAAATTGATACCAGGAAGTTAATCAGGCATCTGGACAGTGGTCTCGTTAGCATAATAAGATATCGAACTAAGTAGAGTCAAAAAGAACGTTGTTTAAACCAGACTGGTATCCATTTTGTTTTGGGAGTTATTACAGTTGTTTTTATACTAGTGTTTGACGAAAACTCTTGTTCTGCGATAATATCTGGTGATATGCAGAGTTGTGTAGTGATTGAGATGCGCGGCCCCAGACTTTAAACCAGAGCGTGGTACAGGCATAGATTGCATCTTTGAAAGTCTAGAACTTGCTTGAAGGTCTTTTTATGGGAATCTCACAAAAGTAACAACTTACGGCTGTTCCTAAAAACCTAGACAGACAGCACTCTGGGGAATACCATCTACCTTGGTCACCAGGATTCAAAATTGGCTTGTCAGCACTTGATAATCCATTCATCATCTAGCTGCTTATCCTGGTCATGGGGGCGCCTGGAGTCTATCCTAGGCAGCCGCTCCCTCCCCTCATGACCCTAACCCGGATAAGCAGTTACAAGATGGATGGATAGAATAATAATAATAATAACCGCTGATTCATTATTTTCCTGAGCATTATCTCTTAAGTGTCAGACATGTTAGCCGATGCTGCCCTCTTCACCTGTGGTAGCTGTACCTGAGTACAGGGCCTGGAATTTTCTGGGTGCATGTGACGTCTGGCACCATGGTGCGTAACTTCCGCCGTTTCTGCATTCCGTGCGAAGGTCTGTGGAATATTCTGTTGCACTCGCATCCTTCAGCCTAGGCACAGAAGCTAACCGTGCTTTGTGGTGCCGCTGTCACTAAGAACTTGCTTGTTTGTCTAGGCTATGAATGCCCTTTGTCTCCATCTGTCGTGCGCTACCTTGGCAGCCTCAAGGTTAATCCCGCTGTGCATGTCTGAAATACTTCAGCAGGAACTTACAGACAAATGGCCGCCCCGTACATCCTTCACGCCCTCGTGGCTTTTCAGATAACATGTGTTCGTTCTCTCCGAAGTATGTTTGTCATGCCGCCTCACATGGTTAGTATCTGCGGTGGCCATCAGCTCAAGCCGCTGCTCGACGATCCGCGTTCAGGCACTCGGAGGTTCGGCGCGAGTGTGACCGGCTCCCCGTTTTCTCAAGGCTGTGCAGTACTTGGTTTTTAGAAAGTTTGCATTCATATACGGGTCCCTGAGACTTCGTGACCAGATTGTGGGAACTTTTCTTGTATGGCTGAAAGTTTTCTCTGAAAATGCTGACCTAAATAAAGACGACAACGATTTCAGGGTGGAGGTAAATTTGTGTGCTAGTTGAATGCTGGGCGGACAAGATCCATGACCTCTTGCAATTGTTTTTTTTCCCCTGGTAATTATAATGAACACATTTGAAATAATAATGTCAAGCAGAGGGTGGGCCAAACAGGTTTTTAACTGTGTTGCCGCTATTATCCTGTAGCCTGTAACTGTGTAATAAGTAATACCCTACCCATAGCTTTACCCTGTGTGGTGTTTGCAGGATTTGGATTTCATCCAAATCGCTCGTGTAAAAACCACAGTGCAAGAAAACAACAAAGATATAAAATGCACCCAAGACATTTATCTAGGACGTTCTATAATGTGGTCACCCCCCCATTCCCTCCCTCCCCTCATAGTGTTTTGGTGTTTTTAGTCTGGAGCTCAATCAGATCTTCTGCGGGTACTTGAGTGTCCTGGACTTGACTGTGAACCCACATGGACTTTTCCATCTTTTCGTAGGCGGAGGGGAGCTGTCACTCGGCCAGTCCCACCAAAACCGGGTTCCTAAGAGGGCCCCTGAGCCCCCAGCTCTCCAGCCCATTGACTGCTCCAGCTGGGTGTATAGGCAGCCCAGACTCCCCCAGGACGCTGTTCCCGACCTCACCCCCGTACCAGGAGTCACCGCCCAAGTCCCCCCGCCGTTTCAGCTTCAGTGGAATCTTCCGAACTGCCTCCAGGGATGCCTCCAGCTCCTCCCCCTCCCCTTCTCCCTCACCTGTCAGCATCAAGCTCTTCTCCCGAGCCAAGAAAGGTAAGGGGCGTGGCCTGCATGGGCGTACCTGTCACTCACGCTGTGACTTATGTAGGTGACTCTCCTGAGCTGAAAAGGACTCCGAGGACTCAGAGAGTGGTGGCAAGAGTCCAGAAATCAGAAGCTCAGGTGACATATCTGTGTACATGACAGAATCTGAAAGCTTTATGTTAAGCATGATTTACGGTATTGATGGGAGATCTGAGATTAAATAGTAAATGCAGATTTCATTTGGTGACCATGGTGTTTTGCCTCCATGTTATGTGGAAGCTTTTTTTTTTTTTTTTACAAAGTCACCAACCACAAAACGAATGTCAGCTTCCTGTTTTTTTGTCCCTGAAACCGAAAGGAGGATGTTAGAGCGATTTTATAATGTGGGTTTATTCTGACTCCTCAAAGTCTCTACAAAGCAAATTGTTCTCTGCGAAAATTATGCAACGCAGAAATCGGCAGACGCATTCTTTTTTTCTGAAATGAAAATATAGGTATGATTGTGCCTATTCCCTTAGCCAAAATGGGCTTCAATCCCAGCCCAGGAGATCCAGGCAAACCAGAGGCTTATTTTCTCCTGAAATGGGTTTGGTTTCACTTAGCTGAGGCCACAGGAACAGGAGATTGTTGTTATTTGTTATTTATTTATTTTTTAAATGTTTGCCCATTTCGCCTGATGTCGTAATCATGCTTTTCAGATTTTTTTCCCTGTTTAATTGCTTTCTGTGTCGATCCCTTGAGGAAACTGACAAGAAGAAAGAAAGCCAGGCTGGTGTCTTTGACGTCATTCTGGTTATGTTGTGTTTTTTAATTACATTTTAAGAATATGGTGCCTTTAATGGCCTGCTTTTTTCCTGGTTTGGTGTTGAATGTTTTTCCATGGAGGACGGACCCGCGTTCGCTCGCGATCGATGCTGTCTGGCAGGTACTACGAACCTCCCACCCCCCTCCTTTGAATCCTTGCCGTTATTGGATTCTGTGGCGCAGCCCCAAGTGGGGCGCTGTGGAGCGCTGATGCCTGCTGTGGCGATGCGGAGGTCAGTGTGTTGGGCCGCACTCGGTTTGACCACAGCACCTGGAGCCGGTCGGCCTCCGTGGACCGCGTGGTCAAGGTCAGCAGCTGCTGGTACATGATAAATTAATAAAAACACAGGCAGACATTGTGCAGAAGACCCCCCGAGGCCTGGATTAAACCCACCCCCTCAGATGTTTTCTCCTCACGTGCTCAGTAGGTTAGCAGTGGTTGCTGGATGGTGACCGGTGTGTCACATGGGGTCTGCTGCCTTTTTCACTCTTTCAGCAAATACACACAGCAGCCTCCTGCGTTCCGCTCTTGGCACCGGGTGCGGTTAGTGGCGCCAGAACACCGTATTGTATTTCATTACCCGGTATTACTGCACACCCGCTTCCAAGTCGTCCCTCGGAGCACTTCCTAATTAACTTTTTAAAGCTGCATTATGACTAATCATATTCCACGAGGAAGTCGTTGCATCTGTGATTTTTAATGAGGGGGTTCTCCAGCCGGCGGCCGACAGATGTTTTTGTTTCCCCCAATATTGCCAGGGTACCCATGATGTCTTGCAGGGAAATTAGGCGTCGGTCTATAAAGGACAAGTTTTTTGGACTATAGGCAATCTAGCATCATTGTGAGATCTGTCTGGGAGTCTTGTCTGCGGGGTCGAGCTGGGCCCCCATTTCTCCTTCACTGTGGGAATGTGCCAGAATCTCCGCGGTGTCCGCAGCGGCTAACTGCGTGGTCAGCTCTACACATGAATGCCTGACACTTCACTGGCTACCTTTTGATCAGAGGGAAGTCAAAGGTTATCTCTGCATTGGCTGGGCAGAGGGAGGTCATAGGTCATGGGTGCTCTGCATTGGCTGGGCAGAGGGAGGCCATAGGTCATGGGTGCTCTGCATTGGCTTGGCAAAGGGAGGTCAAAGGTCATGGACTCACTGCATCACCTGGCCAGAGGGAGATCAAAGGTCATGGGCTCACTGCATCACCTGGCCAGAGGGAGATCAAAGGTCATGGGCTCACTGCATCACCTGGCCAGAGGGAGATCAAAGGTCATGGACTCACTGCATCACCTGGCCAGAGGGAGGTCACAGGCTCACTCCCCCATGTAATATGCAGCAGATATGGTTGACTTTAGATCATTGTTTATGTGCTTAATGTTTTTTAATCAGTCATGGCATGGATTTCCCGTTATTGTGGCACATCGCCGCACAGCCCCGTCGCCACGAGTACGGTCTGTCCCATGAGCCCATGCTGCCTGATCTCCCTCACACAGGCCGTCGCCGTGGTAGCAGATTCTCCGCACCGCGGTGACTCAGCCCCTGCCGGCGGTGCGCCGTGGTGTGACTCATGCGCTTCGTGACTCGCGCACTAACGCCAGCAGAGCAAACGTACCGCTGCACACCGGGCAGACGGCTCCCAGGGCGGCTGAGATTTCAGCATCCTGGCTGGAAGTCTGGGATCCTCTTAGGCTCGTTTGGGAAGCATTCTGGAATGGGCAGTGGAGGCGGTGGTGGGGGGGCTGATTCTACCTGCAGCTACAGAAGCACACGCAAGCAAGCTCATGCACAGTGGCACGGCACACGAGTGTGTTTTGGCTCCGCGTTTTCACTTGAAGGGATGTGTGTCTGGTTACCGGTGCATTGTCAATCACACGAATATGCAATTGGCCCGGTTCCACCCCCACCCCCACCGCGACTTGTTTCGTAGAAACGGGAAGTGGCTGCAGCGTGGCAGCACCACGGAGGTGTCGCGTAACGGCTAGCTGAGTGCCGACACCGCGGCATCTCTGAGCTGGGCTCGAATTGCGCCCGGAAAGCTCTGCCGTGAAAGCGATAGCAGTTAGCTTCCAGCTACAAAACACTTGCGCTTGTCAGTATCATGCTGCCAGCCTCCGCCTTTTCAGTCTGATTCGCCCGTTTGTAAACTGAGCTAATGGTGCTGGTGAATGACTTCCCGAGGGTCCTTCCAGACCAGCCACATCCAGATGTGTCCGTGCCCTTAAAATTATGCTACTAAATGTGCCCATATCCAGTTGCTGGGGGCGGTTTGAGGTACCTGATTAGGGCCCCCTTTTGGTTGAACAGTGTGTGGCACCCTGCCTGTCTGACTGTGATAGGGTCGGGCGCCATTCCCCGCTGTCGCTGTTTTCTGCTAATGCGCCATCATAACGTAGCGCTTTCCTAACCAGCGGGCAGTTGCTCGTTTAGACGGAACTTGGGAGGCGTTTCGCAAGACTCTGCTGCAACCTGGCTCGACATTTAGCTGTAGCCTTACTGCCACCCTCTGGTCATATGCGGCACTGCAGGTTAGGCGCCTTTTCTGAGAGTGATGCCAATACACGTCGGCACCACTCTCTGAGTCCTCAGAGTCTGTTTTGGCTCAGGAGAGTCACTTGCATAAGTCGCAGCATGAGTAACAGGTATGCCCATGCAGGCCACACCCCTTATCTTTCTTGGCTCGGTCTTGGCGACGCGTGCTATACTTTCCTCCTGTCCTTGGTGAAATTTAATGCGTACCTGTGCTGGCTGTCTTGCGTCACGTCTTATGCATAAATGAGTGGTATAAGAAGCACCACCCTTGGGTCACTTTGCCTCTGCGTCAGTGGTTACTACAGGTATGCATCAGTAGATATTGTCCTGGAGCTTTATGACCCCGAATCTATGGGTGCAGCCTGATGTTATGGTCTGTTAAAAGTGCAATGACACATGAACTTATTTAATTATTGATACTTTATTGATTTATTATTAAGGGGCAGCGTGTGGCTCAGTGGGCTAAGCCTGTGTGCTGGTGATCAGAAGGTCGTCGGTTCAAACCCAGCCTCAGCATGTCTGTAGGTCCTTGAGTAAGGCCCTTAACCCCCAGCTCCCTGGGCACCCCCACAGGTGGCTGCCCTTCGCAGACAACTTACTCTACAAAAGAGCAAGTTGAGGGAGGTGTAAAGACAATTTCTCCGCAGGGATCAATAAAGTATCAATTATTTCTGGATCCTCTTCCAGGAACGAAATGATGGGTTATATGCAGTGTTATTGTAATTATTATTTATTACAATTAATGTGTTTATACTGCCAGATGTGTAGGGCTTGCCTAAGAATGGTGGCTTTTTTGTAGGTCATCAGGGGGGCTCAGTTTCGGAGAGATTCAGGCATGGTTGTGACCTTTAGCAGAGAGGGGTCCCATGGCCAGTCATGTGACTGAGGTATTTTTATTTTTTTGGAATACACAAATTAGAGAAGGTAATTCTGGCTTCAGAGGAGGGGCTGTGTGGGCATGAGCATGCAGACGAGGTATTCAAGATGGAGGCATAGAGAGGCTTTGCAGAGCCACATGCAGGACCCAGGCTCCTGCAAAGGGATATTTTATTACAGGCACATGCAGAACTGTAGCTTGGGCAGGGTATGAGCTTGGTGGGTGCGGCTGGTGTGGCTATGAGGAGGGAGCTTTCAGCTGTGATGGGGGGGGGCAGACCAGGCTAGGCTAGGCCTACCACTTCCCTCTGTCCCATTCCTGGTCCACAGCCTCCAGCAACCATTTTTTTGTGCTGTTTACAATTTTATTTCTCATTTCAAACCCATTTAGACCATATGTTCCAGGTGTTTGATTCCCTCCTGATTAAATGGGGAAGGAATGATTTTAGTTTTCCCCCAATATTGGCATTTCAGGTCTTTCTTTCTCTCTACATACTGGAAATCTCTGCCAGTTGCAGGCAGCTGTAGTAGCGATCGGATCCTGGGCACTCCGTGCCGCGGGGTGACATCAGCGAAACCCCAGCATGCTCCTCTGCCTCTCTGTATTTACATAATCAGTGACTCTGGGCCACTCTGCCGAAGTCATGTGATGCTGTAAAACAGGACTTGGGCAAGGAAATGCTCTTGGCTTTTTGATCCCTTCTCCCTTCCAGTCGGAAAGTACCAGATAGCTTTACCCTAAGACAGAGGATATTCCATTATTAATATCGACCGCCTCGTAGCAGTGCATCAGTCATCTGGGGGCTGATCTAATGCAGTTATTTCTGGGCTCTGTAGTTCAGCCCCCCCCCCCGTCTAAAGCCATGCATGTTTAAAATAGATGCCCTGGCAGATTTACTGTAAGCTGACAGCCGTTCAGCGCCCTCTGTAAGCCACAACGGCGGACTGCCATGGTGTTTCAGAGACTCCAGATTGGGCCCGGGCTAGACAGTGCCCCACCCTGTGACCTTTAACCCCCAGATACAAGCCTAGCCCTGATTGGCTGACAATCCAAGTAAGAGTTACAAGCATAAACGTTGTAGTGATGTACTCGGACATGAGTCATGCTTAGGCCCCAATTAGCATATCTGATGAACGTTTCGGTAAGAGCGGCATGTGACTCGACAGGTTAGGCCTCTGTGTCTATGAACAGCAGGTCGCTGGTTCAAAACCCCTAAAATGCTCCAGGGGTGCTGGATGGATGGACAACCCTGTGCTCAGACCTGAAGCTTTGCTCTCATCTGTGTGTGTGTGTGTGCGTGTGTGTGTTTGTAATACAAATTCATTCCTCTGTACCTATTCTTATACTTGTTCAAATGATAAGTAGGCCGAAATGCCTTCCTATCTTCCTATCTCGTTCAAATTCCTTCTGCGTATGCGTACATTGAGAAGCAGCAACCGCCCATCTCGTGATGGTTCTGCTCCATTGAAAACTAATAAATGAGCAGCTGGTTAAACAACTCCGGACTCTGTGCTGGCCTGTTCTGTTCCATGCGCCTCCCAGTCGCCAGGGTGGGATTCCCAGCATTCAGGAGGGAACATGGGCGGTAAGGATCTGCCGTTGTCTGGTTAAACGTGCTGAGACGTCATGGGAGAATGTGGCCTAAAACCAGGGGGCCAAGCTTTCAATCCTGTCACTCTGGCCCCAAATGGATTCCTGCATCTCTCAGCGTGATGAGTCCTCCACGACTAGACAATGTTCCTCACAAGTGCCCCAGAGGAAAGGGAATGTCAGAGGTTTATCTGGAGCCAGACAACAGTGCGAGATAGGTGCTGGCTTCCTATTGGCTTTCTTGTTGGTCGCCATGGTATATGGGCGGGACACCAGCAGCAGATTAAGACGTTATTGGCTTACCAACCCATCATCAACCCATTGGTGGGTCTGACCCAGACTCATGCAGACAGGCAAGCATACTGCTGCAGCCCCCTGGCCCGGGTGGGGGGATTTAATACTGGGAAACTTGTATGGACGATCACAGCACTTTGAACAAGACCCCAGAGTAGACATCTACGCCGTAAACTGTGTCCAGTCTGTTCTTTAGGGTCCCGACTAACCTGATCCTGCTCTGAATTTCTCCTGGAGTCTATTCTGAAGCAGACTGCCACCTCGCTGACAGCAAGACCAGGCTGATGTTTTAAACAGGAGGACGGGGCCGTCTTAGTCCACAACATGAAGCCAGTTCGCGGTGTGGGAGGGTCGCTGGGGTTTGGTGTCTGAGAAAGATGGAGTGAGAGAATGGGAGACGGGAGACAATGCTGGGGCAGCGGGAAATGCGGAGC
>JAODLD010000088.1:5674391-5696032 GCA_026781065.1 Mormyrops boulengeri | reverse complement strand
TATAACACACACACACACACACATAATATAATACGGTATTTTAGTTTCCAGATCAGTTCTGAAAGTCAAAGAGAAATTCCTTCTCTGCCAATGACAAATTGCAGCATTACCGTGTACAAGCCACAGAGAGGAAGACATTAATTCTCACCGCAGTTTATGGTACTCCACAGACTCTGAGAGCATTCTCGGATGCAGCGAATGGTCTCGGGAAAACATTCAGATCGATATTTCCGGCCCGGGATCGTCAAACGCGGCCTGTAAATGTGGTCGCGCTCCACATGCAGCTGGGCTCTTCTGGGTCATGTAAGAGGACAAGAGGTGGGATCCAGCCCATGCGGCACGTCCGCCCTTTGCGGTACGAGCCCGGAATTCCAGTGATCCTCGGAGTTGTCGAGACATACCCCGTCAGCGTCGGGTCCATGCCATCCCCTAGAAACCCAGCTCTGAAACTGGGTCAGAAACGGTGTATGTGGGGGGGATGAGGCATTGTCATGGAAACGGTGCACGGTTACCTATAGCAGCGGGTGGCAGGGATCTGCTACTCAGTACAGGGATCGCAGATATGGCAAACTACATCAAACAGGTGACACCAGGGAACGTTCCAATGGAAATCCAACCCTTTTTGCAGGACATTAAGGTTTTTATTGATGTTACTGGCAGCCCTGGTGTATATTTCAATGGGGCGGTTCAGGTCAGCTTCTCAGGGGACAGCTGCAGTGTACCGTCTGGGTCTTAAACCAGCGATGACCAGTTAGTCTGTCCAGTGCCCAAACTCGCTGGCTCCCATTCTCTGGCCTCTTGATGCTGTGGGACTTTCCTCACAGGTCCTCCAAGTGAGTTTCCCCGTTCCGTATCCCCATGACTCAGACCGAGCGGCGGCGTGGCTAACAGCCCGCAGGCCATGCAGGTGGCTAAATTCACCTCAGCCAAAGGAATGTCACCGTGAGCCATCAGGCTTTGATATGTTTCTGCTGATACGCCGCCTTTCGCCTGAGCTACAGCTGAAGGTGTCATGGATGTTGATGTTCTGTTTCCTCAAAAGCCCCAAACCGATGAATTGATGCCGTTTTTCAATCTTTGTGTCGAAGACCAGAGTGGAAAATTGTTCCTTGTGAGGGAAAATCCCCTGAGGTGGCTTGGTTTGTTTGTTTGGCTGATCCAGTTGAAGGACGTTAATGCCAAGGCTCAGTAATGACAAAATATCAGGACTTAAAAAATATGAACTATAATTATTATAATCTTCACGCGATCAGAATAAACTAGCGGTGCAAAGCTGTATAAGCTGTATTAAAAAATATATAAGTAAAATGACTCCTACCTCCTCATTATACCCAGGGGTGTGACTGCAAATCCTGGGCCTCCTGATAAAATGTCACCTTGGACCCCCTCTCAGTAAATTTTGTGAAGTGGGGGGGCAGGGGTATGTTTTGACCCCGATGGTTCATACTGGGGCCCCTGGTATCCGTGTCCATGTCCCCCTGATTATATCTGCAGTAGCACAGGTGATCAAGCCCTTCTATGTGATGGACGGAAGTGAAGGTCCCATGTTTACTTTCGCCTGAGGCATCTGTGGTCTGTGACATTGCTCTGAAGATGTGTCTGTGACATCACGGGAGTATCAGAGTGGGATGTCTGTGGTGGCGACTCGGTGCGGCGTTCTCTGTGATGTTCAGTTCAACAGTTTCCGGCAAAGCTGGTCACACAGGCTCTGCAGGGAGAAACTGTTGCTTCAGCTGAAATATGTCTGGGCAGCACAACCCTCATGTCCAGCTCTCACTGTGGGCTGCAGTCCTGCAAGGCTGTTGATGACTCGTGGTGGAATCTGTCTTAGCAGTGTGACATTTTCTGGCCTTTCTGTGCCCATATGGACCATTTTTTTTGCTTTTCGCTAAGTAATAAGCCAAAAACTTGCCATGGCAGATAGTGAGCCACCAAGCCCAGTGTTAATGACCAAAACAGAACATCATAAAATCCTTTCTCCCCGCAGGTTTGATGTGGGTCATTTCCACTTCAGGGCCGGTTTTCCACCTTCACGTCTGATTAATTCGATGTGCTCTTTGCTTACACCTCGGGGTCACCCTTTCTGAAGGAATTATCTGTTTATGCCCAGATGCACCACCTTCCATCCAACTCAACTTTGGGTGGAAACGAGTGTGAACCTCTCAAGTCATATGATGTTCTGTGGTCACGTGACCTTGGCCTGCTTTTCTCCTCTACAGCTGCAAGCCTCACCTCACCCCCCACAACCCCTACCCAAGCCATCAGACAGTCCACCTTCCCCCCGGAAACCGCAAAGAAGGAGGCAGAGCGACCTGAGATGCCGCAAGCACCGCCCCCTGACACTGGCCAGCCTCCCACCCCCCCTATCGCCAAGCCGCCCCTCCGTACCTCTGCCGGCCGGCTGGTAAGTATTCTCCCAGCATGCATTTGGGGAAACAAACGCCATTGGCTGATATCATGTCACGTGGGCGTTGTCTTCTGGCTTTCTTACTTTCGGTCTTCCCTTTATCCCCATTTCATTCACCGTTCTGTATAAATGATCCTATAATAGATTCCCACACACCCTTCTCAGGTGCCTTGGGGAGACTCTGCTATGATAGATATTATATGAAAATTGAACTGAGTGGGCTGATTAATGTGCAGTAATGCACACAGCCATACCGTTTTGATGTGACTTGTAGGTGATACGATCATCCCCTTCCGCACCTCTAATGCCCCCAGGTTCTCAGTTAGGCCTCTGCTCGGTGAATCGCCACCCCTTTCGCTGCCCATTTGCCATTAGTGTCTGACCGGCAAGCCGGAAATTCATTTCCCGTGTCCCATTCCCGAAAGAGGTTCCCGTTTCGGCGACAGCACACACAGCTGAAAGGATCAGCTTTAAAATTCGAAGGAAGTCGCTTATTTTCTTCTCCAGGTTTTGCAAACCAAACCAGTCTGTTTGGTATCACCCCTGTTCCGGCGCTGGCTTTGTGGTCCGACGAGGCCACATGCACAGAGTGCTAACCAAAAGATTTCACCTGATTCACATACGGTCAACATGCTACCTTGATACTTTTAAAAACACTTTATTGTTACTGCAGCCTCCCCCTTGTGGTTGGATTGCAGATTTTATCTGATTTCAGAGTCATTAAAGAAAAAGCGAGACACCGGCACTGTTGTTGTGGTTCCCCTTTGAAATACTGAAGAGTACCAGAGTTGACGGCGTCAGCAGCTTGGGGACTGAGAAGCCGCCTCCAAGTCCCTGGTCTGCTGCCCGCGGATGTAGCATAGCATAGCGAATCCCCTTGGACCGCCGCGCAGCCGTCTGTAGATTGCATCTTGGAAATCCTGACGAATCTCTCCCAGAGGACCGGCTAGGGCGTTAAGAAAGATAACTGGCCGATGCCTGGGACGCCATGACTGAGTTATGCTGGAGGGAGGGGTTGTCCCAGAGCAAATCTGAGGCATTTTGGGATGGGAGCTGGGATTTCAGGTATAGTGCTGATTACTGGGATTTCATGTTTAATGCCATTTGTATACACACACACACACACACACACACACACGCACACACACAGGTGTGGGGACTCTCCATTCATTTCTATGGGCATTACCCAAATCCCAACTATGACTACCTTAACCCCAACCTAGCACTAATCTTAACCATAAGTAACCAAACAAAATACGAGACTTTTGCTTGTTTTAGCTATTTGACCGTATTCACAGGTTTTTGTAAAATTGTGGTTTATACTGTTGGGACCTGAAAAATGTCCCCACTAAAATGTGGCCACAAAAAAGTCACAGGTTTCATCACAATACGGAGACATGGTCCCGACAATATCATAAATACACCCCCCCCCCCACACACACACGCTATTTTGAATTTCTTTAGTGAAATATTGTAGCTATATTTTCATTAGCAGAAGGATGTCATGATTTAGTAAGCTATTAAGCATAAGCCGAGTTTGATATTTGCGCTTTTGTGGTGAGGCAGGAATGTGATGCACGCATAACCTATCGTTTTGTATCAAGCAAAGGGTTGTGCAAGAGCGCAAAGTGCTAGCATATAACATAGTTTAATGCTGGTCTTGCAGATTAATTTCAATTAATTCGGGGGACTCTGGTGATTTTTGAATATTAATTCATAAAATGAAATTTGGACGCTACGTTTATCTTGTACCTTGAATTAACATTTACCAGCAACAGTGGACTGAAGCTACGTTATATCAGACACGGATTCGAGAGAACCGCTTTGCTCACTTAATACTTTAAACTTACTTAACATACATCGTAATCCGTGTTAAATTAATAGCATACACGCTCCACAAGGAGGTATCTTCGGACACCAGTAACTGATTATTTTAATACACTAATGATACGTAATGCGGCGAGGGCGTTCGGGAAATCCTTGGCTTGTTGCTGCTAGGCAACCTTGGGGTTTTCCTTATATGGAAAGAAAAAGGGGGCTTTACCGCCGTATTTACAACGAAAACAAGGGAAAATGTTGATAGTCATTAAATGGCCACATAAAGCCCAATGTAAACGAGAATTAGGGAAGCCCAAGACGCATCCCGCTGGGAATTCCTGCATTGAACTTCTCCGCGGCCGTATTAATAATGAGATGAGGAAAGGGGTTTCCCGTGCGGCGCGGGCAGTGCCACCCCCCTCCCGTCCTATGGCAGCGCCCGGGGATCTCGCCTTAACTGCAGCAAAATGGAAACGGAATGTTCCACTCTGGTTGCACGAGGGGGGTGTGTGTGTCCGTGCACTTTCGTTTTGCGTGAAGTTGCACGGTGGAGCATGGAAGGAACAGTCGTGGAAGGGATATCTCCTGCACCGGATTTGTCCTTCAAAAGCTGCGATCGTCGGATTAAGCTCGATCTGCTGTACTGATCATATAAATGACAGGTATGGATCATCAGTCGGCACTTTCACTTTAAGAACTTGCTGGCTTTAAATGTATGAGTTTAGAGTCCGGTGTGCACCTTGAATAAATGGTTTGCGGTGTTGTTGCTTGGACATCAAAAGCAGCGTGTATCCGCATCGTCTTTGTCCGCCGGCTTCCTGTCCGCCCCCACGCATGCCTAGCTGTCCGCCTGTCCGAGGGGGTGAAGCCTTCCTGACCGAATGCTGACTCTGTACCCCGCCTCTTACCTACAGGTTCCCGATTCGGCTGAAGGCATGCTGGAAAAACTTGAACTAGATGAAGGTGAGTTTAAGCCTGCTGTATCTGGTGCATCAATGCAAACTTTACCATATTACTAAGGATGCATTGCTATTATGGAGGGAAAAAATCAATGATCGAATTGACGCTATCGCCAATGGCGCTGTAACATACCTTATACATCCAATGTGTTTTGGAAAAGCAACTAATGATTTTGGAGAGTGTTAATTTTGCGGTAAACCGCGGGAATGACCGTCAGTGCATAGCTCACGCGCGGGGTGACGCTTCGGGAGGGGATTCCTCAATTACACCGGCCTGATCTGGCTGAGATACTATTTAAGTCATTCATGTTTTAAAAACCGCCATATGATCCAAGACCTCCGGGCAGTCTGGCCGCGTATAGTCCGCTTATGGGAATGACAACTGCAGTATTTTAAATTATTGTACTATTGTAAATGTATTATTGTGGAGGGTCATTATTGAACAATAATCGTTCCTCTAATAAGTGAATATTTGTAGAATATACTTCCAGTGAATATATTCTCTTGTGTTTTTGTAAATATCTAAAGTTGTTTGAAACGTTTTTGTTTTTTTACATGGTGAACGCACGGCACACGTTTCTTAAATCGTTTTCTAAAGCTGGGAGTAATGCATTTAAATTAACTTAATTTCTTTCTGTCCTGATCCCTGGCGTTTGTTTATAAATTGGTTCCTTGATTGTGGGGCAAGTGGGATTTCTCCCTTCCAGGAGGCGTTTCCACGTCATATCAGATGACATCGGCATCAATCGGGAGTCCGCCGCTGCCGGATCGCGCTGCGGATAAAACGCCTTCATCGTAATTAATTCCCGTCTAAACTGGCAGCGTACAGCGCCGTGCTGCGCTCTGGTTGTGCGGTTTAGAGAAGATGACCCGCATAATAAGGAGATGAGAGCGTTATTCAGCAGATCGTGAGACACGCTGTTCCGTGGGGTCGTGCCGATAAAACGTGCATTATGTCACTGTACTCCGTGACTGCTCTTTAATGTCCCTAGATCCGAGAAGGTACCTTATATATGGCATTTTAAAAGCGTTGTATTACGAATAAGAAGGGTAATTTTCTTTCTTTAATTGAGAGCAATGGGAGTTTAATCTTTTGTTGGGGGCATTAATTTAGTAATTTTGCAGCTAATCGTATTTCCTCGGTAAAATGAATCGGCATATTGTTTTGCTGCCAAGACTTCACAAATTTAAGATTAAGCTTCTGGAATTTTACTGCTATGAGCTGCTGTAAACTGACGTATTAGTGCGATTTTAGTACTAGATGACCTAAATTTGGGGCTGATTTTTTTTTCTCTCCCCCTGCAAACATAAAAGCCACAGGTCATGCCTTAACATTTGTGAAGAGTCTGTCTGTTCTGGAACTTGATACATGCAGTACTTGAAAGTGTCTCTTTCGATAACCACACCTGTTGTCTAAACCACACACACGACACTATGTGTACACGACTCCCTACTCCTACATAAGTCAAACTACAGACTCTCAATCTATAGTACCAGTGCTTACTGTAAAACACAGTGCTTCAGGGCTGTGTCAGGGTTCATGGGCACCGATGAAGGGAAATGTTTGTGGAGGGTAGGCGTGACTGTTAAGAGCACCAACTTACCCTGAAGGCTGTTTGCTCCAGTCCTGGGAGAGGTAACAACCTAACACATCCATCAGTACAAAGCTGTGAAACTGTCAGTTTGTTTATACCGGCCTACAACCCGCTGTTTTAGGACTGCTATGTGATTGGTGGATCTTCACAAAGAGTAGCCTATTAGACCGCTGACTGTCCCTCATCCACCTCTCATCAAAGCTGTGGACTTTAAGCCATTGAGTTTGGTTCCCCCTCAGGGCTGTTGTAAAAAGACCAACTTGGGTCTCTCTACAGATTACCATCAGTACAAGGGCTTCTGTATACCGACTTGGACCCTTGACATTAGTTTGGTGGGCCTGCTGGAAAGGCTAATGACTGCTTCAGGGAAGCCCCTCAGTTTCCGTTAAATATTTTTCAGTAGGCACTCTGTTACAGGGATGCCAGATCACCTCCCAAACCGGTCTGAGTCAGGCTTGTGGAAATGCACCCTTCTAGAGCAAAGTCAAAAGTACATCTGATCTGAGGCCATGAGGGTTACCATGAACTTTTTTTTATTGCAGTTCTCCACAGCGGGGTGGCTGAACTTGTTCTGCAGGAAAGTCTGCAAGGGGTGTGAGGGGAATTTTAAGCCATGGATGTATTAATGAGGATGCAGGTTCTGAGCCGGATTGGTCAGCTCTTGTTTTGGCTTTGGCTTTAAGCACACGTGTGGGTTTAGTTTAGCGTGATGCTCACATGTGCTTGCTAAGTAGAACCTCGATAAGCCCCCGTTCCCAGTCCAACTTTGAGGCTACATGTCAGAGGACTTCGATGATTTTTCTTGAAAGGTGCCGTCTTTTGGTCATTCCGCCCGTGCGGTTGGGGAGTTTGGGGCAGTGCTGCCCCTGACATGACGCATTCTGTTCAGGCATTAACGCGGACGGGCAGGTCCCTTTCACACTGTCTTCAGCTGCGACGTTGCCTGAGGCAGGCTGGCTGAGCGCCAGCAAGCATCCCTGCATTCCTCGCAGTGCAGAGCAAACACCCCCCCCCGGCAAACCAGGCTCTTGAACACCTAGCAAAACATTTCAGTGGTTATATCCAAGCATGTATGTGTTCACGTCCAGAGACTCAGGTAGTGTTGGTGCTGGTGGTGGGGGTTGCACTCCCCTGATTTGTATGGCACGCTTTCTGTAACTGCCGTAGCATAATCGCACCCAGCCTGTCTTCGTAAAGAACAAATGCTGACAATATTTACGCATGACGTCAGGCTATTTTGTAATGTGTTACAGAAAAGTGCTTATAAAACCGACTGCCTTCAGCGACTGCCTTCAGTAAGATGTGATGTCATCGGTGTTAGAGCAGATTTTGTGATTAGATCATTGTGCGAATTCCTGTATTTTGTGATGACCCCCAAAAAAACAAACGCATTTACAGAAACCGCACTGGGCATGCTCAAGGAATTTGCTTGTTGACAACTTCCATTTGTTTTTGTTTTTTCTTTTTCTTCTTGCAGCTGTTGAAGAACCAGAGAGTGATATTTACATGAGGTTTATGAAATCCCATAAATGCTACGATATCGTTCCGACCAGCTCAAAGCTGGTCGTTTTTGACACTACATTGCAGGTAGGTAATGGTGCCGGTTTAAGATCGGCCATGTATGATGTTTTCATACTGGTGGCTCACAGCAGCCTGTATAGATGCTTAAAATCGCGACGCGTACGCGTGACTCTAACCCTCTTTCCAGCAGGGCTGTCCCTTAATAAATGGGTGGCTGCAGATCTGACTGAATCTCAGACCTGAATTAGAATTAAAGTCATCATGGAGTCCTGTGACCTGCTCTGCTGCTTTGGCTCTTCTTATTGACAGTCATGTGACAGCGTCTGCTGGCAATGTCATGTGACAGTAACTCCCTCTATGGTCCGCTGGTTTATAGACTCTGTTTTGTCTATAGCATGATTTTGATTATTGATATGTCCACTTTTTAACACAACTGATTATACTGTAGTAGTGCAGTATAATACTTACCCTGCTAATGGTTTAATTTGAAGTTTTGCTCACAAGAAAATGCGGTCCTGGGTCCCAGATCTGGAAGGTTCTGGACTCCTTTCCCTCTCGTTCCCCCTTTGGCCGTAGAAGTTCTCGCTCAGTGCTTCGCAGACGGCACTGAATATTTCATGGCTCCGAGACGGACGCTCCCTCCAGCTTTCAGCCGGACCCCCTGCTCCGGCTGGCTCATGTTTGCGTTTCGAGGAGTGCTCTTGTATGGGTGGGGCATTTGATCGCCACCTCCTCGGAGGAATGCAGGCCGGTCTGACAGGGCCCACAAAGGAGGCGCCCCTGTTGAAATTTCAATCAGTCCACGTACGGCAACAAAAGCTAGAGATGCTCGTATTCGTGATCCCTGAACGAAGCCGTTCTCCAGAGAAAAGAACCCTTCATATATATTTGAGATGATATGAGTGGGACAATGGCGTTCACTCGAGAGCTAATTTACAGGGGCAGCTCGTGTCTGTGTCAGACCCCTGTGTCACCTATTTTATTCTTTAATGGCCTTTTAAAGGCAGAGCTTGGATGTAATGCTTCTGCGGTCACATTCATTTGACTAGTGCATGCTTTCCTTGTAGAGTTTTTTTTTTTTTTTTTTTTTAATCGTACAAATGGAATAGCGGTAGCATCGCGGATGTATTGAAGAGCGATGTTGCATTTAATGTTGGCGGAAGCTTTTTACCAAAGCAAAGTACAAGCGAAGAAAGCATTTGGTCAGCGATGACGGTCAGCCAACATCCAGCACGTCCAGCAGTTGGGATAAAAGTATCTTATTATTACTGTTGTTGTTTGTTGTTTTTATTATTAAGTGTCTTACTCTAATGCCCAGCAGTGATATTACTCTGTCCACCATGGGATTTGACCCTGCATGTTTTCCGGATGTTGACCTTCTTCTGAATTGCACACGTTCATGGTTTGAGTCAAATGTTTAAGCAAGTCGTGTAGAAGGTTGTCATGTTATCGAGTCAGTTGGGTTCTACTTAAGATGGAGATGGAGTGGGTTAGTTAGCTGGATGCCCTACGCGTTAAAGTGCAAGTTTGTCGTCCTTCAAGGGTGTCAGTTTTCTTAAAGGAAGACATTTCAAAATGGACTTCTGAATAGATCTGAACTCGGGTGAGGAAAATTGATACGTTATCTCCAGGAGGATGGGATGTGTAAGGTGATCTTTCTCGTCGTCTCCTGTAGGTAAAGAAGGCCTTCTTTGCACTGGTGGCCAACGGGGTCCGAGCTGCGCCGCTGTGGGAGACGAGGAAGCAGAGTTTTGTGGGTATGCAGGCCGGACACTTTCCCAGCGCTGTTTGTGCTGCATCTCTCTACGTGCCAGCACACTGCTGGTTAATGATCATCGATTTCCTTAGTGATAGATTTATAATTGTAGCACCACGGTAGGAATTGTGGGTTGTGGTCACCCTTCATGGAGGAGCACCGTTTCATACCCGGCGTATTTGTAGTTCTGTCATTAAATACAAGACAAAATACTCTGGTCTACTCAAAAGCCTATAAACTACCAAGCAGTCGCTCTTTAATGGCCAACCGATACTGTGAGTAATAATAATGAAGAAAATTTGTGCTGTTATACCATCTGTCACCACCTGGGGCATATGTGTTCCTATTAATGGAATCCCCCTGAGAGCTCATTTTTCTAATCCCTATGTTGGCGCTTTCCAAATTCCTTCCCGCTAAGTCATCTGTTTTCAGGTTTTAGAACAACATTCCTGTATTATGATTTAATTTAACGACATGCTCCCCACTACCCCTCTCTGCTTCCACTTGTCTAATCCTCATTTCCCATGAGCCCTTGGTGCTCCGAGTAGGTAAAGGGCAGTCTAGGTGATATGGTGAAGTATTCATAGTTTCATTACTATGGGATAAGTTTCCCGTGAATATAATATTTTATATTGTATTTTGGCCAGTAGAGGGCGGCATTTCCTTTAAATAACCTCTAAAAGTCTAATTACTGACGATCTCAGTTGGTTCTGCCTGGTTGTTGGTGTGTTGGGTGCATAATATTTATCTGTGACCCCACCACCCTTTTCCCTTTTTCCTCCCCGCCCTCAGGAATGTTGACAATCACCGACTTCATCATCATCCTGCAGAGATACTACAAGTCTCCTATGGTACGTGAGGCAGGCTTACGCAGGCCCGCTCCTGTGCCCTTTAAAACGGCTCCGCCATGCGTGTCGTCCCATGGATCATGTCATCTCTGCCTTTTGAAGTCTCCTTTTTATAGGCCCTGTGTCCTCGGTGCGATTGATGATGCTCGATGGTTAAAAATATACTGTAAACCTTCCGCTCTGTTGTGTCAATAGAGCGACTATTTCTGGCTGCTCCACAGATGGGGGCATTGAAGTCCAAGCTTATTTTTTAGCCTTTTCCCTCCCCATTCATGTCCCTTGTTACTTTTTGCTTTGAGGGGGGGGTGGCTTTTCTGAAGTGCTAACCTTCTCATTGAGCATGTGTGTAGGCAAGAATGATTGATCATTCTTTAACAAAACTGTATTCACATTGTTTTATTTTTGAATTTCAATATCTATAATCCAATATCCCCCCAGGTACAAATATATGAGCTGGAGGAGCATAAGATTGAGACTTGGAGAGGTTAGTCTTTTATTATTATTATTATTATTATTATTATTATTATTAGGATGAACATGGAGTCCTGACCTGGAATGTTCAGTGGGGATGGGCGGGTGTCACTTTCCAAAGACTGTTGAGGATGCTTTGTCCTTCCTTACAGAGCTTTATCTTCAAGAAACCTTTAAGCCATTAGTCAACATCTCACCGGATGCCAGGTACTGATTCTCTCTGCACCATGTCTTCTGAACACTACATTAAGTTGCTGCAGGAACTCCATGAGATCTGTTTGCGTAAGCGCCGTGTTGAGTTTGTTTGGCAATATGGCTGTCCTTTTTTAGTCGTGTTTACTCTAAAACAAGACTGAAAAACACCCAGTGGGTCGTTATGGGTAATGGCAGGGTTGGTTTGGTGTGCTGCGGATGCAGCTGATTGGTGAGATCTCTGTAAGCATCTGAGTGGTTTAAAACAAACACAGTTAGTGTGGCGAAATGAGGTGAATAAACATCTGATCAGGGCTCATGACTCAGACACCTGGTTTGATGCTCTTTGGGATCCTGCAGCCTGTTTGACGCAGTGCAGTCTTTGATCAAGAACAAAATCCACCGGCTGCCCGTCATCGACCCCGTCACTGGCAACGCACTTTACATCCTCACCCACAAGAGGATCCTCAAGTTCCTTCAGCTTTTTGTGAGTGAGACGGCCTTTTCAGTTACACACTGCGACGCCGAGTGGAACGACTCTCAGTACGCATGTGAGGGATGGAGGCAGGTAGTGCTGCCCTCTGGTGGAATCACAGATATGCTTTTATTTTGGGAACTCATCGGTCAAAAGGTCATAGGCTGAGGGTTACATTTTACTGCCCCTTGTGGATGCAAATGAAATTACTGTTTGGTATGACCTTTTGCTGACCTCAGGGAATATAAAAAAGGCGTGTGTGCGCACGCGCCTCTATACCTCTGCTCACATGTTTGATACACCCTGTGTTTCTCCTCCCTTTGAAACATTCCCACCCTGTACCTGCTGATGACGCGGCTGTGGCGCTTCTAGTGTAACAGTAACATTAACCCCCCACTTATTGTCATGGGGCACCCTCAGTAATATCAGTATTTGCTCATGGCTCTTCCAAGAACGCTAGCTGCTTAGCCATGTTAGCGTTAGCCTTGGCCTGTACCCACGCACTCTCTTGCCCCTCCTGATTAACCTGCCCCAGGTGTGCGAGATGCCCAAGCCTGCCTTTATGAAGTGTACCTTGGGGGAGCTGGGCATCGGCACCTACAAGGACATCGCCTTCATCCACCCCGACACGCCCATCATCAAAGCGCTCAACGTGTTTGTGGAGAGGAGGGTGTCGGCCCTTCCCGTCGTCAATGACTCGGGTAAGGACGGGAGGGGCGGCGGACACCCGTCAGACGCTTCACGCCTCTTTCCTTGGGCTTTTGGAAGATTTGTTCCTAAATCTGCTTTTATTGCTTCTTACAGGGAAAGTTGTTGATATTTATTCCAAATTCGATGTCATAGTAAGTACTTGTTTCATCTTTATATTCTGTCCAGGCATCTCCATATATTGTCGATAGAAGTGAGAGATTTTAGAAGTTGCATTCGCGAAAAACTCATCGAGGCGTCTGGCCTTGAATGAACCAAACCATAGGTGCTCCTTTTGGGAGGATGAAGATTATTTGCAGATGATGCTCGCTGGTTCGGTAGATGTTACGCACAACCTTCTCAGCCTTATTCTCTTAACTTGTGTGTGATACCAGCCTTTTTACAGAGTCTAAGACAATAAACGTTTGATCACAGCCAGGCAGGAGCCACAAGATAAAAGGTTAGGAACCAGACAATGGTGATGAATGACTGTTACTTGATCATCGTACCTTGTAGCAGCCTACCTGTTCAGTCTTTGTTAGGTGATTTGCATAGGATCGCACTTTGGGTTCGAGGGCAGGGTCGCTTCTTAATAAGTTACTATCATCGATTTGATTATTTGATTACGGGCAGCCACATAAGCTGGAATTTCTGTGTAATGTAACCAGTAATATCACAAAGTAATATAGTAAAAATTGTGGGGCCCAACTTTGCACGCCAGAGAAGAACCCAAAACAAACCTGGTGAGAAATAACTGGCCGCATCGCTTGCAGAACCTGGCCACTGAGAAGACGTACAACAACCTGGAGCTGAGCGTGACGCAGGCGCTGCAGCACCGCTCCCAGTACTTCGAGGGCGTGGTCAAGTGCCACCTGCTAGAGACTCTGGAGACCATTGTGGACCGCATCGTCAGGGCCGAGGTGAGCCAGGGGGAGGGGTATCCCACCGCCAAGGGTTAGTTAGTCCCAGAAGGTCCTGCTGCTGGGGCCCCCTAGAGGGAGTTTAGCTACATTGCTTGATGAGACATATGTGTGGTGTTCGAGGCTATCTGGATATGTATCTGCTTTGCAGATTGGTTGAACATAGTGGTGTCTGTAGCAATATTACTGTGTCAAGCTGAGTTATATTACTTTATAGTGTAATGGTGGTTTTTAACATGGTGCAGACTATGGACTGTGAGTGGGGGTAGGGGTCACGTGCTTCCATGGCTGCTGGTAAATCACCTCGTTAATCCCGCTTCCCGGCCATCCTGCAGGTTCACCGGCTGGTCGTGGTGGATGAAGGTGCCAGCATCGTGGGCATCGTCTCGCTGTCGGACATCCTACAGGCCCTGGTGCTGACGCCGCAGGGTAAGGCCGTCCTGTGTGTGTGTGTGTGTGTGTGTACAGACTCCGCCCCCCGTGTGGGCAGAGGGTGACCTACGCGCCTGTGTGTCTGTGCTTTTCCCAAGGCATCAGCCGGAAGGAGGGAGGAGCCGAATGAGGCGTGGCAGAGCTGTGGGGTGTCTGGGACGGGTGGTGGGCTATGCGGAGGCCACACCGTGCTGGGAAGGGAGGCCATTGCTGCCAGGCCGCAGGGTGGACGGCTGGGGGGAGGGGTCACCGTGCACCAGAGCGTCACTCTAACGGTGTCACGGGGCTCCTTGGAGCTGCGGTGGTGGTGTCATCTTCACTGGAGGGGGCAGTCTGTTCTGCTCAGAGCAGCAAGAGCCTGGGGAAAATGAGCTGCTTCTTCAATATAGCTGCCAGAAGACATGGCAACATAATAATGACACCCATAAGAACTACATTTCCCACGATCCCCTTCACACAGCACCCATGTGACAGAGTTCCCACATACATTGTTCTTGAGCAGAAGTTGAAGGTCTTAAACCAAAATCGGATGCCAGTTGAACTTTAATAGTCGGATGGTTGCTTTTTAACTGAGGATTTTTCTGACATGCTGTGAAGACAGAATATTAAAGCTTTATTTTATCGTACTGTTTTTTTTTTTTTTTTTTTTTTTTTTGAGTTGAAAGCTACCTGTTTGGTGTTGGATGGACACAAAGCATGGAAATAACAATTAAAAAGAAAAAAATCCTGCTGTAGTGTAAATAACAGGATCCTTCTACTGTAAATAAAAGATTAATAGTGAGCGGAATAAAAGTGTATTTCCCGTGTACGAAAACGTAAGTTTGGTTTACCGTTTGGTTTTTCTCTTGTGTAAGATGTACTGTGCTGTCAGATGTCGTCGACTTTCATTGGATGAATGTTATTGGCATGAGAATGTCGTTAAACACAAAGATGGGGAGGTTGGGTTTTTTCTTTAACATTTATTGAGACTTTGTCTGTTTTTATACCAGATAAACTGCGGAGGGGTAATATAAACGCACTGTGCTACCAAAGTACCACCTTGTCTGAAAAGGCTGACGCTAACACGACCGTTTGTCCATGAAAAGGACACCGCTGGCCTTTGTGATTGTGTGCATGATCTGATTATTTAAATGTGAAAAGCAAATTAAATGTATTCAAAATAGTGCTGGGTATTTTCTGTTCTGGTTTCAGGAAAGGCTTTTGAAGGCAGTCTTCAGGTATGTTGGCTGTTTATTTTACATGGAGGGAGAGATGGATGGATCGACAGGAGAGGAGGAATGAGACTGATGGACACTGCATATACAGTACAAATATAGTTGCGTGGGCATATGCAAGAACACAATAAACACTTGGAAAAACCGCAAAGTAAAAGTTTGGCAATTAAGATTCCATCCATCCATTTTCTGAAACTGTTTGTCCTATTCTGGGTCACCAGAGCCAACAGTCAGGAGGCCGGGAAAACCAACGCATCACGTTCATTCACTCATATATGCACAATTTGGTGATGCCAATTAACCAAAGCACGTTTTTTGACTGTGGGGGGAGCCAGAGTACCCACAGGAAATTCCATGCCAACATGGGGAGAACATGCGGACTTCCATGTGTGGACTCCACACACATGGAACCCTGGCGGAGGCTCAAACCCAAGTCCTACAGGTGTGAGGCGACATTGCTAACTACTGCGCCACCCACAGAGCACCATGATGCCGCCCCAGAAATTAAAACACTTATTGGCATTTTTTAGCAATAAACTGTATGTATGTGTTTATGCTGTCAGTGATCTGCATGCGTTTCCTGCAGGCCGCAGGGCTTCACCTCATACGGTTTATCTCATACTTTATTTATGCTTAAAAAAAAACTATTGTACTTGGGAGACACCATCGACCGGAATCAAATTCCTTGTATGTGTTCACTCACATACTTGGCCAATAAACGCGATTCTGATTCTGATTCTGATATAAACAGAGGCTGCAAACACTCCGAAGGTGGCAGTGTTGAGTCATAAGGCAGAAGCGGCCATGAAATTAAAGGAACGGCTCACTCCTGAAGGCCTGCAGTTTAAGGGCCCTCTGGGAAGCAGTCACAGGAATCACACAAGGCTGATACCCCACTAGTGGCCAGAGATTGATAGTTCAGGTCCAGAAAGGGTAATGCGGACCAACATTTTGTTTCAACCAACCAGTTGGGTTTAGAGTCACAATCACAGAGTACTCAACTTTGTTGGTTCGGGTCCCTGAGGGCTGAGGTGCATAGTGTGTAAAAGTTGCCAACACTCTGTGTGCTGGGAGCTTCATGGAATGGGCTTCCATGGCTGAGCAGCTGCATGCAGGCCTCACATCACCAAGAGCAATGCCAAGCCTAAGATGAGGAGTAGTATATAATGAGTAGTATATAGCACTCCACCACTGGGCTCTGGAGCAGTGGAAATGTGTTCTGTGGAGTGACGAATCACGCTTCTCTGTCTGGCAGTCTGATGGACGAGTCTGGGTTTGGCAGATGCCAGGAGAACGTTACCTGCCCGACTGTATTGTGCCAACTGTAAAGTTTGGTGGAGGGGGGATAATGGTATGGGCTTGTTTTTCAGGGGTTAGGCTAGACCCCTTAGTTCCAGTAAAAGGACCTCTTAATGCCTCAGCTTACCAAGCCATTTTGGGCAATTCTATGCTTCCAACTTTATAGGAACAGTTTGGGGAAGGCCCTTTCTGTTCCTGCATGACTGTGCCACAAAGACATGATTGGGTGAGTTTGGTGTGGAAAAACTTGACTGGTCCACACAGAGCCCTGACCTCAACACCTTTGGGAAGAACTACAGTATAGCTGAGATTGCGAGCCAGGCCTTCACATCCAACATCAGCACCTGACCTCACAAATGCTCTTCTGGATGAATGGGCAAAAATTCCTACTCGTGGAAAGCCTTCCCAGAAGAGTGGCAGCTATTACAGCTGCAAAGGGGCGGGACCAACTCCATATTGATGCATATGGATTTAGAATGGCGTGTCATAAAAGTTACTATAGGTTTACTGGCCAGGTGTTCCGATACTTTTGTCCATATAGTGTATGCACACATGCACACAAACAAGCACATGGACACAGGCACACGCGTGTCAGTGTCAGTATGTGCGCGCATAAGCACACATTAACTTAGGCACACAGATGCATGGACGCATACACTCATAGACACGTGTGCACACAAATACGCGCAATTCCAGAAGCGCACGTGCCCACATAAGCGTGCACTCACACGCACACAGATCACACGAAGCTGACAAACGTCCAACTAGGAGGCTGTAAAAACTGACATAGAAAAATCATTTCTCAGGATCTTGTTTAATCAGGACATTGTACCTTATGACATGGATAAATGTTAGATGCTCTATTGTGAAGATAGTATCACGTTGAATTATATATTAAATACAGAATTAATAATAAAATACAGACAGGAATGATTACAGATACAGAACAATCTGCATTTGTTGCTGGTCTTGTGTTCTGAGGCGCTTCACCTTGGTCCTCTAGAGCCAATGTCCCATTGGTTTTGATCCAACCTCCGTTCTTGGTTTTTGAAGCAGCAGCTTATTTCACTTTGTCTCTGGTGTTAACTAGAAAGCTTATTTGAACACATTTTTAAAAACCAGCAGAACAGTGACACCTGGGTCCCAGTGCAAAACGGGTCCTCTAGGAAATTGTGCTCCAGTCTCTGTAAGTGCTATTGGACAACGTCAACCCCATGGTAAGATATAGGAGTATTGAGGAGGATGGTTTTCTCGTAATAAAGGCTGAGCGCCGCCCACAGGAGGGAATGCAAGTTAAAATGACTATATACACGCGCACACGTACATGCAAACAAACAAATACACATTCACATGTGCACATGCAAAAAACAGAAGTACACATGTACTGGTGGGGGGACACAATGCGCACACACGCACAGAAAAAATACACACACGTGTACAAACACACACGCATGTACACATGCATGCGCACCCCCAAGCAGAAATACCGGTACACACACTCGTGCACAAACACATGAGTACAGAATCACAAGGAGAAACACACGTGCATGCACGAATATAAGCACACACATACACAGCCACACATGGATTATATATGTGTGTGTGCGTGTCAGTGCGTGCCAGTAATTCTGCCCATTGCTGTTTCATTAACATCCTCCTAATACTATATGGGCTGGTGCCTGGAAATGAGGGACCTTACATTCTCAGCGGCAGAATAAACACATAAATACAAGCTCAGTATCTACATCTCAGATACACATTATGGGTCGTTAGCATCATAACAAAGCAGGTGTCTTCACATACATGGTCGTAGCTCAAGGTTACATTAAAGATGGTTGGCATAGCTGCCGCCCCGAACGGCAGGCTCTAGATGGCGTAACGCCAGTGTGATGATTCCTAAGTGGGACGGGCGCGGTCTCCGTGGAGAGCAGCCGTCGGACTGGCAAGGAGGACAGGAGCTGCTGGGGGCCACGGCGTCACAGCGCTCGGTGCCGCTCACTTCGCCGCGGCACTGTACAGGCTCCGGCGCGGTAGTTTTTGGAAAAAAAAAACAGTAATTGGGAGACAGTGCCTCACAGCGTATAGAGTCTCCTAAAGGCCTGAGGACTCACCCCAAATGTTCAGCTGGGGGGGGTCTCCATCCACGCAGTATGACCCAGCATGAGGCACTGGGGGGGGGGGGGACCCGCTGCTGTCCCACAAACACCGTGGCAGCTCATGTTGAGCATCATTAAACAAAGAGGAACACAATCGCTGAGACAGATGATGGGGGCACCTGCAGGCAGCACGACCCCCCCCCACAGACGGCCTTGGAATGCTCCCGCTCGCTCCAGGCTGATCCAGGAAGCCTCCCATCCCAGCTAATCTCCAGTGCCCCAACAAAGGGCTTCCTTTAGCTCTAATGACAACCTTCTGACCTGATGTTCCACAAACATCTGCACTGATTTTCTCTTCTGGGAACCCAGTGGGGGGGGGGGCAGTGTGCGGGTCAGAGACACACCTGTTCACCTGTCCCTAAACCCCCCCCCCCCCCACCCATGGAGCACTGGAGGGAGCTGAAAGGCCCTTTGTTAAAACCTAGCAGGATCCAGGGCTTGATGCCATTGGTTCTAGCCAGTGCCTCTGTCCCCATGCGGGTCACACATGAAGCATAAACCCACAGTTAACCTACAGAATAGGGATCAAGTAGTAGCCTCTCAAACAGAGAAAAGTCGGAGGATTTACAGGGAATGTAAAAACACCAATCACAAGGCTCAGGAATCACACTGTGGCTCTGTACTGTTGCCTGGGAAACGCTGCATCTTCCCCACCCTGCATTCCAGCGGGTGATGAACTCTGACGCGCCCCCGGCATGTCCAACGGCCCTCTGGTGGGGGGGTGGGGTAGGGAGTATCGGCATGGAAACAGACAAAACTTTTTTTTAAAAATGTGACTGGCCTTTGCACTGTAATGTGAAGGACTGCTCTCCTTCGGCCAATCGGAGGAGAGGTCTTCAGCGGGGTGTCCCGAACAGTATACAAGCATGTTGGGGGTTCGCCGGCGCGATGGCGGTGTGGTTTGGACAAGAGGTCCCGCAGTCCCATTCCGGGACATTCCGGCAACGGGCGGACTGACCCAAGCATACAGGATACTAACCGAAGCGTGTTGCAGATTCAGGCCAAAGCCAAAAGAAAACAGATGACAGAGTGTGTCACACGCACCGTTCCTCATTCTGTCACCACCTATAGGATCAGGGCCTGATTAGTCACCACAGATCTCACCTAAACTCCCACAGGGTGACTGCGAGAGGAACCCAGTGCTGAGTGTTTGAGTGCAACAGGTTGTGGGTTGTGGCCCTTGGGGGCGGATGAAGGTACAAAGCCGGGGGGGGGGCTGGGTGAGCGGGTTCAGCCCAGCATATGAGGAAAGGAGGGCTCCGCTATTTCAGCATCATATATGCCGCGATGGGGACGCCGACAACTCCCAGGGCGACCAGTCCGACGACGGCCTTGAGGTGTGGCCACGCTTCGCTGGACCCCTGCCTGCGGCCATACAGCTCCATGAAGGCTTCCTGCCGGGGGGGGAGACAGCACAGTCAGAAAACAGGCAAGTGACACTGGGGGCCAGGCCACTGATGGGATATCAGGTCTGGGAGGGAGGCAGTAGGGCCCAAAGTAAACCAGCACCGAATGGCACGGCTCGCCTTGGGATAGTAAGGTGACTGATTTCACTCACAGGTGTCTCTCCATCTCACACACACACACACACACAGACCCAAACAAAGGACGCCACCTTCCAATGGAACAACACGCCCTGAGAGAGACAGCATGCAATTCAGAAGAAAGGTCAGGCCCTAATAAGGCATCCACCCCCCCCCGCGCTCCACCCTGCCCCCACAGCAGCCTTGTTATCTGTATCCTCGGCATGCTTTTGTGATGGACACCTGCACACTCAAAAGCACCTTTGCTCCACATCTAGGTGGGTGAAGAGGCACACCTGGCCCAGTGCCCTCCCTCCCCCCCCCCCATGCTGCTCCCCACCTGGAGGTGTGAACAGCGACCGGGCTGCAGAACATGTCACGCATTGGCGAGCGCAGACATGTGCCAGGGGAGGGGGAATTCACAGCACTTGTCTGGCCCTTAGCGCATCAGGAGCGCGACGCTGTGGGTGTGTCTTCTTGATGTGCGTGCAGTCAAGGAATGGGGGGGGGGGGGGTTTAACGGCTCATCCACAGGGCTCCCACCCAGGAGCAGGCTCAAATATCAGGTAGGGAGTCTCAGCTCGTCCTCACCCCCCCGCCAAAACACGGGGATTGCCCACAACACGAAGAGGAGACCCACAAGCATAATGGATGAGCTGGGCATCTTCTGGGGAAGTTTCTCTCTGAGCACTTTGCGGCAATTTTGAGGGGGAAAGAAAACTGAAATAGCAAATATTCCGCTTGACCGCACTTGATTTGAAACTCCCCAGGCCCCCGCTGTCACAACACCTCCCCAAAACACGTAGTTTTAGCGGGATTTAAACATAAATCATGCAGTACCCATGCAGTCATCAAAATACACTGGCGTGGCACTGCTACGGCTTCTTAACGATTTTTTAATTAACCGTGGGAAATCGACCCGGAGGGGGCAGATGCGGGGGGGGGGGTCACACAGCCCTGACCGCAGGATGTGTTCAGACGGGCCGCCTCTGTTATGCTCTCTGATCTCGCACTGCGGCGAATCCGTTAAATAAATAAGCAGCCCCCAGACATATGGAGAGATGAGAAGCTGCAGTGAGGATGAGGACGAGGAAGGTCGTGTGTGAACCGACGTCCTCCTCCAGCCTAACACCTGCTCGTTAAAATATTTAATTTACTACAATGCACCCCCCCCTTCCCACCCCGCTATTTGCTTTACTTATCTGCCGGTACCTCCCCTGCTCACATTTGCCCTGGCAGCATCACCTGTTGATTTCCTGGGATCTCGCCTGGCTGTTTTATCTACGTTCGTCGCACTCAATTCACACGCACCACCTGGACGGATCTTGGCCCCACCCCTCCCCTCCCAGCCAGACTGCCTCTGTGGGC